>OY754987.1:14080029-14295029 GCA_963576475.1 Molanna angustata
GTGAATGATTATGTTGGGTTTATCGAGTTTTAATTTGCTACATTTTGAGATTTAAGAAGACTTCTGTTCTTAAACTTCTTCTGTTTCTTTTTTTGACTCCTATGGGCCGACTGAAATACTGGGCCATAGTATGTGTATATTTTTCTTCTTGAAGCGTCAACAATCCCTTAATGCATTTTTATGATGTAGGTACATTTATATAAGATTCCCAAACAAATATTAGTTTCACAGGGGACAAAATTATTCATAATACACCATACACGCAAAACCATTGTCACGAAATTCATAGATTGTGCGAATTTGTATAATGTCTTTTATTGTAAATGTTGAATATTTTAAAGAATTGTAAAATAAAAAAATGTACAGCAAGCGTACATACAGGTTTACGAACAACGTATTTCAAAAGTTTATCCGGTACGATAGTATTTAGTAAAAATACAACAGTAAAATATACTGAAAAAAAAACAAAATTGACCATAGCAAATAACAATATTGAAATGTCAAATATTTGGCTTGGTAAAATTGTGAACTGCCAGCCCTAGAACAGGATTACCTAGTTTGACAGCAGTAATCTTCATAATAGTCTTTGTTATAAAGGTGTGAAAAATAAATAAATAAATAAATTAATAGCAATGAGATAATACGTGGAAGGACGTGGAATGAATATTTAAGAATTATTTGAAAAATATATTATAATTAAGTTATTGAGTGTTTATTTTTGAAATAGCTGATTTCTACCCTATTTAAGATAATTTTATATTTATATATAATTTTTTATCCATTTAGATGTGAACAGTTATATATAATTTTCCATGATCGGTAACGGGTAGATAGAAAATTTTATTACGTTTGAAATACAAAATCATTTATATTAAATTTAATATTATATGTAATTTGATGGAATGAATGAAGGTATTATTCGCGGATGCTTCCTTCATTTCATCAAATTAACAATCTTTTTCCTTTTCCCAAATCATCAGACGAGGGGAAAAAATGAAAAATAAATGAGATGAAATTTTGCCATCGAAGTAATCTCAGATATGATTTGTTTTTTTTTTCTTTTTAAATGTCACGAAAAAAACTTTTGGCATTTGGACAAAAAAGATATTTTTTTTGCGAACGTAGATACGTTTTTAAATTACTATTAAATTTTTTAATTTTTATTTATTTATTTATCACACCATATTTATAATGACAACAATAAGTATATTACTGCTGCCCAACTAGGAAATCCTGTTCTAGGGCTAGCAGTTCACAATTTATATGTACAATTATATGCAATTATGAACCAGGTGATTTTTCCAGTAGCTTCTAGAACCAGCTCTTCTTTTCTACATTCTTAGGTTAGGTTTAAGTTTGTTTATGATAATAGTAGCGACTCGCGTGAGCGAGTTGCTTTATAAATTGAATTATAAATTATTATACATTAAATTTATAAAATCTTTTAATTTTTCGCATTTAATATAAAATTTCACAGCTCATTTGACTTAATACTACGAAATCCCAACCAATCAGAGAGCCAACTGGAAACAGAATGCGAAAGGGTAAATGCGGATTGTAGACTCTAGTGATTTTTCCCGATCCACACTAAATATGTATACAATCTCAACTTTCTGCAATCACAATCATTACCTCAACAAACATATAGGCTCACACAAAACAGATCGACCAGATCCCAATGTCCGCCATAATACCTGTCATAAATCCAATCTCTGACGCGATTTTTATTTCAGAGCCATAGAAAGAGACTAGTTAACTATGTTGGTGTATCGTGGAATAGATGAATTTTCGTTTCAATATAATTAATAATAATAACAATAAACACTTGCACCCTCTGCAAATGGCGATGTATTGTCATATGTCAATTTCTTCCAAGAAACCAGTGTTTTCAGCCCAGAGAAGCAATATTTGCGTAAGAAATTAATTTAAGTTAAAAAAAAATCTCCCCTGCCGCGAATCAAACCCAGGACGTCCGCACAGAAACCAAACGACTTACCAACTGTATCACGACCGTATTTCTTATTGTTAAAGTGGCTTGACATAAATGTATATACAGTAGTTGTTATAGTGGTTTGATAAATATACTTAATCTAAAAATCATTGCGTTAATTTTAAATAATTTTACTGTGAGGCACCGAATTAGAATAGTGCTTCTATAATTTTATAATATAATCGTTTTCGGGTGTCCCGTAAGAGCCGGGTAATCGAAAATACAACAGGCAACAATAACATCTCACATAGTCACCTTTATATTCACCAATCATTCTAAATTATTATAGTACCTTTTTAGATGAGACGAGACTAATGTGTGAGAATACGCGCATGCGTCGTGATATATTTTATAATGTAATACAAACCCGCACGCCTACTCACAACATCGAACTGTAACTTAATCTTGAACTTTTTTATATTCTCCTAAAACTGCTCCTAACCCTACTTTTTTACTTATATTTTCATCCAAAGCATATAGCACTCTAAATAGGGTGAATTGCCATGTAAAGCAAAAAAAAAACCCGCACACCTGTCGTTGGTCACTCCACACTGTGCGATATGCCGTGATGGTATGTATAAATGATTTTTCAATATAGATGTTGAAAACAAGTTAAAATAGATAATTAAGCTGTTAATGAGAATTGTAAGTCACCGATCAAATAATCTTACAATAATATAAAATTACCTTTGTGGAGGTATTTATTCTCTCTTTCAACTCTCATCATTGGCGCTACTGCCCTGTGTGGGCCCTGGTCTCCTCGCGAATCCTTCTTAAACCTTTCCTGTCCTTCGCCGCTCTCCTTCAGTTTGTTATTCCGATCGCCCTTATGTGTCATCGAGCTATCTTAGCTTGGGCCTTCCTCTACTTCTTCTGCCCTCTGGATTGGTATTAAGAACCTTTTTGGGGATACGATCATCATTCATCCGGCTGAGATGTCCCAACCACTGCAGTTTACGTTCTTTCAACCCCAATGACGCCTTTATATTTATTGATAAAGAAATCACTGTCGACCGTACCTAGTGAAACATGGCTTCTGAACCGGCGTCCTGAGTTGGATTCCCATCAGAGGAGCAAGTTATTTAAATTAATTTCTCACATATAGCTTACGTCTCAAGACTGCAATCACTGGTTAGTTGGTATAAGTCGATAGCATAAGGGATTTGGGAGCAACATTACATTCTAAATTGCTGTATGACAAACATATCGAATCAATAACCTCCAAAGCTTACCGGATGCTGGGTTTTATCATGTAAACAACTGTTGTTCATGTTGTACCGGTAAACAATTCAACATGAACACTATTATACTCATCTAGAATTTTGCACACTAATATGGAATCCGCATTATAAAATCCACACCAACCGTATTGAAAACATCCAGGAAACTTTTTTAACGATTTAAGAACAATACCAGTCGCTGGTTTGAGTTCTTTAATTGCAATTTGTTTTTCATCTGTATCTGATATTTTTTTATTCTGTTTTATTGTGTATAGCTGTCAACAGTTGTTGTATTAAAAATAAAGATGCACCTACTTATTAAAACTCATATGAAGAATATGGAAAGAACTCTAATATATGTACGTGTATTTGAAATGAAAAAAATTGAAAAACATTCACGTCTTAAATTATATTATGACGAAAAATATGTGTAATATTTTCACATTGATATTTCATATTTGCCATCTCTTGAATTTAGAAATAATAAATGAAAACTTTATGAATTTCAAAATTAAATATATTTTATTGCATTAAATTCTCTAGACATCCATAAGTAGGTACATATGAAGATATAAAAACAAGGTATTTTATATGATATTTAAATTAGTTCATTAATACTTATTTTCTGTTCTTGCCTCCTGATTCTATTGCTACTTGCTCTATACAACTAAATATTTTTTTGTTTACAACTCTTCTATACTATTAATTATGAGTTAATTCATTTTTATTTACTGTTCTCTACTCTACTTTTTTATTTTTTTATTTTATTTACCATGTATTTATTTGCTTATTTTTATTTACCATGTATTTATTTGCTTATTTACCGTGTATTTATTATTTCTACCATGTATTTATTTGCTTATATTTTACTCCTCACTACCTCAAGGGGGTGAAGTAAGGAGTTATGAATTCGCATTTTTTTATTATTATTAATAATAATAATAAGTTATTTGTATAGCGCCGTTTAATGATTCGAGATCATACCATGGGCGCTGATAGTTTAATGTTGTGTTGCTCTCTGAAACAAAGCTGTTTTTAGTCCTTTAGTAAAATGTTCTTGCTTTGAGCACTGCGGACATTTAGAGGCAGTGAATTCCACTTAATTTATTGCAGATTATCAACTACTATCATGCTGAGATTGTATACTGAAAGTTCATAAAAATGTAATATGTGTTTGTGTGCTATGTACCTACGGCATGTTTTTCTACTTCATCTATGTATTACTAGTTGCACGTAACACATGAAATCCAACTGTCGATAGCGATAGTATGTATAGTTGAAGAATATGTACCAAACTATAAACCCATAAATACAAATTATTGAATATTTTCAGATATTTTGTTTTCTATACAACATATGTAGGTATGTATGTCAAGATAGAATAGTATGGAGGTAGGTCCTTTTTTCCTACCCAGAATATGAAAAAAAGCATGATGGTATATATGTATATTGGGAGATGAAGTATCAAACTATTAAGTATTCTTAGATATTGTGTATAGACGACAGCCATACAAATAGTATGAGTATGTCGTCACAAAAATCAATTTTTAAAAAATTGTTAAAAAAAAATTTAAGATGTGCTCCTACAATATTAATATTTTTTATAGAAAATTAAATTATCTAGTTGGGGTGTTTCGGCTTTTTTCGATATTTTGGAAATACAGGCAGTTAAACTCATAAATATATCATAAAAAAAATATTTTTCTTAATAAATTTTTTTTTGAAAAAACCAATTTGAGTTTTTGTATTTGTCTATGTTTGTACCAATTTTCAGCGTTCTAGCTTTTATGGTTTCTGAGATATATGGAAAAATAAACCAAAAATTCAAAAGTTGATAACCCCTGATTGAAACAAAAATTCACCATTCTGAGTATAAAAGTTTTGTAGGCTTATGAGTGTTTATATATTTTGAAATTTTGGGATCTGTAAACTGAGCGGATCAAAAGTTATAAGGGGGGGACAGACAGACACACACACAGACACACAAAACTCACATAAAATGTTCTACTCCGAATTCTGAGTAAATCCATGTATGGGAACATATATGCTGCGAGGCCTCTAGTTGGTGTTATTAGCATACAAAAAGTCCACTACACCATACAAATGTACACGCATCTTGGCTTAATAATGTCGATTCATTCAGAGAATTGAATTCTCATGAACGAATCGACAGTTGGATTATAGACTAAAGTACTCTTTCGATTATTTTCTAATATTACAAATTTGTTTATCTAGCATTCGTTTAGATCGCATTAGATTTTGAAATTTATCTGATCAGCCTCCCTAGACAACGTGTCATTTGGCTCAAGAAAGGAAACAAGAAAAGATAACTCAATGTATGGAAGTGACAGTTGTCACGTGACTGGCAACTGTCACTTCCATACATTGAGTTATCTTTTCTTGTTTCTTTTCTCGAGCCAAATGACACGTTGTCTAGGGGGCAGAGCTTGTTATTTTTTTAGTAACGAGGCATTGGAATACTTGTTATATTTTTTTTCTTCCAATCTTAAACTGCTGTTTTCACGTTGAAATTTTATTTATTTTTTTATTTATTTATGATCATATAAACATATACATTATTTTAATATACGATAGCCTCCTCACTAGAATAAATCTGTTCTGAAGCAGCCACCTGTACATTTGTGAAATTAATACATTAAGTACATTAAAAAACAAATAATGATGTTATTTTATTTTCATAGGTTTTTTTTTCAAATTTTGCAAAATATGTTGACTGACTGCTACATACATATTATCATTGTACTTACCATTGTTGACTGCTGGTATCTATATTTGGGATTTATATCATCTTCTGTTATGGGTATACTTATTAATATATATGTATGTATTTTTTATTATATTAATTAATATGTTAACAGCTATGCACATTATACAGTAAACATTTTACAAATTATTAAACTAAATTATACCCTTGTTAAGATTACTATATGTTTTGTATATTGCAACTGTCGATTTGTTCAGGAGAACTTTGTTCTCTTAACATATCGACAATGTATCAAGCCAGAATACGCGAGAATTGTATGGAGAGGTCTACTTTTTTCACGGCTTTTCCAACTTTGAAGTCAAAAAACACCAACTTAGAGGCTTCGCAGCATATATGTTCCATACACGGATTTACTCAGAATTCGGAGTAGAACATTTCGTGTGTCTGTGTGTGTGTCTGTGTGTCTGTGTGTGTATGTCTGTGTGTGTGTGTGTGTGTCCCCCCCCCCCCTTATAACTTTTGATCCGCTCAATTTACAGAGCCTAAAATTTCAGAATATATAAACAGTTACAGGTTTACAAAACTTTTATACTCGGAATTTTGAATTTTTGTTTCAGTCAGGGGTTATCAACTTTTGAATTTTTATTTTATTTTTCCCAATATCTCAGAAACAATAAAAGCTAGAACGCTGAAAATTGGTATAAACATAGACAAATACAAAATCTCAAATAAGTTTTTTCAAAAAAATTCCAGGGTTTCTCAAACATTTTTTATTAAGAAAAGTATTTTTTTTATGATAAATTTATGAGTTTAACTGCCTATATTTCCATTTTTTTTTAAATATCGAAAAAAGCCGAAACACCCCAACTAGATATTTTAATTTTATATAAAAAATATAAATATTGTAGCAGTACATCTCAAATTTTTTTTAACAATTTTTATAAAAATTGAATTTAGTGACGACATCGCTTCATACAATTTGTATGGTAGTCACCTATACACAATATCAAAGAAGACTTAATAGTTTGATACTTCATCTCTAAACATACAATATACATATACCATCATGCTGTTTTCATATTCCGGGTAGGAAAAAAAGACTGACCTCCATACTATCCTATCTTGACTACCTAGGTAATTTATTTTTTGACGAATCAACTAACCACTAAGCAACTTAATAGTCTCAACCAACCAGAGTAAAGTAAATTTGTTTCATTTTTGCATTATATAATATCAATAGTTTTAAATGACCAATCACAAGAACCTGTAAGCTCCTCCTACATAATTAATCTTTAAATATAAGTAAAATTTGTCAAAATAGTCATAAGCTAGTAAATGCACTAACAAGGCGAAATAGGCCTATCGCACATAATAAAAATCATGTAGAATCAAAAAGTGGTTTACTTTTAATAATATACATAACGATAGACATATTTTAATTGATCTTTTATTTATTGATATTACATACTTGCAATTAATAAATCTAGTAAACACAATCAATTTTACCCTCGTATAATCAGTCACTAATAAATTCATATATTATTGTTATCTCCTTACAGATAAATTTAATCATTGTTTATTATTTACGTTAACCTTGATAAAAAATCTGGTTTTCATAAAAAAATGTGTCTACTCACGGACAGATACACATCTTAATAATACCTACTACTAAAAGAGATTAAATTGTTTTCGTTCAAAATATGACATGGAATAGTCGTGTTGTCATACGTGAAGGACACGTGACCTATTATTTGATCGACATGCGACCAAACTATCAACTTATGTATTTTTTCTTCGGCGGTGTTCCCCATAAAAATCATTTAGTTTCGGGAACAAAGGCCACCGACGACGTCTGCGAGACTCATTTATTCCTCCCCATTGTCCATCGCTGTCGAGGGAGGTATAAAAGGAAATCAAAATTCAATGGTCATCACTTGACGTATGTCAACCGCTATGGTTCATTATCACGTTTGCTCATTGTCTTATTTCCCGACAGAATATCCTGTATTTCTTGGAGACTCTTTCCCCTCGTCTCTGGCATAAAGAAATACACAATTGTGGAAACAATAATGAGTATCACAGTACACATCCAGAATCCATATTGTGTTCCCAGCTCATAACTTATCACTTGAAAGACTTTCAAATTGATCGCGTTAAACACTGTTAGCGTCACCGCTTTGTATCCTCCGAACCAAGATCTGATGCTCGCAGTGCTCATTTCACTGGCTATTATTGTTGGAACCGACGACGCAGCGAACCCGTTGAATATTTGAGTCCACAATACTCCCACCAGAGCCATATATGAACCGTTTTCACCTAACACATTTGAACTCCTCAACATGAAAAACAGCCCGATGATGATGGTGCCAATCCCGCATCCGATGCAAGTTAGCAAAAACATCGTCCTCCTTCCGATTCTGTTGATCATGAAGAATGACACGATCAAAACTACGAAACCTATCATCTCTATGACCAAAACGGTCACGTTGGGATCGAGAGGGATCCGAGATTCGGCCAAGATCAAGTGGTAGTATCCCTTCACACTGGCGCTACCGTTGAACTGCTGTCCGATCATAAGAACTGTTAAAATCATCACAGCTCTTCTATTGCTCAACATCCAAACCTCCTTCATCACCTCCATGAAGGGCCGTTTGGGACTGAGTTCCACGAACTTTTCAATAGCTTCCATTTCGTTCTGGACGCTCTTCTCGTCTGTTTTGTTCCTGAGCCACATCACGGCCGATGAAGCTTCCTTGAATTTCTTTTGTCTGACTAAAAAGTAGGGAGATTCCGGCATCCACGCAACAGCGACCAGCATTAGAACTGGTATTGAGATGCTGCATTTGCTCAACGTGTAGAAGTCCACGTAAGGTCCTAAGGCGTATTGGAATATGACCCCAGTCGAGAATAAGATGCTGGTCATGACACCGAACAAACTCCTGACGCGGGTGTCCGTGATTTCTCCGATGTAAGTTGGATTGAGTCCGTACGTGTAGCCGATTGCCAATCCGAGCAAGATCCTAGAAATGTACACGTGGTAAATTTGGGTGGCGAATATGAGGACGATCCACGATATGATGAAGAACGAGGCGCCGATGAAGGCCATCCATTTCCTTCCCAGCCAGTCAACTTTCGAGGCGTAGAGAATCGGTCCAATGACTCCGCCGACAGCCACGATGGAAGCTATTGTTGATCCTTGGGACGGAGACGTGGGAATCGGAGAGTCTTCCGCCTGCAGTTTCACTAATGCCGGTGAAACCCATCCAAATGACATTCCAATTGTGATTTGACCAAGAAAACCTGTAAGTTGTATAAAAACCATATTCAATTTTGTTGGCTTTTTTACATAAAAACTGATGTTATAAATTATTGTAGATAATAATAATAATAATAAAATATTTTTATTGATTTATACAACGTGGCGGACTTATTGCCCGCAGGCAATCTCTACCAGTCAACCACCATGGTAAATACAGCCAGTAACAGGGATAGAAGAATACAAATAGAGAAATAGAAAAAAAAATTAAATAAATCAATTATAAATTAAAAATACAGAATAAATATAAGAAATAAAAAATAATATATGTATAAATAAGAACAAAAATAAAAATAATAAAAAATACATCAGATAGATACACTATGTTTTTTGGATGGAGGATAGGAGAGGAGAAAGGAAGAGGGATAAAGGGAAAAATATGTGAATTTGTGTTTATGTGGATAGAAAGTGTGACTTCAGACGCTTTTAGAATGCTATAAAGTTAGTGGCATCTCTGATACTCTCCGGCTGCTGGATAGATTCCACATCCGAGCTGCATGAACTGTGAACGAGTAAGTATAAGTAGAGGTGTGGTGTATTGGTATTGTATGTAAGTGTCCTATTATGTTGGGACCGTAAGTAAGTATAAGTAGAGGTGTGGTGTATTGGTATTGTATGTAAGTGTGCTATTATGTTGGGACCGTAAGTAAGTATAAGTAGAGGTGTGGTGTATTGGTATTGTATGTAAGTGTGCTATTATGTTGGGACCGTAAGTTAAGGCCATGTGAGGATAAGTATTGAATGAATTTCTTGATATATCACACGAAATCAAATTAAAAAATCTAAATTCATATAAAATGATCTAAATTCATATAGAATGACGTAAGATGAAAGTTTAGGTATATAAAATGATTTGGCAAACATAAATGAATTTTAACGAATAGTTTGAGGTGTAAATTTCTACATTTATGAGTGATACGATGACCCTATCGACCTTACAACGTAAATATTTAGATAAATGATATTATTTTGTTGTTTCAGCATAGTATAAATAGTATTTTTTTTATCAAACAATGAACTGATATTTTTCAATAACCATTTTTTTTGGTATGTCATTTCAATTATTAATTGATTGATATCTAAATTTTAATAGGTAGTGTTGTATTAGCCCTTGATAATGCCGAGACACCTTGGCGAAAATGTTCCGTCGTATTTTTTTCAATTTTAATCTTTACTTTCAAATAGCTTCTCAGGCAACTAAAACGCACTTTGATTAATTATACGCACCCAACAACAAATTGCCACATTCTGGAGACTTTGATCGTCTCACAGATTCTGACTGAACACAATTATTAAAAATTGTGTCTCCACCGGAAATCGATTATTATAAACTACGAGAATTAAGGCACTAATGTCAAATTAGATCTTTTTAAATTTATTATATATTTCAATAACAATAAGAACAATATTAAACAATATATAATTACTTTCTTGTTTAATCAGCCGTTCTTTTTTCTTTATATTTTTTACATACTTTTATTATATTTAAGGTAGGTATTTGAATTAGGTACTAGTTTTTGTAAAAAAAATGCATCAAGGTTTCTTAATTACGTAGTAGGTATGTGTACTTGCCTTTAAAAAAAAATGAAAATAATTATTGGTATTTTGTCAGTTTTCTTTTCTTTTTATTTTTTATTCGTGTTATATCATTGTTTATTTAATTAGGTTTATACCCAATGCGTGTCTTTTAATATTTTGTTTAAAAAAATACTTATTAAAGCCGTTAATGAATGAATATAATATATACCTATATAGAAATTGTTATAGGTATTATTTTGTTTGTGATGTATAGTAATAATAAATCTATCTATGAAACTACTGAAATTAAGCTGTTTTGTTAAGATATATGTAAGTTTTTGTATGAGAATTAATTAATTATAAATATAGAAAAACATTACTTAAGTAAAGTCATATAAATGTGTACGTCAAAATTGGCTACTTACAGCTTGACACTGCTATTAGTTGACGGAATACGCTGTTTGAAGATTTCTCTTTAACGTTAATATCAACGGCAGACATCTTGCCATTAGGTTTAGATAGTGTACTGGAGTGAACGCTTCACAAAAGAGAAAAATGAAATGACATAACGATATCATTAAAACGTATAGTTGTATCTCTGATCGTAATAATCTAGTATAGTTGATTTCTGAAGACTGACAGCGGAGAATGGCGTGTATGGAGACCTTTGAACGTAAAGCCTAGGATACATACCGAGAGATTTAGACATCTGCAGATTAAAATAATTATTCGATTACGTGTAAACACTAATATAGTTTCTATTAACATAAGGCTTTCGATATAACATGCTTATAGTATCCTTTATAATAATGATAAACACTTCCTTGCACCCTGCGTAAGTTGCGAGATACATGTTTTAGTATTTTTAGTATTATTAGTAGGTATTTGGTCATACTTAAATTGTACTATTTAAACATTGTAGGTATACTTATGTTATTAAATAAATAATTTTTGTATTTTTATAACTTTTCTACATATTTTGAGATAATTTGAGGGTTAATCTATTGTATTTTTTTACATATTTTATAACGATTCATAGAAAACTCCAAGGCAAAATGTTATATGTCAATTGACAGGCTTCGAATAACATGTTGTTATGTTTTAGAGATTTTTGGTGATAAAATCGTATGATTATTGAATATCACTGGGATTGAATCGGGGACTTTTAAACTTGAAAGTGAGATATATAACTGTAGCTCAAATACTTACATATTTTTTCAAATCCAATGAACGAGAAGCCACGTCTATTTTATTCAAGAATCAATAGATTTTTTTTTAAATAAAAATGAATATGTCCTTAAACAAGTACATATACATCTTCCTACTTTCATTATTTTATTATTATTTGTTATTTATTTTATTTATCACACCATATTTATAATGACAACAATAAGTAGATTACTGCTGCCCAACTAGGAAATCCTGTTCTAGGGCTAGCAGTTTACAATTTATATTGACAATTATATGCAATTATCAACCAGGTAATTTTTCCCGTTCCACACTAAATATGTTTACAATCTCAACTTTCTGCAATCACAATCATTATCACAACAAACATATACATAGGCTCACACAAAACAGATCAACCAGATCCCAATGTCCGCCATAATACCTGTCATAAATCCAATCTCTGACGCGATTTTTATTTCAGAGCCATAGAAAGAGACTAGTTAACTATGTTGGTGTATTTAATATGAATCACATGGTTCCCAAATGATATCAAATATTTTTATGTGTTACTCAAAGAGCATCGCAAAAACAATACGGTATAGTAAGGTTATTAATAATTTTAATTTTGAATTATTTAAGTAGTTATTTTTGAATACTAAGTATTTGTGTTAGTTATGTCCTCCCATAATTAACGATAGATGTATGATTTTATTGACACACATAAGAAAAAAAATATTTTGATATTATTTACTCCACGAGCATCTCGTAATTATGTTAAAAAATAATTAATGACATTGTCAAAACCAGTAAACAGTACGAATTTTCGGTCTCTGAATAACTTCAAAAGCAACATTCGTTGCCTTTGGATCAAATTGTGTATAAATACTCTTCACACACAGCTTATTTCGCGCAAGAGACTTTATTTATGAGAAGCCTCTTGGATTCCTAACACCACAGATCAAGTTGACTATTCATAAATTTTTTTTAATAGCCACATACCAAAGAACACGACGTATAGCCGCACCTTTAATATAACTAGATTTACTACAGTAAACCTCTTGTTTACTTATAATGTATTTATCAGCAATAATTAATGATACGATAATTACCTAGAAACAGTTAATTAATAGTTTATTATCACGGAACTATTTGCTTTGCAATATATATACTACATATACGAGAATTATTATTATATTATGATGGCTTTAACTTTTTATATCAGTCACATTATTTCCTACACGTTATTTTAAAATTTATTCCGACTTCTCGCCTGCTATCATCTATAAGGAATTTGCAACTCCCACTGCTGTATATCAATAACCAATGCATTCCTTATACCAGGGTTGTAAAAGATCTTGGAATCTTCATCGATGATGAGCTTTCGTGGCATGAACAGATATCGCATGTTAGTAAATCTATTTTCTTTGCCCTACATTCACTTAATAAACTTAAAAATTTCCTTCCATTCCGTTGTAAAATAACTCTAGCTCAATCACTTCTTCTTCCATTACTTGATTATGCTGATGGATGCAAATGAAGTGCATCTAAATAAACTTGAACGTCTTCAGAATATATGTTTCAGATTCATCTTCGGGTTGAAAAAAATTGATCACATATCATCTTACCGCAATCTTCTTTGCTGGCCCAGTATACGCCAGCCGCGCAATGTACATATTGAGTCACTATTGTACAATATTCTCCCGAACCCAAACCTGCCACAGTACGTCCAAAGCAAATTCACTTATATATCCAATCATGGACTTCCACTCCGATCTGCTGAACGTACAACACTATCCATCCCTATCCATAATACAGAATTTCTCAGCTATTCGTTCGAAGTACAATCAGCAAGATTATGGAATAGCCTTAGTCCGGATATTGCGTCGTATAACTGACTTTGTATTTTCAAGAAAAAACTAAACAAGGAATATTTATCATTGAACACCTGATGCCGATTTCTTCTCCTGTCCTTAACCGATCCTTTTTTCTTGCTATGAATTATTATTTTTTTTGTTTTAATAGTAGGTATTTAAGTGTTATATATTTTTTCATTGTTTTCTTTTAGATACTCTTATTCTTTTGCTGTTGTACAATGTTGTCATACTTTGTAATCTGGTAGGTTGGAAGAAATTGCCTAATGGCACTAAGCCCGCCAGTGTACAATTATATTTGTTTATATTATGTACAAGAAGATGTATAAATAAATAAATAAATAATACCCTTATGTGAAAGGCTCATTTTATGCCAGTAAAAATGAAAGTGGTAAACAAAATAATACGATCACTACATAATATTTGCAAGAATAGAGGTAAATGGCGTTCGGTTCTCTCTACCTAATCTATTCGAAAAAAACGCGATGGTTAGTATGTACATATGAACAATATTCTTATTTTTTTTTAACATTTTTACATTTCAATAGAAACGAAGTTGGAATATTATAGAAGAACCAGGAATTCAAGGCACCTACAGGGCTTACGACTCACTTTTTGCACGGAGTACTACATCTAGTACCTATATTTTAACAAAAACATATCTTAAATACATGTGTTGCCTCGAAGAGATAAATTGCATATATCTCTTCGAGAATAATTTTGTTTGAACTATAGAAATAAATTAAAAATAATCATAATCAGAGGTTGCCTGTGTTAACGATCGAATTATAGATAATATGTTACAATAAATAAAAAATCGTGTCTTGATATATTCGTGTTTGTATCAGATTTGTCTTGAGAAATGTGTATATTCTATTTCCACGTAATATTAGCAACACTGGTCAGTGTTGTCATTTTATATTATACACAAGTGTTGCTAGAACTTAAAACTACAAAAATGTATTAGATAAAAGCATATTATTATATTGTTGAATATATTTTTAACGCACTTTTTCACCCAACTAGTTTTTGACAGTTAAAGTGACTTTTTTTAACAGTACCGTGAGCAAAAAACATGTTGATGTTAAACAATTACTTAGTTTGGTTTACTTAGTTTTCTAAAAATATGTATCGTTATATATTAATGTATGCTTACAAAACACTAGCTTCAAAGGCAAGATGAAACGTCAAAAATGTTTATATTTTCTAAAACATTATGGTTGACAGAATATTATGTTTTCAAAGATTCAAACTAATGTGGTAGATCTGAGTAGTTAAGATGTTCTCCCATAGATGGCAGTTACGTTTATAGTTTCCCATTGACAACGGTCAATTTATTGTCTATGATTTCTGTTAATGTCGGAATCATAAAAAATGATGGGCGATAGCTATTATGAACTAAATGAGACATATTTATTTTATATTAATTTAATTAACTTCGTGAACATTAATATGTGCAATGGCGGGTTTATTGCCAGGAGGCAATTTCTTTCAATCAACCAAAGCAACTTGAGGCCATAAATATGTAGTGTAGTGGTAGGTATATCTCTATATCTCGATCTACAAACTAAGATTATAACTCGATCGTTCGGAAAACCACCCTTTTTGTTTGTGTACATACTACGAATTATACATATATTATTTTAATTTTTTATATGTATACCTTGATTATTGTTGTCAAACCTCTTTATGTAGAATATCATGTTTGTTATAAATAAATAAATACAAATATTATATTTTAAAATAATTTTATTTCCCTAAAACATTGAAAAAGCTGAGATCACTCATTACACATTAAAAAACACTGAGATTACATCGAATATATTTTTTAATTGCATATACGCAAACATTGGATTTTTTTCCCTGTCGGGAGTCAAATGATATTTTTATTGACAAACTTTTTAACATCTCAATACAGATGAAGTTGGGATATTAAAGAAGAACCAGGAACTGAAGACACCTACAGGGCTTACGACCTGTCATCGGCTGGTTTACGTGATCAATTATGCCTTCTTATTGAGTTCCCTTATCAATGTAATTTTTGAAAGTACAATTCAATTCACCTAATTCACTGAGATTACACATTAAAAAAATGAGATCACTTAGAAGAGTATGTAATAGAACGATAAAAGATAAAAAATAAGGACATAAGGATAAAGAAGGATAAAGAATGCAAGATAAAGAAGGATATTACAAGTTAAATGAAAGTGAATTCCTTTAGGTGCTTTGGATATATTAAAAGAATGAACGATGAACGAATGACCAAAAAAATATATATGGGTGTGAGAGATGGAGTGAATAGCGAGGGACGCCTCAGTATAGGATGGCATGTGATTGATATTTTGAAAGAAGGAAACGTAAGAAGCTTGAAAAATCGACGAGCATCAACGACGACGTGCAAAAATTAAGGAGTGTTGCGCCTGGTTCTCACTGCTAACCCCATATGGGACATGGCGTGATGGTATATATGTATATGCATGTTAAAAAAAACAATAATTTTTACCGAAGCATTCCCTGAAATAATATCAATTTGCAAAGCAAATTTTAGTTGAATAAGCAAAGTTGACCCTTCTGTATTTTTGTTGAATTTTGTATTTGTAAAATGTATATTTTTGTATTTTTCTTTTGTTATTTGTTTTCTAAAATGTCTATCGTAAATAAATACACAAGTGCTTTTATATATTACATAACAAAAGAGTATAATGTGCCGACGTAAAAGAGTGCAGCCGACCGCCGTGGCACAGTGGTAAGCCGTTGGGTTTCTGTGCGGGCGTCCTGGGTTCGATTTCCAGCAGAGGAGAAATTTATTTAAATTCATTTCTCACGCTAATGTTGCTTCTCTGGGCTGGAAACACTGGTTAGTTGGAAGAAATTGCCATACGGCAATAAAATTGCCACTTGCGCAAGGTGCAAGGAAGTGTTCATTATTTATTATTATTTTATTAATATAAACGCACAAGTTAAGGTATCAAAATAAATATTAATTGAAAGTTCCCATTTAAAATTTCAGTCAAAATTAACAATCACATTTAATATGCTATTTTAAAATACTAGACTCAACAATCACTCACAAACAATAATCCTGAATCAGACTACTGACTTAAAAATGATAATTTTCACTATAAATATATAAATCATCTGATTCTTAATTACTAAATAAAAGTTATGGGTGGCACAAGTAATTGTTCAATTTATTATGCTTGTTATTTATTTATTTATTTATTTATGTACATATTTCTTTATTTATTTTATTGTTTTTTTTCTGTTATTATTAATAAATTGATTTATTTATTTATTTAATTATTGTTTATTAATTGAATGATTATTTTTTTTATTATTTAAATTTGACTATAATTGAAAATTGGTAATATTGAGAGTCTTCACTGGTAACTCATTTGTGTTTATACATTGTAGATATGACTGTCCGTACCTACTCTAAAAATGAAATAAAAAAAAAGAAAAAATAAAATACTAGATCGAAAAATTGGTAAAAATATTCGATAACATAATATACCTATATGTGAAGATTCATTCGTCATGATTTTTAGATGAAAAAATAATTTATTCCTCAGCTATTGCATAGTAATATTATTGCATAATATTTATAATAATGCCCTAGAGACAATTAAATGGACCACGTGATCAGTGATATGCGCTATAGCAGCTACCAAGAGATGAAGAGGCTGGCGGACAAAAAAGACATGTGGAGAGATAGAGTGTAAGGTGTAGGTTTGTGACCCAGAAGAAATAATACTTTATGGCGAAATAATTTCCAGATGACAATATCTCCTAACTTATTAATGTTTCCAGTCTATCAGCAAGATCTGTAACTTAATCAGCCCACCTTTGATTTCATGTACTCACTGCTGGTAACAAAACAATGAATTATTTCTATCTAATGTTGCTTCTGAAAAGAGTCCTGTACAAACAGAACATGATGTCTACGTATCTGATCCTTTCCAAATTATTATATGCGGTAAGGCATCGCTACAGTGGCGAATTCTGAGCGGCGCGCGGCGTTAGTGTTTTTTTTTGTCTAAAAAGAACGTTGAGGTGTGCCATTTTTGGTATGTTCAATGATAATCAATTAATGTTCAAATTCAATTAATACTTCAAGGCTATATTGCTAAACGGGATAAAGGTATCGGGTAGGCACTATGCAGTGGTGGTTATCCGCCCGTGACTTATGACCCGGCACATACTTATATTCCCATTTTCTTCTGTTACTTAATACTATTTATATTTATTCTTTCTAATATTTTGTGCAAAGGTTTTTTGTGTGTTTTTATGTCATTCTTTTTTATTTTTTTTTTGTATAAATTCTGTTTACTCTTCATTTAAAGCCTGTGAAAATAACAGAATAATAAAAATACCCAACTGTGTAAAAATAACAGTCCCAGAAAAGGCCTAGTGAGGCGTTATCGAGTAAGCTTATATTATGTAATATTTAATGAATAAATTATAAACATAATAAAGAATTTTCAGAAGAAGAAGTTAACACTAATTTCGCATTACAAATAATTTCACAACCAGATTATGCCAATTCTAAAACACTTATTTCGGCGAAATAGACCAATTCAATATTAACCTTGTCTCCTTAAAAAAACACATACTTCACATACGTTCCTTATCAGAAATTTAACGAATGTGAGCGAATGTAAATGTAAGAAGTGTTGAGGGATGAAGGTCAAGATGGAACTCTATGTATATGGGTATGTGTTGATACAAATAATAAAGATTAAACAACTCCTCTTTCCCAATTATCCTTCACCCAAAACCCCCTCCCACCCTCCCCTTTCCTTTCTCAAATATTTCTTTCTAAATATTATACAATTTTTATAATTTTCTGTTTCCTTTTCTTTTATTAATTTATTTATTTATATAATCATTTAAGGCATATATTGCCCTTTACAAACATACATAAAAAACACACATCGAAAATAAAATCACAGAAAAGAATACAGTAAACTCAAAAAAGGTAAAACTTATCAACATTATACTGGCGGATCACATCTATGCTTTGTCAATTCAGTATTCCTTAGAGATACTATTTCAGATTATTTGTGCAATTAACAAATAAAAATGACAAGATACCTACATACACAATATGTATATGCATATCATGATGACTCCAATTGCATTTTTTAATCTGTGTACAATTGTAAAGTTTATATTATTTAGATACCTACTTTTTTAAAATGCAAATTGGTACAACCTATATGTCTCGTGTGAAACATTATAATAATATGTTCACTGCTAGCCATTGAATAGGTATACGTAGTTGGGCAGCAGTTATCTATTTTAAATGAAGATTATCTAAATGTTGTAAATAGTAAATAATTAAATAATAAAACGAAAAAAATAGTAATAAAATTAATCGTCACGTAATTGAATTAAAATTTTCTTTCCTTTCCATTAAATTGTATACATATAAATATGCAAACCAGAAATTACACATTTTATTGGAGGGTGTGTTTTTGTAATTTTTTAAATAAAGTGTGCTTAATAGAATGGAAGAATACATCAGTCAGATAACCATAATCATTGCCCAACCGAAGAATTCAATTAATCAGTGAGTTACGCAAATAATTAGTGTTGGACATCTTACATAGGAATGTTATACATTGGCGGGTATTCCTTGTTGGAATATGGTAATGTATGTATGTAGGTATCTGACTAACGAGGTAAGATGAGTTAAAGTAGTTATTGATTTTCTTATAGTGGAGCATGAGATTAGATATAATCCTTCTATCGGAGAGGTCATGAAATTGTAAATAGGCTAGTAGGGAATCATAATTTAAATCGTGCAGGAATTTTCAGTTTATAATTCAATCCAGGCTTCGCCTTAGTGGAATCCATACATATTTAATATTTTGTCAGTTTTGTCAATGTCCGGACCAAACTTCGGATCACATCCTTTGGGAGTGTTCCCACCCAATTGTGTCCTCTTACAGATCGGAGCTCCTCGTTGCTGTCCGTGGGCCTCTTCAAGGTCCCATTGGACATGCGGACTTAGTGATCTCGAAGAACAATTACAAAGCCTTCAAACGATTTTGCCATAGATACGGTGCCTTATTATCCGAAGATTCTCACTGACTTTTCTGTTTCCAGAGATCTTGGTCACTTCTCTGATGCCCTATATATATGGATCTGAAGTCGCCGACAGTCCGCAAGTGTGAATCTCAATTCGCACTTGTTGATTGTTCTTTTTGCACCATGGTGCCGAGATTGCTAATCTAGAGGGCTCCATGAGCTACTCTTCGTGCCATGCATTGTTTTTTTTTGTCATTCATTCTAGCGTTCTGCGAAGGGGCCGTTGACAGTCCCCATATGCGGAGCGGGTGGTGGTGGGAGTAGCGAATTAATATTTTGTCACATTAATATACCTACATAGCTATTGTAATATATCTATTTTTGTAAGAATTTAAGAAAATAAAAAAAAATTAACAAACACGTGATAACTTTATAAATGGTGAATTTTGTACTTATTGTTTTCTCTTATATATTATATTTTGTATGTAGTTACTGCCGCTGCTTTTCCTAGCTATAAATAAATTAATAAACTATATATGAGATTTATCACTTCTACTAACAATTGTATCCATAGAAACTGAAATTAATTACGAAATACGAAATCGTCGTGTGGAAAATAATCTTCTTTTGAACATACTACGTGAGAGCTCATGAGTTTACACTCATATCTTCTTAATATATAAAATTCTCGTGTCACGTTGTTCGTACACGCTAAACTCGTAAAACGCCCGATCAATTTCAATAATATTTTCTAAATTTGAATGGTTGGTTTACGATTCTTTTTCTTCACTCGTGTCAGCAGCAATCAAACTCTCTTGACCAATATTTGGCAACGTTGAACGCTGCGTCGCTACGGCGTAGCAGGTCCTCATTTGATCAGGTAGCAAGGCAAGCAGGGCAGTCTCGCAGGTGGAATTTAGTCTGTGGTCTGTCGCACGCCGCACTCACTCGAAAGGCAGTTATCATCCGTTTGGATTCCCCATTTTTTCAGGAAGTCCTTATATTATCTGACGCCCGTTTTTAATCTGTTAAGCGACTTCCAGGTACACCAATCCAGTTTGTGGCCCGGCGGGAGGCACTTGTGGGGTTAGATTTTTTTTTTTGGCGATATTTTTTTTTTTTGGTGTGGGAAGACCGAAACTACGATAGATGGATGGAGTCGAGAGGGACCTTCAGATAGCCGGTGTGCGGAATCGGAGAGAAAAGGCCATAGATAGGGTGCAATGGAGACGATTCCTTGAGGAGGCCAAGGCCCATTCTGGGCTGTGGAGCCACTGATGATGATGATCATGACATGGGTTCAGCTTTTTGCTATCCCAGTATAAGGAGGGTGTTATTTTGGCATTTCTGTTTATTAGTGGAAGAAAGATAGGTTCTTGAGTTTTTGTGGGGTTAGGTAGTAATTGGTTCTATTTATAGTATTGAGACAGGTTTCGGATTGAAAGAAAAGGTAGTTTTGGAGCCGATAGATGGCGCTTTTATCGAGATCTAAAAAACATTTGTAAAATACATAAAATGCGATCTATACAGAAGGCTGTCTATGGCAGAACAATACATAAAGAAGTCTATATAAAATGAGATCTATGTACATAGAAGGCGGTCATAGCAAAAGAATAATATATAAAATGCAGACGTGGTCTGTGGCAGGACAACGTCTGCCCGGGCTCACTAGTGTATATTTAATATCACATTTCTTCATCGTCAGTGTTTTATTTCGTTTTCACCTGAGAAAATATATTATTTGTCGTACATCTTATGACAGATTCAGGCAGTTTAGATACTATATTATACAATACATACATACAAGTACACACCTAAATATCATAATTAATAATTTGTTTATCCACCTATCAAATCTTCTCATTGTCTCGGGGTAAATCTTGTATTTTCTTATTAATAGTATGATTTATGAGTATTAAAATAACAAGAAGTTTTTGACATAATTTTGCTACAGTTTCCGAAATAATGAACTATTTTATTATCATTCTTCGTTCCTCACTGCTGAGGGATGTGCTCCAACCGCCATGGAACTATTATTATTATATTAATACGTAAAGCGAAAACATCAGACTCCTTTTTAAGCAAACTGCGCACATTAAGATTCGACAAAGTTAAAGTTCATATGGAGGCGGACTGCAAAATGCTTTTTTTTTACATAATAAGCATTTCAAATACATTAAATTTCGACCGCCGTGGCACAGTTGGTAAGCCGTTTGGTATCTGTGCGGGCGTCTTGGGTTCGACTCCCAGCAGAGGAGAAATTTATTTAAATTTATTTCTCACGCAAATATTGCTTTTTTTGGGCTGGAAACACTGGTTAGTTGGAAGAAATTGCCATACGGCAATAAACTCGCAACTTGCGCAGGGTACAAGGAAATGTTCATTATTTTTATTATACATTTATGAAAGTGACGTGCCTTTTTAGCAATTTGAATATAAAAATATCAAATTTTAAATTTCCTTAATAGTTTCCTTTTTTTTATTTTATTAAGTTAACAATAACATATACAAAATATAAAACAAACAAACTATATAGAAAAGATTCACAGTAAGACAAAACATATTTACCCTTTACTAGAGTGCAAGCACTCGTGTGTAAAGGAGACAATTTAATACAGAATACACAAAATATTATGCATACATAATTATTATCTATACAAAAAGAAGTTAATATAATTTACATATCAGTCAAATAATAAGTTTGATTTATTCTTTATTTTTTTTTTAAATCATTATGTTCAATTGCCAGTCTCAAATCTGTTTCAAGTTGGTTGAACCACACCACCCTATTGTACGTGTAGTAGTGCTGTGCAAAACTTGTATGTGTTAATGGGCTTTTTTTAGTTAGTTTTAAGTTTGGGGTTACTAAGAAATATTACTATGAAATAATTAAGGAATATTTATCCTTGAACACCTGATCCCGATTTCCTCTCCTGTCCTTACCATATCCTTCTTAGTGCTATGAATTATATTTTTTTTGTTTAATAGTATTTAAGTGTTATACGTATTTTATTTGATTTCTTTTACTCTTTTTTATTTGCTGTTGTACATACACAATGTTGTCATACTTTGTAATCTGGTTGGTTGGAAGAAATTGCCTAATGGCAATAAGCCCGCCAGTGTACAATTATATTTGCTTATATTATGTACAAGAAGATGTATAAATAAATAAATAAATATTTATCAGTTAAAAATATTGACTAGCACTGATCAGATATCCTTCGAAACCTAATAGGGTCGTGAGTAAGTATTAGATATATAAATTTCCAAAAATTTAAATGAATGGATGAAATAGAATAAACACGCTGTACATAGCACATAGGACAATACATTGTTATGATTCTTTCAGAATACAATCTCAGCATTATACTAGTTGATAATCTGCAATAAAAAATAATTTCGAATTCATAACTTCCCTTGAGGAGTGAGGAGTAAAAAATTATAAAAAAAATAATTTATTAGAAAAGCCATAATTATAACAGTGATATATTTATTTACATGAGTTGGTGCAATACGTACTTGATCCAAAGACATATTTATATAAAAAAAAATATATTTCTATAATCTGAGTAGAACAATAAAGAAAGAATAAAAATTCAGATCTTTTTCTATATTAATTTTCTATAATTATTTATATAAATTATTTATTTCAATTTCTTTTTCTTACCGATGAGCTAACTGGATATTAACGTGCTTACTTTCAAAGTTATAAATTCATACTAATCTGTCATCAAATGTGTGGATCCTGGATTTGGCCGTACTACACCATCACGTAAGGTAAGTCCAGAGGTCCCGAGAATACCAACAAGGTAAAGGTAAACAATACTGACTTTAACCTTTCGTCACGAGGAGGAGACTCTCTTCGACGACGAAAAGGGCCGTTATCAAATATATATAAAATAATAACAAATCAATATAAGAATAACCTTTTCTTCCCAACACGTTACACCGGCTCTTACGGGACACTCGAAAACAATAATAGAAAAGAGTGGAAGCTCTATTCTAAGCCGGTGCCTCACAGCGCAACAATAACATCTGACATAGTTCAGCAATGAGGTTCACCACCCATTCTGAATGTAGTGCCTTTTTAGGTGAGACGAGACTGGTGTGTGGGCATACACAGATGTGTTGTGCTCCCTTTTATAAGGCAATGCACACCCCCACACCTTTCGCTGGTTACCCCACATTGTGGGATATGCCGTGATGGTATGAATGAATGAATGAAAGGAATTATGTTTAAGTCACATAACAATTAATCAACATATTATTTTATAAAAAATGTGAATTAATTATAATTCACATATATTATATAAGAATAATTCTTCTTCTTCTTGTTGTAGGTTTTGGAAGCTTGTTTTATTTTTCAGGAATTATCCCTCTCCCATAAGCCATTCTGAGACACCAAGCTCATGCTATCTCTTATGTGATCTAAATCGCGGTCGATTGCCAAAAATAATTAATAAGTAGCTATGATTGTTTATTAATTATACATACATGCAGACTCTTCTATTTTGTTATACATGTTTTGCCTCATTTAGATCCATGCATCGCGTCAGACATGATCTCTTATTCTGACTTGTTATATTACCATCTTTCAAAATCTCATTTCGCCATGCCAACTCTATTTCGGCCGGCCGAACCCTTCTTCTCATTCCACTGTTTTCAGTCTTGAATACTTTCTTTGTCAGGCGTTCATCGTCCATTCTCTCTACATGTTCAAACCATCGCAAAGCATTTATCTTCATTCTACTCAAAATATTCATTCTCTTTCAATCTTGCATTTTGTCTAAAATAATATGAAACATTCGAGATAACAGTGGATAAATGTTTTGTATGAATAAAGTACAACTTAATTTGCTATCTCTCCTTTAGTTATTCTCTGCCATTCCTAATAAACTTGTGCAGGTATTCTAAAATTAACTTTTAATATCAATATGAATTCGATGATTGATTTGATTATTCAGGCTAGAAAAAAGACACGATTTTATGATTCGTAATAAATAAAAAAATATTAAATAATAATGCCGTATTATGACATAGTACAAGAATCTAAAATTGTGGGATTTCTGCTATCAAACTGGGACCTTTTTGTTTAAAGCAATCATGAAAAATGATTTCGTTTGTTAAAAAAATCTATACATATTAATCTATTATTGTATAGTAAAAATTACACTTTTAAACACCTCAAACTGTACAAATAGATTATTCGGAACAAACTTTGTCTAGTATAACAATTATCTTTAATATCTTCATTCTCTGTGATGAAAATATGAATGCAATAAAAGAATAATACAAAAAAATGATTCCATGACAACTTACAAAAAATTACTCCGATGTGCTTTTGAAAAAATGGTCGATTAACCAATGCATACTTTACTCCGCTGACTATCACTAAGTTATAAATATTGTTTTGTCTACCATACCATATGAGGTTATTAAACCAGACTATGATAAATCATTTTTGATTTGTTGTTTCTGTGGTGTCTTTCCAGATAAAATGTCTTGTATCTCATTCAGTGATTTTCCTCTTGTTTCTGGCATCCAAAAATATAGAGCAAGAGAAACGAGAATAAGAATAATTGTATACATCCAATACGCGTACTGAAATCCAACGTCATCTTTGATCACTTGAAACACTTTGACACTTATGGAGTTGAAAACCGACAGTGTAATAGCTTTGTAACCACCGAACCATGATCTGATACTGGCTGTACTCATCTCGCTGGCGATAATGGTAGGAATAGTCGTACCTGCAAAGCTGTTGAAGATCTGCACGCACACAACTCCGACAACAACCATATAAGAGGCGCTGGAGTTTACATCGTCGACTGATTTCAACATGTAGTAAAGTCCAGCGATAAAAGTACCCACCAAACAGCCGAAACACGACGACAAAAACAGAACCCTTCTCCCCACACGGTTTATCATGAAGAACGACAGGGACATGACGAAGAACCCAACCACTTCCACAACCAAAACCGTGAGATTAGAATCGAGGGGAACTTGGGTTTCGTTCTGTAGAATTATGTGGAAATATGCTTTCACCGTTGCGCTTCCGTTGAATTGTTGCCCGATCATCAGCACGGTCATAATGAATATAGCTCTTCTGTTGCTCAACAACCAAAGCTCACTCAGCACTTCTTTAAACGGCCGCTTGGGACTCATTTCGACAAAGGTCTGTATCGCCTTCATATCGTCGGAGATTCTTTTCTCGTCCGTGTCGTTTTTTAACCAACTCACAACTTTTTTCGCGTCTTCAAACCTGTTTTGGCGCACTAGATAGTAAGGAGATTCGGGCATCCAAAACAAGACGACCATCATCAGTATGGGGAAAATTATATTTATGGTGTTCATTGTGTAAAAGCTGACATAAGGTCCAACACCGTATTGAAATATGACTCCGAGAGCAAATAGGACACCGCTCATGACTCCGAAAATACTCCTAATGTTCGTTTCGGTCACTTCCCCCGTATATGTTGGGATCAGGCCGTACGTGTAGCCGATGCCCAAGCCCAGGATGATTCTGGCGATGTAGACCTCGTACAGCTTCGTGCAGAAGATGAGTATCAGCCAAGAGATGATGAAGTAGAGGGATCCGAAGAACGCCATCCACTTTCTGCCGAGCCAGTCGACTTTCCAAGCGTAGAGGATCGGCCCGATGATTCCGCCGGCGACCATGATGGAAGCGATTGTCGACCCTTCTGATGGTGTCGTCGGAATAGGAGAGCCGGTTCCTTGAAGTTTGAAAAGCGAAGGAGACACCCAACCAAACGACATGCCGATAGTAAGTTGAGCAAAGAAGCCTAAAAAATATAACGGAAATTAAAAGTGTGCAAGGACATTAGGTATGTACCTGCATGAAAAAATATAACGGAAATTTAAAGTGAGCAAGTACATTACATAGATATGTACATACATGAAAAAATATAACGGAAATTTAAAGTGAGCAAGGACATTAGATATTATATACCTAAACCTTCATGAAAAAATATAACGGAATTTTAAAGTGTGCAAGGACATTATGTATGTACCTATATGAAAAAAATAAAACGGAACATTATGAAGTGTGTAAGGACGTTGATTAGGTATAGGTATACATGAAAAATTACGAAGGATTTTTTTGGATTACATACTCGTTTGAAGAAGTACACATTTTTTACCATTATGTACTTAGTTTGTAGGTTTGTGAAATGTGACTCACTTCAAAGCACGAGAAAACTCTTTTTGAAGTTGAGTCATAAAAAAAAAACAAAATTATAATGTATCTTTTTAAAAATTGTATACATTGTTGTATTGTGTATTTTTCTTTGTTATTTTTAATAAATAAATATACTAAAATTTGACTTATATATTAATTTGATTTTCATATGAAATATTTTGCATCGATTATAACTCGTACATACTGTTATATCTCCATCACCGCCGATTCTAATTATGGGCTCTTGCAAAACTCTGAAAAAACACAAAAAGAGACCGGAGAAACTAAAACTTTGCAAACACTGCAATTAAAATGTCAAGGATTGCTTATTATAAGGAAACAACTGCCTCGCCGTTCACTGAAAGCGAGTGATCTGTATTTTGACAGAAAGTCTTGAAAGTCCTGAAGTTGCTATTCGTGGCTACAAGGGCGGCATGTCCAATGGGTCCAGTTAATGCATTCCCATAGAGCATGCTCAAAAGTCTGTCAAATGGGTTATCACAAAGCCGACATAAGGACGAATCGGATAAGTGAAAACGAATAAGATTACTTTTGAAACTGGTGATATTCATTCACAGAAGGATATATTATATACTAAAATCTGCCTCACATAATAGTTTGATTTTCATATTAAAAATTTTACTTTGAGGATAACTCGTACATATTATCAAACTCAGTATAGTTATCTGTATAAAACATTACTTTCTGTTGCATAATATTCATGATGTATCCATATTCTAAGGAGCTTAAAAGCTTACAAAGGATTTGACTATTGTGCATCTACTAACATATGTTTTATGTGCATTCTGATAATCTTTTACATTTTCCATCACAGAAAGACCAAGACCAAATATTATGTACCTATATACCTATCTATACGTAGTCCAATTTCAAGACTACTTTCTTTGAGAAATTTCATATTATTCGAAGAACGTCTCAGCGTCAACTTAATATTTATTATTATGATTATATAAAATTAAAAGGAACTTCAGGGGGACAGCATCGATACCTTGACAACCCAGCGCAAAGAATGTCTTGGCGATTACGTACCACAGGAGGTGTATTTACCTCTCCGTGTTGATTAGGAGGCAATTATTGCCTCGAATTAGGCACTAGTTTGTTGCGCTAATGCACTCAAAACCTCGTGTTGAATTCAAGGCACGTGTCCTCCAAAATGAACACGGTTTAGCAACGGAAATTGTTCCTGCTAATAAGTGTTCAATTCAAGGCACGCGTCTTTCAATCGTACACAGGTTTATAAATATTACCATGCGTATTGATTGAGCGTTACAAGGCTGTGTTAGAGGTATTTTTAAGGATGATTGTTTTTGTTTTAATAGATTAATCTACATAAATCTATATTATATCATAAAAATTCGTTAACACAATTTTTTTTATGAGATTGATACTCATGGAGTTTTCAATGAAATATTCACATTTTGCGTCGTAATTACCTTCACAAGATATTGAGCATCGAATTTTACATTGGTAATTATCCTTGTCTCCTTCGTAATTTACAATTTTAAAATTGTCCAAAATACCAATTTTAAGTTCCATATTACAGACTTATACAATATTACTGATTACTATCAAATAATCTGTGAACAATATACAAATGTGACAGTGACAGATGAAATGCGAGCGATATGAAATAGCGCGCGAACTTTATGGCTATATGTTCCATATTCAATACGTACATACATACATACATACCAATAAAAAACCATAGTAGAAATCAATCTCACAAATAAGCCAAAATACCTATATCGATCTTTTGGCTTTTCTGGACCAAAGTCATGGAACAATCTTCCAATGGATATAAAATGTGCCGAAAATATCAATGAATTCAAGAAGAAATTAAAAACTCATCTTTTCCGCAAATCGTATCCAGATTGTCCTTCATCCGTTCAATAATATTATGTTTACTAAATATTATGCCAGTTTACTTTGAATCAACTATTTTTATAATTAATTTCATCTGGATTATTTAATATGTATATAACTAGATTTTATGTTTCATCATTTTCAATGTGTTAGCTATAGGACTAATTTTAACTTAATTTTAACTTATTGTATTTTTTTAAGTTTTATGTTTCACCATTTTCAATGTGTTAGCTATAGGACTAATTTTAACTTATTTTTTTGCAAACTGAAAGCGCTCTTGAGGTGACCACGGTTGTCACTAAACGACGCTTAATAAATTGTCCTTATTATTATTATTATTATACATTCATTCATACATGATACATACATACATAAATACATACATACAAACACACTGCGCACTGTATAAAAACAATTTATTCACTGTATTTACTGAATCCTAATTAATGTTATTTCTGTGCACTTGTCGAAACATTGAAGACATCACGCGCGGTGATGTTCAAACTTGTATTAAATCACACACTTTCAAATTCCCATTGATATTGTTACACAAAAATCTCGTAAATTATAGTTTTCTAATGCAACAATTTCTGAACACATCGGTGAGGGAAAATACAAGGAACGGAGACATGGAAATTTGAATAGATGGAGTTAATTATTATGCGGGGTATAAACAAATTGATTGATGATGTATGGTCAAAATTATTTTGAAATAAAAAAAATACTCACAGCTCAAGGTCGCCAAAATTTGTCGATGAATATTTCTAGGACGTTCCTCGTCCTTTACATTTTCTAAGTCGGCCATGATTGATCAATAAAGACAGAACAGAATTTGTCAAAATTAAAAACAAAATAACATTCAAACATGACAAGATACAAATTGTGTTTGGTAAGAGGAAAAACCCGAATTGCTACATTTGTTATCAACGAATACAGTAAGTTCTATTTTGTAGTTCATTTTTATTTTGTAATAGAAAAATTCACCATAAAATATATATACCTACTGAAGAGTATTTTTTTATTGTTTTGAAAGTGATTCTTTTATAGACCTATAGCAGTCAGTATAATTGACAATAAACAGTAATTTTAAATTATGAACTTTTAATTCTGGCGCGGTTCAGGTGTGACATCTGTCTGAAAGCATTATAACCTCATATATAATAACTGTTGCTTTCATTGTTTTCAAACCAATTTCTCTATAGATGGCGTTACAAAAAAATTTCTACGTCACTTCATAGATGGCTCATTTTCAAAAGTAACGGATTTTCATGATTAAAATATATAGAACATATATATTATCCATAGATGGCAATGGTAAAAATAGCTTATTTTCAAGAACTACAATATCTATGAATAAAATTTATAGAAGTTTCAAAAATTGGATTGATAGGGAATTCAATAAAAAGGCATATTTAGTGAATGTTGCGCATGCGCATAAAGTGATCACATATTCCAACTTCGTCTCAATTCATAGGTTAAAAAATTGTCGTAAAATATATTTTTTTGTAATCTTAAAGTTTATGACTGAAAATAAATTAACATAATTTAATGAAATTTGTATGAGATTTAATAAAGGATTGCCTGTAGATAAAATGACATGCGAAAATATGAATTAAAAATGTTCAAAGAAAAAAGATTAATACCTTAACATATTTCTCTTATCAGTAGAATTATTTTACTATCGGTTAAATCATAGATAAGCATGTAAACAATATAATATATATATATAAGTATTATAAACACATTAAATATATGTGGGGCAAATGACGTACATATCTTCGGACGAGTAAATCAGATTTTTTAAGTATCTTAAAAAAATAAAAATAGATGTTGATATATGTGTGTGCATGCATGAATGTATGTATGTGGCCAAAGCAGTCCTATACCATCCATCCGATTGCGATGAAACTTTTGGGATTTGTTAAGCGCTTAACCGAACGGGTTTTTGAAAATCAATTTATTTATTTGAACATGATCTATTTTGAAATGCAACGAAACTTTAGGAATCTGTTCAGGCTATATCCGAGAAGGTTTTATGAATCATTTTTATTAATAGGATTTTTATTATAAAAACGTCAATCAAATCAAAAACGGTATCAATTGTCGTCTTCTCCATCGCCGTTGAATGTATTTAGTCACTTTTACATTATAAACTCAAGTATATTAAAAGTATGTTTATTTTTAATATTATAACTATTTTTATTTTTAATATGCACATAAAAAAAACATAAACAAAATTAGACTTAAAATAAAATATTAAATATTATCTTTTATGAATGTTTTGTTTTATTTAAAAACGTCAATTTTTCCTACCCTTTTCTTTAACTTCACATGTCTGTCTGTACTGAAACTTTCAAAATTTGTGTATTCCCGATGAAAATGCAGGTAAAAACTTAATTCATTTAATATTTCGATGAAATTGAACAATTTTGTATTCCATACAAAGTAAACAAAGCTTTACAGATAATATTTTAATTTAATTCGGTTAGAAGCAATAATAATATTTTACATCTCATAAATTCATTTCTCAAAAAGAATAATATACACTTTTCTATGAACGAATTATTACTTTGTGGCGACATATTTAACCAAAATAAATAAGACAACTTTGTGTACACCACTTACATTTTTTTATTCTTATTTAACAGAATAAAAAAATTTAAGTGGTTTACACAAAGTTGTCTTATTTATTTTGAATAATATACATTTCAACTTTTAATAAATGATTACCTATTTATTTTTCTTCATTTCAATCCAAAGAAAAATGTGTATAGGGTGTCCTTATTTTTTTATTGATTTACCTACTTGTTCAAGTTTTTCGTATTGATGTGTATAGTTTTCTTTTCAGCGATAGTGATACTTATCAAAATTTTTCGAAATTCAGAGAGAATAAATTAGAATTTTTTCCAAACATTTGTTATATTTGAAAAATATATTTTGGTGTTACTTGGTCGCAGTCTTCGAATCGTCATAAAATAGAAATGTTTTATCAAAATATGAAATTTGGCAATACGTATCTCGCCTTCCATCTATGCTGTAGGAATCTCGAAAAAAAAGCGTTTCCCGCCCTCTGCCGTCGAGTTTATGATGTCCCGCCTAAATAATTTCAACTTATATACGGGCATATTGCGATCGATATCACAAGAAACGTTTGTTACCTTTATTTTCTTTCAAGTGTAAAGTTATTTTTAGTTTCCTTTTTTTAAATTTTTGATGTATTCTTTCTGAGTTTCGGGGTATTTGATTTTAAATTAAAAATTAAAATTAAACGCGACCACAACACACACGCGGCATTTTGTTTTTTGAAGTATTTTGATTTCCAGTATATTTTTAATGGCAAATAAACACGGTTGTAAATGAAATCCAATAAAATGTGTTTATATACTATGTAATGATACCGTAATTATACAAACGTCATATATATAAACGAAAGTATCTCTGAATATTTAAAAGCCTTCCGGTACATGCTTTCTTGAAACCATGCTACGTGAGACTAATATTTATGTGTACATACGATTTGGGAATTAATACTTAAAACATAAAATCGATGAAGAAACATGTTTGCTTATTGCATTTCATCGCCAGTACGATTCCTACACAGTCATTAGTTTGGACCTATGGATATGGAACTCTAAGAGGTTTAGGGGGAAAGAGAATTTATGCTATTGTTGGCGGAGAATGTTGCGAATACTATGGACTCCCATAAAAACCAATTTGTTCATAATCAATGAATTACATATAAAAGCAATCAATCGATAATCTGCCTTCAGTATTCGTTTTATTAAGATATATTGTTCAACGTTTTTGATATATTAACAGAAGGGCCCTTAACATCCCCGAAAAACTCCTTGTAATGAGAATCGTGGTGGGTAGAAGATCCGAGGATCTCTACTCTTTTTTTAGTAAGATCTGTGGGACGATTAACATCACAAGTAATGAGGACAATATTAACATGCAATAGATTTACCCGTATTGAATATATGCTTGAGCAGTTGAAAATTTTGACAGTGAAACAACAAATAATTCTGAATGTGCTAATTTTTATTTACAAATTAAAAAATAGACTTTTACCACCTTATTTACAAAAAAATATTATGTACAATTTTGAAGTTCACGCATACCCGACGAGAAATAGGCGGGACTTTAGACTGCCGCAGACAAACCTGGCAGGTACACAAAATAGTGTGTACTACAAAGGCTTACAACTTTATAATGATTTGCCTGAATCTGTAAAGGAGGCGTCTAGTCTTGCCTCTTTTCGTCGCTTAGGTGCTGAATACATAAAACAATTTTTTTTTTTAAAATCGTGTGTTTCTATTGTTTATATATTATGTTCTAAGACTATAATATCTGTTTTGCTTGTTTTGATACTTCTTCTTCTTTCAGCCCCTTTCACTCCACTGCTGGATAAAGGCCTCTTCCTGAGTTTTCCACTTCTCTCTGTCCTGGGCGCTCTGTTTCCACCCATGTCCCACCAGTTCGACAATGTCATCAGTCCATCTCCTCTGTGGTCTCCCTACACCCCTTCTATTATGATAGGGTCTCCAATTCAGAATTTTGGGGGTCCATCTATCATCTCTCTGTCTTGCCACATGACCTGCCCATTGCCACTTCAGCCTTCCCACTCTTTCTGCAATGTCGGTGACCTTTGACCGGCGTCTTATTTCCTCGTTTCTTATTCGGTCTCTCAAGGATACGCCTAACATTTGTCTCTCCATTGCTCGTTGAGTACACTTAAGTCTGTGGAGGCTTCTGGCAGTAAGTGACATGGTTTCGAGACCGTATGTTGTCACTGGCAAAACACAAGAATTGTACACTTTGGCTTTTAGGTTATTCGGAATTTCCCTGTTGCCGAATATGTACCTCAACTTTCCAAAAGCAGCCCAACTCAGCCCTATACGTCTTGGCAGTTCGGCGGTCTGATTTTCTTTACCCAATTTAATTTTATGTCCAAGGTATATGTATTCTTCAACAGCACCAATAGTCTTATTTCCAATGCAAATACTGTGTGAAGTTGGACTCAAAATCTTTGTTTTGTCTATGTTCATTTCCAGACCGATATTCTTGATACTATATTGTTATTATTATTTTTTTTTTCATGTTCTTTGATGTCTTCTATTGTGGTAGTGTGTTTTCATGTTCTTTGATGTCTTCTATTGTGGTAGTGTGTTTCCATTTTTTTTTACTTTGTGTTTTGTTGTTATTGATAGATACGTGTCTTTTTTGTGTGTTCATTTAGTCATCCGATGTTGATTTGTTTATTTTTATTGTTTGTTTTTATTTTCGTTTGTACTAGATGTAAGAAATTGTATTTTTTTTACATCTAAATAAAATATATACAATACAATACAAGTCTCCAAAATACGACATCTTGTTATTGGGTGAGTCTGAAATTGAAATTTAACAAAGTATGTGAACTCTCACGTAACAAAAAGAACTTAAAGATGATCCATCGAAAAGTAGTTATGTAGTTATTAGTAATCTTGTAATACGACAAACCTACCGTCAAATAAACACGTCAATCGAATGTTAATAGGTACAAGATTATACATAATTATAGTATACGCAGATACAAAAAAAAATCTTATAAATATCGTTCAATTACATGTCTACCAACAATTTATAATTATTCAATTTTAATAAAGTTGAACAACACCTATCACGAAATAAAATTCTTGCTGAAGAACAAATAGAATCTAACTAGAAATAATTCCTGTTTAAGACAGATAATTTTATTACAAATAAAGTAACATGTTCACTTCAAGCTACATCATGCTGATATAAAACAAAAAAATAAGAAGACTTATAGTAAGAAATGAAAAATAAATTAATCGAATTAGAAAGCAATGAATAAACAAATGAATAAGTTAACCATTACAGCAATGACCAAGGAACTGATATTTTTTATAATATAATTAAATAAATAAAAAGAAAATTAAGTTATCAAAAAAAAAAGAAGCAAAATCAATCTATCCATAAAGCAATACGGAAATTTTTTTTTGTCAAAAATCGTATTTTCTCCTGTTGATTATAAAATACGTAGTAATAATAATCATGGAAAATTTATTTAGCGTCGTTTTCGTGAAGATCTCACCTCAAGTGCACTGAAAATTAATTAATTTTTCTCAGTTTTGTGTGTTTTGTCATCTTTTCTGAAGGAAGAAATATTTTCGGTTTTTCTGAGGGTGTAAGGGAGCCTTTTCCATGCATTTAGTCCTGCCATAGCATACGCACGATCGCCAAAATATGTGGTGTGCAATGTACGACGACTATGATATTTCCGCCAAGACAACTACGAGTTGTCTTGGCGGAAAACCGTAGGCAGCCCACTGTCCAAAGTTTCAACGGTAAATCGTTTTGTATTAGGCGAGTATAATTATGTAATGTATACATTGTGTCTCGTTCATGGCAAAATGAGCTTTGGTGACATACGAATCTAGTTAGTACCTGATTATATGAGGCGGGCACCCCCAAACGCCCTCTTTCTTGGGAAATAACATCAACCCACATTATTCCCCTTGTTATTTGCAAATGTAATAATAAATGACATAACAACGTGTAAGGTAATGGTGTTTTAATTAATAGATGTGAGTGTGTGTATGTTTGTCTACTCCCCACCCTAACAGGTTGAGCAGCTCCGAATGCGTGACTAATGCAAAACCAGCAGGCTAAAGGTAGGCGCGCATGGAAGCTAATTTCATCGGCCGATTAATAATCGGTGAGTTACAACATACGAATTACATGTAAGAGCGCGCATGAAAGCTAACAGAATCGGCCGATTTTAAAATCTGTGACGAGACACAAAAAAATCGGCCAATCTTGTTGTATGAGAGGGCGCGCATGGCGCATGCTCACCGATAATTTAATCGTCCGAGCGCAGTAGATCGAGAAGTACGTTGTCAGTGTTGTCAAATGAAATGTCAGATGAAATAAATTTTGATTCGGAAATTATACGTGTATTATATGGTATTATACGTGTTTTAGTTTTATTAAGTTATTTAAATATAAAGTATGGTGGTTTAATTTTAGTAATTAGATTAATTGAGGGAATTTATGTAAGTTTATTATGTTTTTTGCAAATTAATTATATTAGTTGAAGCACGTCCTTCATTATATGATAAAAAATTATAGTAACCGCCAAATTAAGCAAAAATTATGGTTGGAGATAAGCGAAATATTAATAACTGGCTGGGAACAGCTAAATCATAATAAAAGAACTGAATTGGGTAAGTTATTACTTAATTGAATAATAGTTAAATAGGTAATTTAATAAATATTCCGCTTAATGAATAAAAACTTAACTGTGTTTCAAGTGTTTTTTTTTTAATTTATAATTATGAACTTCAACTGTGTCAATGAAAAAACCTTAAAAAAAGTTTTATATTATATATACTTGCTTCACTATTGCGTCTGTACATTTGCTCTGTCACACAATAGTTCTTTTCTGTTTCCCGCGCAATGTTTGTATTTTCCCGCTTGTACGCGCGCGGAGCCCATCATAATGATTTCTAGGTTATGTTTGGTAAATTATGATCTGTCAATTTATTTATCTTTTCCCGTGCAATACATACATTTTACCGCGCAATACAAAGGTACCGCAGTTTTCTGTTTCCCGCGCAATGTTTTTCTTTTTCCCGCTTGTTGTACAGGCGCATGGAGCCCAAGTTAATGATTTTTTGATTAAGTTCGGTAAATTATGATCTGTCAATTATTTCTAATCATATGAATGTTGACCGCCGTGTTATTTCCAATTGTACGATTCTAGAAGCTTCCATGCGCGTTAGAACCGATCGGCCGATTTTTTATCGGCCGATAAATAAATCGGCCGATAATAATCGACCGATTTATTTAAGCTTCCATGCGCGCCTTACCTAAGTCTGTAAGTAGATCTCGACCGATAAATGTCGAGATTAACTGTCAAAATATCGACTAGTCGATATTTTTACAGTTTTGGTAGTCACTAAGCAGATAACGCGTCGAATCGTTCTCGCCCACTTATTTGACGGCGAGATTGGGTCGACATGGTCGACATCGAGTCGAGAGACAAGATCTAACGCCGCCATGTTGAATAAAATGTCATTTTTTACGCGAACAATGCCGAATTTCATATTTATTTTGAGAATAATTATATAAACGGGTTGAAGAGATTCTTCAAACCCTTTGAATATTCCGCGTAATTCATTTATTGCTAATTACCGCGTAACCAGTGGCGGCTGAAGACCTAAAATATTAGAGGGGCTCGATTTTTTTCTTGAAAGGAAATGAGTATTTGAAAGGAGAAAATATTCAGTACCTACACTTGTGAAATATCGACACAGGTGAAAAAAATATTTTCATGCATATGATCAGTGTTTATCATCATTCTCCTGTTAAGCTGCAATTACAATACCTGAAAAAAAGGGGGTCGGTGGATCATATATCATACATGTTGGATTTAGTTGTTTTTGTCAGAGTCAGAATTAATACCTACATCAGAATTATTGTCAAAAAGTAAACACGGAAAACAACATTCACTACACCCGCAATACGCATTCTTTTCACTACATCTGCAAAGCCATGACGTTTTTTGTTACATATTTATATTAAAACTTCGAATATATTTACGTGATTTACAAGTACCTACTAATTTGAGATAGTGAGATGAATGTCCGCGAGGCCCTTATTTTTTCACATTCACACGATCATCGTAATTAAAGTAACGCGAAATTAAATTATGTATACTATTCACCGTGTACTATTGTCAAAAATTATCAAAATATTAACCGCAATTCGTCACTCTGCAAAAACAACATGCAAAATGGCGCGCTGTCATCAACAGCTTTCAGCTCTCAGCTGACGAGCTGACCGAAGTGCGCAGACGCCGCAGACGTGTTCATAAACATACTAATATTAATCGTGTTCATAAACACACTAATTCAATTTAATCGTTTAGACCAAAATATACGAGATTGTTGTATAGTAGTATATTTCGGTGAATTCATGAACATATATAGGAACGTGCCCGAGAGCTCCATACATTTCGAATCATATTGCACTGCGGCATTAAAATCAATTCTATGAGTTTACATACAGTTCTTCGGGCGCAAGCACATTGTGCCCGCGGAACAAAATTTTTCATAGAATCTCGCTGTATGAAACGAACTATTGCAGTATTTTACTATTACAACCGTAAGGTGGAAACACATTTATTTAAAAAAAATAATGAATTTCCAGAATTAATTTAGCACATATTTTTGGAATCTATAGAAAAAAAATTCTGGGAGGGCTCAGCCCGAGAGCCCCTTTGGGGGAGCCGCCACTGCGCGTAACAAAAGTTTTATATTTATTGGAAATATGCGTCCGTACTTAGATTATAACATTATAATTCTATGCGTCCGTAAATGTTTTCCGTAGGTATAGATTTGAAATAATTTTTGATTTTGAGAAAGTATTCTTGATAGCTATTTAATCACATATGTATTTTAACACTTAACAAAAGAAAATTCGGCGTAGTTTTTAGTAAAAAAAAATAACACGCTGCTGTCATCACACTTGATAAATTGATCGAAATATTATTAAAAATAATTTTTAAAATTACTCTCAAAACATTCAATAAACACAAAAGAAGTTAATTTAATCGTATTATAACTTGCTTTCGTGCTTAAAAATATGACTTTATTATATTTATTTAACAAATTTAAGTAAACAAATTTGACATTTATTCAAATCATGGGGAAAATATTGTGTATTGCCATAAATGATAATTCAAAAATGTACCGCAATCCAGCCTAACGGCGACAAATACTAATAAGTGCATTTACGAACTCGACAGCGCTTAGTGACTACGAATTGTCGTCACGGGCGTAAACATGGCGAGAAGAGCGGCGATACGTTGTCGGATCTCGACTATTTTACTGACTTGGCCTGCAAAGCGACCCGAGGGGCCCGACCTGCAGTTTTCGGCGCTTGAATCGCTAATTTTGAGAGCCTTAAAAATCAGAAAATTACTGTGAAAAATTTACATACATTCATTGTAAAGATAAAAAATAAAAAACAAAATTTTTATTATATTTTCAAGAAGATTGTTTGGCCATTTTATATTTTCATATTATAAATTATTGAGTTCTACAGTATAAAACTACAATGTTTCCACAGAAGATATTAAAAACTGGAGAACGAAGGCAACGTATAGACGGGAAGCGTATTTACCTATCCGTGTTGATTAGGAGGCAAGTACTGCCTCGAATTAGGCACTTGTTGCACTAATGCACTTAAAAACTTGTGTTGAATTCAAGGCACGTATCCTCCAAATACACACGGTTTAGCAACGCAAAATGTTCCTGCTAATACGTGTTCCATTCAAGGCACGCGTCTGTCAAACGTACACAGGTTTATAAATTTTACCATGCGTATTGATTGAGCGTTACAAGGCTGTGTTAGAGGTATTTTTTGTGTATGCTTATTTTTGTTTTTGTTTTTACAATTTTTTGTATGAGATTCAAGGCCGTAGTCAGGGGGGATCAAGGGGGACAGCACACAGTACATGAATACAATTATTAAAAGTAAATATGTAAGTAAAAATACAAATATAACATGTACCTCTTACGTACTATACCTAATATTTATTTATTTATTTATTTTATTTATTTATTGAAGACAAACTAATATCCAAAGAAGACAATAAAAACAATATGTATGTGTGTGTGAATGAGATATCTAGAAAGAGTGTGAGTGTGTGGGTGTGTATGTGTGTGTATACATGATAGACGAACATATATTGACAGATTCATTATTTGAGAGAAAATATATTGCTTTGAAACCATTTGAATAGAATAAATATTTGTATAATTATCTTTTGTTGGGCGGGCCATGTACAAAGAATGCCGGAAAGACGGGTCCCCAGAAAGATTCTATATGGACATCCGGGTGGAAAAAGGAGAGTTGGATGACCAAGGCTGAGGTGGGAGGATGGTGTGAAGAGAGATGCAGAACAGCTTCTCCAGGTGTCCAACTGGAGGACGGCAACTGGTGACAGGGGACGTTAGAGGCGCTTGCTGAGGGAGGCCAAGGCTCGATTTGGGCTGTAGTGCCATCGAATAAGAAGAAGAAGAATAATTATCTTTTCGTTTTTTTTTCTGAACAAAATAATTATTTGTCGCCTCAGATTTCTTTGCGCCTGTCGCAACTACGCAATTTGATACTGAAATGGATTCGGCTCTGCTGAGATTGAGAACAGGCAGGTACCTACTAATTAACACCCTAATTAGCCTTTGGGTTGTAAAAAAATCATGATCGTTTGAACATATAATGTTAAATGTGATTTTCAATACCTGTGCGTACATAAGAGCGGAAAAAATTAATAACCCTAATTAGAGAACCTACCTACAGTTGGTAGGTACATTTCATCTGAATTTTGTTGAACAAAACACGATTATCGCTAAATATCTAATTAATTCGTCAATTCAATGTGATGCTCAATATACCAAAAAAAGAATGGCTTATGCGCAAAACTACTATACGTATCTTGGCGTGAAATAATCAATATCAGTATTTATTGATATTTATTTAAAAAAAATAAATACCAATAAATATTGAGCAACTGTACTGTTCAAAAATCACTGAAGATGCTAGGGTTCATAACTCGACTCACTGTAAACTTCACAAATACTCAAAGCTTAAAATATCTTTATCAATCATTAGTAAGAAGTGTTCTGGAATACGGGTCACCTGTATGGTGTCCACATTATAATGTATACACTGAAATGTTAGAATCTGTCCAAAAGAAGTTTGTAAAAATTCTGTCTTATAGAGCCGGTATAGGTCGTTACATGTTAACTTATAATCAGAGATTGATTTTTTTTAATATTTCTAAGATAAGTACTCGACGAAAAGTGATGGACGTGGCATGTATATTTAATATAATAAGTAACGTGATGGACACACAGCTGGTCAATGAATTGAAATATAACGTCAATATTAAATCACTAAGAAACCCAAATATTTTTCACATAGGGTTTTGTATATCTAACATATCATTTTTTAATCCATTGTTTCGCATGTGCCGTATTTACAATAGTCACAGTAACTCCAACATAGTTGATATCTTCTCCAACACAAGAGAGGTATTTAAAAAAAGAATGCTATTGATTTATTGTTTATAAGATCATGTTTCATTGCTTTTTATTGTTACATGCACAAGTTTCATTAATTTTTATTGTTGTATATACATATGCTTCTTCATGTTTTTATAGGATTTGTATAATTTACATATGTCTTATTTATAAAGTTTTTTTACTGTTTTTATCTCGGATGCTTTAATATGTTTGTGTGAAATATTGATGAACTTCGCATATTGTGTTCACTTTCAATAGGATGTTGATATTACATATATAAAATTATTAAGATATACTTTCTTGTATGCGATTATCAATGTCTGTAAGTGTCCCAAATAAAATAAAATAAAAAAATAAAATAAAAATAAAACTAAACAATGTAAACTTTCACGGCAGATGTTGGTAACTACATACGATGAAGTGTAGAGCGCTACATGGCCTTTTATACCTTAAGGGAGGTGGTTAAATGAGTACATGCCGGTTCAACGTCCACCCTGGTTCGCGAACGTTCCTCCATAGTAAAGAACCTCTTGTTATTGTGTTTAGGACATCAATACATATTTAAATCAATATCGATATTTGTTGATATTTATTTAAAAAAAAATATTGAGCAACTAAGCAATGTAAACTTTCACGGTAGATGTTGGTAACTACGATGAAGTGTCGAGCGCTACATGGCCTTTTATACCCTCAGGGAGGTGGATGAGTACGTGGCAGGTCCACTCTGGTTCTCGAACGTTCCTCCATAGAAAAGTATTTCTTGTAATTGTATTGTTGTCAATATTCTGGTAGGTTATTGACCTCGTCATGGTGTAAATTGCACAACAAGATGTACGGATCTACCTTTTCGCCGCAATATATTGTTTTTTGTTACTTATATATAGAAATTTTACTATGATTATTTCGATCTAGGTTTACTGTTATTTTGCTTTTTTAATACGTAAATAGTTCAAACTCCCCTCAATTCAAGCATTCATATCGTTTTGAAAGAAGTTTTTAGTATCAAGGATTTGAATTTATATTTTGCTAACCATTTTCTTGGCATGAAGTGAATTTGAAAATTAAATTTTTTTTTGTTTTATCTTAGTAATGTTTATATTTTATATAGCTACGAATATTACCACTAGATGGTGTTGCTGGTATCTTTAATGTAATTTTCTTGTGTAAAATATTTTTTGTAATAAATAAATAACTCACACAATAATTACACATACACACGCACTATTTATCTATTATGTATGTGACAAAAATTTTAAATTTAATGAATAATTAAATGAATGCTTTAAAATCACCCCCTTATATTACTACATATCTTACGCGACGTCCTATGTAGGCGATTCAAAACGAACGCGAAGCGGCGCGAAAATAACAAACAGTCGGTAAATATGGAAGTGTCCTACGTTACTAACCGCGAGTAGGGTACAGTGCGGCGCGGCGCGAATTGGAAGTGGTGCCATAGTTGTTTTTGATTAAGTATAATGTCAGAAGCGCGATTCGCGCGCACGTAGGACAGAGCCGCCACGTCGCACCGCATCGCTTTGAATTCGCGTGTAACCGCTTCTGATCGCTTCGCAATCGCGTTCGCTTTGAATCGCCTACGTAGGACGTAGCGTTACTTTTACTAGAAATTGTAGCCCTCAATATTTAGTCTTTCGAATTCCATTAGTATTGTAGGATTTTTTTTTAATTAATAAGGTAATACTGTATACATTTAATTGACGCTGGGCGTGACTATTTTTTTTATATTGTATATCACCAGTTTACTTGTCCAGTCATTGTTTGTGTACTTTAAATAAAATAAAATAAAATTTACAATAGAGAACATTTTTTTTACACTAAACTGCATAAAAAGTTTTTCAGTACAAGTGCATTTGCATGTCTCTATTGAATTGAGCACCACATATCACGAGAGTAAATTGTGTCGCGATTAATAGGGTCTTATCGATTAATAAGGGACATAATAACCAAATGAAATTTCTTGTTTATAAGTGTGTCAGGATAGAAAAATGTGGTACTTTCTCGGATCACTGTCAATCCGGCGAGATATGCGGCACGATGTATGTGTTTGAAAATTTCCTTTCTTTACAAACATGAAAAAACACATTTTCTTATCGTAAAGGGTTTTCATTGTTGTTTACGAGAATTTGGCTGGTGTATCAAGAAGGCACATTGGAGATACTTCCTATGGCTTTGAGTGCCAGCGTCTTCCTGATCCTTTATGAGATGGATAAATTTCCGGTCTTTTTGATCCTTTAAACACCTTTTATTATCCGTTCGCGGTTCATATTTGGAAAAACTAGGTAGATATTTACATTTTTTATTTTTACAATAGCGAGATGATAAATGTTTGTATGTTAAGATAAAAGTAGCTACCTTACTTGATTTTCGCATAATTTTTCGGCTTTTGTGGCTCAGTTGGTTGACTGATTTATAAGTCAAAGGTCTCGGGTTAGATTCCCGGTGAAGAAGCATATTTAAATATTGTTATTATTATTATTTACACAATAAACGGCATAAACCATTATTTACTTGTTACAATTCTTAAAATAATTACAAAGATAAAAATATAGCAACAGATAAAAATATAGCAACAGATAAAAATATAGCAACAGATAAAAATATAGCAACAGATAAAAATATAGCAACAGATAAAAATATAGCAACAGATAAAAATATAGCAACAGATAAAAATATAGCAACAGATAAAAATATAGGAACAGATAAAAATATAGGAACAGATAAAAATACAGAAGCAGATAAAAATATAGATTCAGATAAAAATAGACAAAAAAGAATGACACCTTACAAATAGTATAAAATAAAATTAACAATAATAATGATGTAAATCATCTTAAATAGACGTTAAAATGTTCCATGGATAAAAAAAGTGTGCTATCAGTCTGAACCTGTGAGGCCTGCGAGAAGTTAAAGTATCCAAAATTTGGCAAATTATTATTGGGTGCGAGTTAAATAAATATTTGATACAGTACCTGTTTGTTGCCCGAGAACGAATATGAAAATGAAAAAGACAAATTTGGGTTTTTTGGTTGATTGGCCCTTCCAGGCCGAAAAATTTGAAGATGTTTGGGAATAGCTATATCTAAAGTTAAACGTCGCTTAGGTATTATTTATTATAAAAATAAATTAATAGGTACATCCACATATTTTTTGCAAGTGGTGAATTAATTATCGAATTCTATTTTATTCTAACTAATTAGAATTTTTTCAATGCTTGAAACTGTCACTTCCCCAGGAGAGAAGAAATCTAGACTTTTCTGAATAGGAATCTCAAGTTAGTTTCATATAAATTAACGAAAAAATATATTTAATCTGAATAGGAGTCGCGCTTGCGAACAAATTGTAATATTTTTTTGACTAATTAGTTTTCAGTTAAAAAAACTCGTTAGCACAGAAGTCAAACGGTTTACCATCGTACCATGGCGGCTGAAATATTTCATTCTAAAAACATTCAAAGAAGAAGAAAATACGTCGTTAACAATATTCTGGAATATAATCGAAGTGTTATTCTTAAGGTTTTTCGGTACCTAATAAATTTAAGCATTTGAAAAATAAACATTTTTCTTTGAAGCTTAACACCTCTTATAACGAAAATTTTTGTTGTTTTTAAAATTATATACAAACAGATTAAAATATCAGATAACATGAATACAGTGGTATTAAACCTGCGGCCGTATTTTTTTTATTTCTTTATAGTATTTTATTTTATGTCAGGAACAACTTAATCAAGTAAAAAGAGAAATAACATTTTTATTCATTTTATTTTTAGAACAAGTCACAGTTTTTTTAGTTTAAAAATCGAAGGAATGTGTGAAGTTATAATAAAAAAAAGCGTGAATGTGACAATGCGTGATTCGGTGCTGGCATCCTAAGTTCGATTCCTACATACATACATACATACATACATAGGTACATATATACATACATACATACATACATACATACATACATACATACATACATACATACATACATACATACATACATACATACATACATACATACATTCATACATACATACATACATACATACATACATACATACATACATACATACATACATACATACATACATACATACATACATACATACATACATACATACATACATACATACATACATACATACATACATACATACATACATACGACATACATACATACATACATACATACATACATACATACATACATACATACATACATACATACATACATACATACATACATACATACATACATACATACATACATACATACATACATACATACATACATACATACATACATACATGCATACATACATACATACATACATACATACATACATACATACAAACATACATACATACATACATACATACATACATACATACATACATACATACATACATACATACATACATACATACATACATACATACATACATACATACATACATACATACACACATACGTACATACATACATGACGAATGCCACTTATATCTATCTTGACATACATTCATCGCCTCGTCAACATTCATTCATCGTCTTATACGCGTTCTTCTGTTGTTCACTCTTCTAACATTTCCGTCTTTCAAAATATCGTTCACATGGGCGTGCCATCTCTTCTTTAGGCGGCCCCGACCTCTCATTCCATTCCTGTTTGCAATGTATATTTTCTTCGTCAGGCGTTTATCGTTCATTCTCCCCATATGGACAAACATGTCAATGTGTTCACTTTCATTCTATTAATAACAAAAAGTTCGATTCATATCAGAGGAGAAATTTACTTTAACTAATTTCTCACGCGTTTAGCTTCTTTGGACTGGTAACATATTTGGAAGAAATTGCCATTTGGCAATACAACCACCATATGGACAAGCCGTAAGGAAGTGTTTAAATAAATAAATGATAAATACTTAGGCGATACGCTTTGCGACAGAACGCACCTTTCCATATTTCAACAGCGCACGATAAATATATAATTCGATACACATATACATACATACCCACTATAACGCCGTGTCCCTCACATGGTAGACAGAGAGAACCGAATGCCATATTTTTTCTATCTTGACACATTCATTGCCTCGCAAACCTGTCGCAGGCTACCTCACATTGTGAAATGATGACGTGATGGTATAGATAGATTATGGATGTATTTAATAAAAAATGGCTGGTTTTGCAGGACTGCCCGAAATCAACCCCTGATCTTAAGGGAATATTTCAAAATATAATCAGAAAATAATCGTTAGGGATGATTGGTAATCTGACCCTAGTTATGTTTAGGGTAAACACTGTACCAGGAGATAACGTTGATAAAATTACATTTTTATGAAAATGAATATAGGCATCAACTGCCTGCCACCACTCCTATGTTTAACGAGAACATCGTTTTAAAAACATCAAAATAATCGTTTGCCGTGGGTTGAAAGTCATTGAAGTGTTGATGTTGAAAGTCATTGAAGTGTTGATGATAAATTGCCGTGGGTTGAAAGTCATTGAAGTGTTGATGATAAATTGCCGTGGGTTGAAAGTCATTGAAGTGTTGATGATAAATTGCCGTGGGTTGAAAGTCATTGAAGTGTTGATGATAAATTGCCGTGGGTTGAAAGTCATTGAAGTGTTGATGATAAATTGAAACATATGATAATATTGTAATTTAAAATTCTTTTAATAATAATTTTCTGATATAAATTATGAGGAGAAATTACAAAATATTACTTCCTTTTTTTGCGTGCTTTTAAGCCGGCTTTTCACTATGAGACATAAATAAATAAATAAATAAACATTTAGTGAGACGAAAAGAAGTTTACATACAAATACAAATATAAATATTTATTTATTATATATACGCCCTTAATAGGGCATTTACAAAAAAATACAGGATAAATAGAACAATGTAGGCACAATAAAATAACAATAAGTGTAAATACATCGATTATATAGGTACATAATAAAAAAAAAACGTAAGTAGTTAAAGGAAGAACAATATAAAACAACATAATACAACATAATAAAAGAAAATAGAGGTAAATGATAAAAAAAACTAGACATAAAAGAAGAAAAAAAAATAAACAGTATTACATATTCAATTTAAACAACAAAAATAAAAAAAGCAAAGTAAAAATCAAAAATTATAATATGCGTTAAGCATCCTTTTGAAACCATCTATAGTGTGTACATTAAATATATCAACAGCACTATATTGGTTTCCAAGGCGGTGCAATCTATGTATTGGTGAGTTAATAATAAAGTTATTTCGAAGATTGTCTATATGAAAAGGTGCATTTTGACGTGAAGCAAACCTTGTAGGTACTCTGAATTTTATCATTTCAACTAGGTCAAGGGTGTCCAATATACCGTTGATTATTTTAAATAAATACATTTAAAATACTCATTAGAAAATCATAATTTAATTTTTCTAAAGGAATGGCTAATTTATAATTTACAAATCTTAAAAATTTATGTTGAACCCTTTCGACCCTCAATGAGTGCACATTATAAAACGGCGACCATATAGTTGAATTATATTCAAGATTACTACGAACAAGTGATGTATATAGGGTTTTAAATGTATTAATAGATCTAAAATTTTTGACTGTTCTCAAAATATATCCAAGGCATTTTATAGCTTTATTAGTTGTTTCAGTTATGTGAGAAATAAATGTAAGCCTCTCATCAAACAATATACCAAGATCCTTTACTGATGTTACTTTAGTTAAGTTATTGTTGTCAACAAATGAAAAGAAAAACCACCTTTCTGACTCAAAAGGACCATGCTCAGCTATGTTGCAGGAAGACAAGTCCTCCAGCAGCTGATTTTCAGCATGATAATATAAATATAAATACAAAAAATGCTCCAAAACATACACATATGTAAATACACATATGTCGGCCTTCGTGGCTCAGTTGGTTGGGTATCTGACTGCTGATCCAAAGGTCCCGGGTTCGATTCCCGGTGGAGATACAGTTTTTAATTGTGTTTTCAGTCTGGTCCTGTGAGACGATAAATATCTTAAGTCTCCAGAATGTGGCAACTTGTTATTGGGTGCATGTTAAATTAACATTTGACATAGTACCTGTTAGCTGCCCGAGAATCAATACAAAAATAAAAAATAAAATAAAAAATATACACACATACATAAGTATACATACACACACACATACATATATACACACATTTATTTATACACACCCACACACATAAATACACATAAATTCTTACATACTTCACACTATGATTGCGAGTCCAAAAGCATCGCTCGACAATTCTCCTTAAAAATATGAATTTTTTCTACTGCTTTTAGCGGTGGAGGCAAGTCATATATTATTATTACATAGGTATTGAGACATAAATCATTTCGCTCACCGTACTTTTGAACACTGTGGCACTGTTTACACTGAGATATAATATAAATTACACCACAAACTATAATTTTTTTTCGGTCGATCAAGCGATATTTACAAAGTTTATATTTTGGTCCATTCAATAGATCTTCCGAAACCAAAAAAAACATACTTGGTACTATAATATCTAATTTTCCCTTGGTTTCACAAAAAATGTCCAAAAGAGATATCTCTAATATCTCGAGAGTGAGATAGGGTCATTGCTCAATTGCTACTCACTTCTTCTTCTTCTAGTCTGTTTTTTTGCCTCCCCCTTGATCATCCACAACTCCCTGTCTTGGGCCAAACTGCATCCATCTCCCTCCGGCACATTTATTGATGTCATCAGACTATTCAGTTATATAAAATAGATATAAAAGAAAACACTTCATGTGCATGCGAAGCAGATTTTGAAATATTCGATCATATGATCTTTGAAAGTCAATATGACATCAATCCCAACTCAAAAGTCTTTCTACCAGTGAAATGGTATTAATCTGTAAGTCGTAACATTCTTTCGATTTCGTTCATCTATAGCACAAGCATTCATGTTTAATTTAGGGAATGTATGATGATGTATATGTATTTGTTACTACAAGAAAAAAAATCCATTTGACACAAATCCCTCTTCTAAGGGTGGGTTGGCTTACCCAACATCTTAACACACATTCATCGCTTCGTCTCATACATGTGCGTCTGTTGTTCTCGCTTCGTCTCATACATGTGCCTCTGTTGTTCACGCTTCGTCTCATACATGTGCGTCTGTTGTTCATGCTTCGTCTCATACATGTGCGTCTGTTGTTCACGCTTTGTCTCATACAAGTACGTCTGTTGTTCACGCTTCGTCTCATACATGTGCGTCTTTTGTTCACTCTTCGTCTCATACATGTGCATCTGTTGTTCACTCTTCGTCTCATACATGTGCGCCTGTTGTTCACGCTTCGTCTCATACATGTGCGTCTGTTGTTCACGCTTTGTCTCATACAAGTACGTCTGTTGTTCACGCTTCGTCTCATACATGTGAGTCTGTTGTTCACTCTTCGTCTCATACATGTGCATCTGTTGCTCACTCTTCGTCTCATACATGTGCGCCTGTTGTTCACGCTTCGTCTCATACATGTGCGCCTGTTGTTCACGCTTTGTATCATACATTTTCTGGTCGATCCTTTTATTGAGGGCCCCCGACCACTTACTCCGTTCTTGTCGGCATTGTAAATTTTCTTCGTCAGGCGTTCTTCGTTAATCCTTTCCAAGTGGCCAAACCATCTCAATGTGATAACTTTCATTCTATTAATTACATCTTTCTTCATCTTGAATTGTTTCCTTGTGTCCTCGATTATTTTCCTGTCAATCATCGTTCTATTACAATTAATCTGCTTTTGTGCGATTCCTGCCATGTCCAGGTTTCACTTGCATACGTCACGGACGTATTTTTTATTTATATTTTTATTTGTTTATTAAGAGAAAAAACAATTACACATCACACATATTGTACATATTTTTGTTTTATAAATAATAATGTTGATTTATATGTGCAATCACAATATTTCCCATAGAGAAGTTACAATGTTAACATAGACGTACTTAGAGATTAAGGTACATATACAAGTAATAAAATATAAAAAATCAATTCTTATTGAAAAAACATATTATGAAGTATAGTTTGGAATACACAAGAATGACATCACTCATATAATATTACATCCTCAACAGTGCATTCCAGCCACACCCAGGTCCTAAGAGGTTGGCACTAATTTTTTAAGGTTATTTTTTTATTGCAGATTATCAACTAGTATCATTTTTTATTGCAGATTATCGACTAGTTGCTGATGACGTATGGGGGTAACTTTAGTATGTCTATATTTTTTGGAGTGTTTTTTGTATGATGCCTGTAGACGATAATATTATTGGGACAAGTTACTTTTTCCTGTTTCCATTGTGATTTTATGTGTTCTGCTAACGGTATGTATTTATCTATTTTTTCTAAATGTTTCTTTTGTAGATTTGCTGTATTTGGTATCGATATTTCTATTAGATATGAATGTCTGGTCGGTTATGTAGGTTTGTTCTGTCTGTGATTATGTCTCTATTCCAGTATATTTTGTAGTTATCATTTTCTGTTACAGCTGGGGGTGTGTATTGATACCACTTGGGATGTGTTTCGATAAGTTTATGTTAGTGGGCCAGTTCCAAATATATGTGTTTGCAGATGTTATCGTGTCTTATTGTATATTCCGTCGGTGCAAGAGTTGAGCAGCCACCTGTTATGTGTTCAACTGTTTCTTTTTGTAATTTGCATTTTCTACATGTGTCGTTTGTTATTGTATTGTCTTTTATAATATGTTTTGCTAGTTTTTTGTTTTTATTATTTTGTCCTGAATAGCTATGATAAATCTCTGTGTATGTGTTTGCGTGTGTTGTGTAGGTACTATGTGCTTTTGCTGTGTACGGCGTGTTTATTTAACTTTATCGATTATAGACTAAAATTACCCATACGATTCTTTTATAAATTTTGCAATATCATAAGATTTTGAAGGATATCTGAATAGTGCTTCTCAATTCTTTTCACTGTCAAATATTTCAAAGTGACTCCAAATTTACGAAACCTAAAATTTGATATTTTTATTTTTCAAATTTCTAAAAAGGCACATCACTTGAAGAATTATCAAGTTTTCATAATAAAATATTATAAATCGAAAACAATTTAACAAACTCATTTTATGAAAACGCAGAATATTTTCCATACAAAGTTTGAATACTTTGTGGAGTGACTTGGTAGTGAGGAGTTCAGCGTTGGCCAAAACCCACTCGTTTTATTTTTGAGACCATTTCGTAATTTTAGGGTCTTTAATTTCTAGACACACCACTGAGGGATTTGTATGTATTTTCCCGGCTTCGAATTATAATATAGATAGGTACTATTATAAAATTAATTATTCATGCAAAATTTAAACTTTGTTTAATTTAATCCAACTTGTCAAGAGTTAGTTTGCTCGATTGTCCAAACAATGGTTAGTTTTTTTAAACTTTCGTCTTTATCTTTTTCCGAGCTTCGGATAAGTTTGGATGGCTCCCAATACAATGAGACTTCACTCAACAAAATGTAAGATTAATCCATACTAATTGTAATAATAATAATAATAATAATAAGGACAATTTATAAAGCGCCGTTTAGTGACAACCGTGGTCACCTCAAGGGCGCTTTCAGTTTGCAAAAAATAATTTAAAATTAGTCCTATAGCTAACACATTGAAAATGGTGAAACAAAACTTAAAAAAATACAATCAGTTAAAATTAAGTTAAAATTAGTCAATATAAGTTAGTAAATATATACAGACAATTAATTGGGGTGAAATAAACAGGGGGTGTAATCAGTAGACGCTTTTGGGAAATCATAGATCAATGGTTTTCTCTTTTGATTAATATCAGACTGTCTCTCAAATTACAATTTAAATTTAATTTCACAAGGCGAACTCGACAGGACTAGTCAAACTTTTAATTGTAATTTCAATCAGATTCTAAGATACCTAGGGATTGCTTGTTTGTCTTTACCAAAAAAGGTTATCGAAATTATTTAAAAAGACATTGATTTACAACTTAAAAACGAATGGGATGTGGCCAACGCTACATATACTTCTCACTATCAAGTCACTTCACAAAGTATTCAAAATTTGTAAGGAAATTTTCATTCATTCATACCATAACGGCATATCCCACAATGTGGGGTAACCAGCGAAAGGTGTGAGGGTTTGCATTGCCTTATATAAGGGAGAACAACACATCTATGTATACCCACACACCAGTCTCGTTTCACCAAAAAAGGCACTACATTCAGAATGGGTGGTAACCTCATTGCTGAACTATGTAAGATGTTATTGTTGCCTGTTGTATTTTTGATTACCCGGCTCTTACGGGACACTCAAAAACAATGATTTAAAAGAATGGAAGCACTATTCTAAGCCGGTGCCTCACAGCTTTACATCATTTTACATCAAGAAAATTTTACATCATTTTAATGAAGTGAGTAGTTAAATAATATTTGATTTAAATATTTTTTAATGAAAACTTGATAATTCTTCAAGTGATGTGCCTTTTTAGATATTTGAATATAAATTTATCATATTATAAGTTTCGTGAAATATTTGACAGTTAAAAAAATTCAACATCTAATGGCGTCTAAGCGAGTATTAGATATACGAATTTGCAAAATGTGAAAATAACCGAATGAATACTTAAGTCTTTAATCGATAATGTAGAAAAAATGATGATCATTGCGATGAAACTTTCGGAATACAATCTTAGCATGATATTAGTTGACAATATGTTTTAAAAATAAAACCTTGAAAATTGCGAATACATAACTCCCCACTATATCCTCTTGGGTTAATGAGGAGTAAAAAAGTGTAATCATATAATTGTAAATACAAATTTACAGTTTATCAATATTCACATACTAGATAAAATATTTTTTTTTTCAAAAACAAATCAAGTTTATTTAAAAAAATCCTTAATGAACTTTATTTCAATTATTTATGCTGTGTTTTAACAATAGATATTATTAAGTTTTTTGTTTCGTATAATATGTTTGTAATATATTAATTTATTAGTTAAAAATTATAACCTGTCATCTTTGGAAGTTGTCATTAATAATGATATTTATATAAGTATTGTTCAGAACCATTTGGTGTTTATTTTTAATAGACTATTGTCAAATAAGTAAGCGATTTTTAAGACAGATGTCGCCCAACTGAAAATGATATATTGTTTAGGTTTAATATTATTTTGCTTTTGTTACTAAGCTGGGATGAGATATTTAAAGTGAATTAATAAAAAAAATCGTGGAAATATTGAGGTTTGGTAGATTTACATATTTTTAAAAATATTTTTTTTGTAGATAGCATAACTGATACAGCTATTATCAGGATTGTCTGTGTTGTGTTGTTAAAAAGTGCGACCTCTATTTAAAATTAGAGAAAAAAGACTATTATAGATTATTCCTTGTACCATCCCGAGGCATGTTTCTCTCAAACAAGTGTCAATAATATTGTATGATTGTCTGATTATCTTGTTTATAGTTATCGACAGTAGAGTACGTTGCTTGGAGTTTTTCTGGTGTATTCAAAACCTAACCAATTCAGTAAAGTTTTATTTACCAGTAACCCAGGTGTTTCTACATCTTAAGTTTGCGAATACAAAGAGAAGATAAGAAAATATAATCACGTTTTTCCGAGTCATCCAATTTCACTAAAAGCCGAAATAGCAATGGAGATTTGAAAATAGGTGCTTAGTCGCTGTGGACAAATACAGATGTAAGATGTTTTAAAGAATAATGCTGTAGTAAAAGAGATGAAATATGAAGAGTAAAAAAAACAGAAGATTATAAGTAAATTTAATATTTGGAGAAGGTGCAATAAAAGTATTTTTTTAAATAATATTAGCATGCAGCTGAAATAAGATTGCTTAGAAGAATTTTTCATAGAACGATGTATTACAAAGAAAAAAATAAGGACACAAAAACAAGGAGAGAAAAAGTGTTACGTACAATACATTCAAAATAAAATCAAAGTTTTAAGATTCATGCAAGTCTGATAAAAACCTATATCTTTCTCCTTCTCTCCCATGTATACCTTCCCCTATCCTCGACCCACATCATCATTGGACGTTTTATTGTGAACATCATCTTCTAAATCCAGAGTGTTAAACCGTAAAAATATCATCAGTCGATCGACATTATTCAAATCAATCATAGTGTAAAATCATCAATATCGTGTTAAATCAAAAATATATCAAATATAAATACACAGTCCACTTCATTAGTGTTAAATCAAAAATAATCATATTAGTGCAAGTGCAAGTGAGTTAAAAGTATTATCCAGTGAACTCTGTAAGTAAAAATAAAATTACCATTACTTGAACTTTGTAGAAATATTAAAAGACGTAATTTTTAAAATAACAAAACACAAAGCATGACCAAAAATAAACCGTTTTGGAGATATGGCATTTAAAAAATATGAGTTAGTAATTTTCTTTCTTAGTTTTTCGACAATATCTCACAAACCACTAGCTGGATTTTGGCAAAACAAACAATGTTAACTAGTTAAATAGTCTCTTTTCTATGGTTCTGAAATAAAAATCGCGTCAGATATTGGATTTATGACAGGTACTATGGCGGACATTAGGACCTTGTTGATCTATTTTGTGTGAGCCCATATGTTTGTTGAGGTAATGATTGTGAGTGCAGATTGTGTGCTTATTTAATGTGGAACGGGAACAATCACCTGGTTCATAATTGCTTATATTGTCACTTAAAATTTATTGTAAACTGCTAGCCCTAGAACCTATTTTCTACTTGGGCAGCAGTAATCTATTTTATTGTTGTCATTGTAAATATGGTGTGATTAAAAGTAAATAAATTAATTAATAATAAATTTTAAAAAAGTGAAATTAGTATCGATATAAATGTTTTTCGTAATGTTTCATCCTTTATATTATCCCTTATTAGATTTTACACACGGAAGACAATACCCTGTACATATATAATACATCATATCCCTATCGTAGGAATCTGGACAAAAGGTCGGTATCTCCTTCAATTCTTACCTATAAGAGAAGGGCAGACGCCTTCATGTCTCGCTCGACGGTGACTCATCACACGCAGCGAGGATTCAACCCGCATCACACTTGGCAGTGAAATCGAAGAACTGTAAAGTAGGTACTAACTAGGTAGGTCCCACTGGGCGGCAACTCTTCATGCTGATGAAAATGGTGTAGCCGATATCGCGCTTGGCGTGGAAAAGTACTGTCAATGCGTGGTTAAGGTTCGCTGTTGAGTCACGCACGTGTTACCGAGCACTGTTGAGATGGGATACCCTAGCCATGACTGACGGGCCTCCACGTTTGTTATGGAACTCTTAGTGGTAATGGTATGAAATATGCTTGATAGTAGTTTCTTATTTTGTCCGATGAGCAGCCGCTCCGGCGATGAGTAGGACTTAAAGCTCTAAAACGTTTTATTGGATTGGAGTAGGAGACTGGAAATCTATCTATCTGTACATATAAACATCATCAGCATCATCAACCTGTGTTTGCCCATTACAGGACATGGGCCTCCCCTGTCCTTCTCTACTCCTCCCGTTCCTGTGCGACTCCCATCCACTGTTGTCCAATAAATCTTTTAATGTCGTCCATCCATCTGTTAGGTGGTCGCTCTTGTGGTCTCTTGTCACCTCTCGGTCTACACTCTACCATTCTTTTCGTCCATCTATTGTCGGTCACTCTTGATATGTGTCCTGCCCATCTCCACTTCTGCATGGCTATTTTCTCAACCACATCGGACAGTTTGGTCTGACTGCGTATCCAGTCATTCCTCTTCCTGTCTTCTAGTTTTATGGCCAACATTATCCTTTCCATTTTTCTTTGTGCTACACGGAGCTTATTGGCAGACAATTTGGTTATTGTCGTAGTTTCCATGCCATAAGTGAATACTGGCAGAACGCACTGGTCAAACACCCTTGACTTCAGGGAATTCGGTATGGGGCTACGAAATGTGTATAATATATACAGGTGCTTTAATCTATGTATATATGTATAGTATTGTGGTCTTCAAAACAAGCAGGAATTACAGGAATTATTATTTCATATTGTCAACGTGAAATAAATCCAATACTCCTAAGTAATGATGAGATACATAATATTATGTTAACGTTATCACTAAATTTTGTCAGGAACACGCGTCAAATCAATCTACCATCATACATCTTGTTATATAAACAGATTAAACTCAGGAAACATACTAAGGGATGGTATCAAATTTTGAGTCTCATTTGGTTACCTAACATAATTACGATATTATGATATCGAATATAATTATCTTTGTTGATGAACAACACTGATATAACGAATGATTTTAGATCAATAAGATTATTTATTATTATTTATTACAAAAAACATATTTTACATAGAAAAAAATACATAACAAAAAATAAATCATATATATTCCTTCATATTCAATCTTCATATTCCTTCCCAATCCCTTTTTTGTTGCTATGATGTTTTTCTTTTTATTTATCGTGGTGTTATGTATATTTTATTTGTTCTTTTGTAGCTTTAATTTTTTTTATTGATGTACATGTACATTGGTGAGGGTTCATCCGTAAACTGTTCACCAGTTCACGTAATATTAATTTAAATATATGCGTGTTATTCTTAGTAATATTATATGTTATTGAAATAAATGAACCGCACAAATGACTGCGCTCCTCCCTCGAACACGAGATTTGATCTCAACTGAGGGATGAATAGATATTAAATAATTTAATTTTAAGATACTGTTTATAATTCTTTTTATTATTAATGTATAATTATTATTTTATTAAATAAATAAATAAATAAATTCTGTCACTCTGTAATCTGGTTGGTTGGAAGAAATTGCCTAATGGCAATAAGCCCGCCAGTGTACATTATAATTGTTTATATTATGTACAAAAAGTTAAATAAATAAATAAATAAATTAATTAAAACTGTTCATACCTAAAATGACTTCCATCAAAAAGAGATATACTCGTATTTTGAAGGGGAATTATATTTGTATAACGATTTTTACTCCTCACTAACCCAAAGGGATATAATGGGGAGTTATGATTTCGCAATTTTTAAGGGTATTTTTTTTATTGCAGATTATCAACTAGTATCATGCTGAGATTGTATTCTGAAAGTTTCATCACAATGTATCTGTGTGTGTGCTATGTGTTATGTACGGCGTGTTTGTTTTTACTATCAAATATTTCAGTGACCCCAAATTCACGAAACCTAAAATTTGATATTTTTTTCTATCAAATTTCCAAAAAGGCACATCACTTGAAGAATTATCATGTTTTCTTAATAAAATATTTAAATAAAAATTAATTTGACAAACTCATTTCATGAAAATGCTGAATATTTTCCCTACAGAATTTGAATACTTTAAAGAATGACTTATTAGTGAGGAGTGTAGCGTTGGCCAAAACCCTTATTATCTCAATGGAGACCAAGTTGGAATATTATAGGAGAACCGGGAAATCAAGGTACCTACAGGGATTACGACCTGTCATCGGCTGGTTTACGTGAACAATTTATGTGCTTGCGCTACGTTCACCTACGTTCACTATGCCATTTTTATTGAGTTCCCTATAAATCCAATTTTTTAGAAGTTCTTTATAAATTATTAGGGCATTAAGTGATCACGTAAATCAGTTGATGACAGGTCGTAAGCCCTGTAGGTGCCTTGATTTCCCGGTTCTCCCTCAATATTCTAACTTCGTCTCTATTGAGATATTCAGGAATTGTCATTAAAATATCGTGGACTTCTGTCAGGGAGAAAATACAATGTTTACGTATATGCAACTATGACAATATTCGATTATATTTGTGTTTTCTTAATAGGAAAACCGTTTCGGCTTTTCAGGTCAGAATCAACTAAAACACTTATTACTTTTAAAACTATAATAGGTACGTTCGAATATAAATACAACAGTACAATGTTATAATTTTTAGTCGCCAAATATACACTGTTGTAATAAAGGGATATGAGTCTAAAGCGTAATGCGTCCTTGTGATGAAATTTCGCAAAATCGGCGTTGTATAATTTGCCCTTAAACAATAGTCATAATAACAGTTCACAATGTCGTTATTAATTCAACACCCATCCAATTAAAAGTTGGCATATTTTGGAGACTTGTATATTCACATTCTCATTAATTCACAATGAATACACAGTGAAAAGTATCATGACACTTAATGAACCATAAAAGTTTACTTAAAAGAATCATCATTAATTTAATATTTTTCGATAATTCATAGTGGTTTTGGTAGTTTTCAATATTGGATATTAAATGTGACACTATTGTACCAAACAATCTTGAAAAAAAATCAGTTTCATTCTCTCTCTAGTCATAAAAATTCGACCTTTGGCCTTCGTGGCTCAGTTGGCTGAAATATGTTACAGCTGATCCAATGGTATCGGGTTCGATTCCCTTACAAAGACTTCAAATTTGACTATCAAAGATAGAAATGATACTGAAATCTGCAATTTTCACCTATAGGAAGGGGTATGCGCAATGCGCAATGCGCAACCACTCCCAGGTGCCAGACTTACCGATATTTAATAAGGAAGGAAATATCAAAAAACGGCCATTTCAAAATTAAAAGTTTTTTGACGTTGCTATCTATTAGAATATAATACAAAATAATACTAATTCTAGTGTACCTACATTGGTGCTCATTTTAAGTGATTGATTGTAAATACAAAAATATATCAAATATTTATGTATTTATGTCAGCCTTCGTGGCTTATGTGGTTAGGTATCTGACTGCTAATCCAAAGGTCCCGGGTTCGATTGCCGGTGGAGACACAATTTTCAAATTATTTTCAGTCTTGATCTGCGAGACGGTTAATATCGTGTCTCCATAATTTGCTATTGTATTCATTCATTCATACCATCACGGCATATCCCACAATGTGGGGTAACCAGCGAAAGGTGTGCGGGTGTGCATTGCCTTATAAAAGGGAGCACAACACATATGTGTATTCCCACACACCAGTCTCGTCTCACCTAAAAAGGCACTACATTCAGAATGGGTGGTGAACCTTATTGCTGAACTATGTGAGATGTTATTGTATTTTCGATTACCCGGCTCTTACGGGACACTCGAAAACAGTAATAGAAAAGAGTGGAAGCACTATTCTAAGCTGGTGCCTCACAGCTAAAATTAAATTATCATTTGACATAAATAAATATAATTAATTGATTTGAAAGTATGGCAAATTTCGAAGAGTATTGAGAAGGAGCCGTCGGCATGAGACAACTTAGAGTCGCAGATCATGGGGACTGTGTACTTAGGAGTCCCAACTCTGGAAGAACTGGGATAGAATGGCTAAACAATATTCCCAGTAGACTAGTTTCCCAAGTGGTAAACATATCAAAATCGAATATTTTTATTATTGCAAATGCGCAAACATTGGATTTTTTTCCCTGTCGGGAGTCAAAGATATTTTTTAACAGATTTTTAATTATCTCAATAGAGACGAAGTTGGAATATTTATTGTAGGAGAACCGGGAAATCAAGGCACCTACAGGGCTTACGACCTGTCATTGGCTGGTTTACGTGATCACTTTATGCGCTTGCGCAACGTTCACCAATTATGCCTTTTAATGAGATCCCTATCAATTCAATTTTGAAAGTTCTATATATTGTAATACTGAAATTCTTTTCGCTTGAAAATAAGGAATTTTTACTAGGGATCTTATTAAAACCTTGATAGGGATCTCATTAAAAGGCATAATTGGTGAACGTTGCGCAAGCGCATAAAGTGATCACGTAAACCAGCCGATGACAGGTCGTAAGCCCTGTAGGTGCCTTGATTTCCCGGTTCTCCTACAATAAATATTCCAACTTCGTCTCTATTGAGATAATTAAAAATCTGTTAAAAAATATCAAAATCGATTGATGATATAAAAAAAAACGAAGGTATCATTTTTGATATTATGTTTAAATGGACGATTTACAATTCCTTAAGATTTTATGAAACTCATTTCTGCCCAAAGAGTATTTTTAATGTTTTGTTAGTTTAAATCATAAAAGTAGAAATAAATCGTTGTCTATGGGAAACTAAACAGTTTCAAATTGATACACTTTACACGAATAACAATGTGAAATCGATTTAAGTTTCACAGTAAGCTCTTCTCACAAATACATCACGACGAAACTTATAGTATGCACTCTCCACAATATGATTATATCCTACACAATTTATAATTTATAACTCTATTGCCTGTTAGGTATTGGAGAGTAAAACCCATTAGTTTTCTGTAAATAAATAAGTGAAACGAAATTCGGATATTAAATACTTAGTTAAATTTATTTATTGCCCTAGGGCAATTTTTTACAACCATTCAGGCAAAGTGTAGCTTCAAGTAAATTGGAGGGAAATTTATTTATTTATTTATTTGGATCAGTATCATCATCATCATCAGAATCCAGGAGTCTCCTCCATTCCCGTCTATCCGTTGCCTTCGTTCTCCAGTTTCTAATAATATCTTCTGCGGAAGCATCGGCATCGACACTGTGCATCCATCGAGTCCTTGGTCTTCCTGGTCTCCTTCGACCTTGTGGCACGGAGAGTGTGAGGCGTTTTGTGAGGTTGTCGTCGACCATTCGGATTATGTGACCAGCACATCTCAAGCGCCCTATCTTGATAGAGCTGATCACATCTGGCTATCCATAGGTCTCATATAGTTCCTTGTTGTATCGACGACGCCAACCATTATTCTCTATACAGTATACAGTTAAATTAAAAATTATAGTAAAAAAATGTACAAAAAAGACCAATTACTAATCAAAATACTAATCACAAAAGTATATAACAAGTTCTAAAAAATATATGATTAAAAACTAAAAAAATATTAATAAAGTACTTAAAAAAATTACCAATAAAGTAAATTTTTTTTCAACAAAATAATACATACATATCATCACGCCATATCCCTTATGGGGTAAGCAGAGAGAACCGAGCGCTATACTCCTCTATTTTTGCACACATTCATAGCTTCCTTTACATCCATACAACGTTTCATACATGCTCGTCGATTACTCAAGCTTCTTATATTTCCTTCTTTCAAAATATCATTCACATAGTCATGCCATCCCTTTCTGGGGCGTCCCCTGCTATTCATTCCATCTCTTACACCTATGTATATTTATTTGGTCAGTCGTTCATCATTCAATTCTTTCAATATGTCCAAACCATCTCAAGGAGTTCACTTTCATTTTACTACTCTTCTTCATCCTGCATTTCCTCTTTATGTCCTATTTTTTTATTCTATCATATATCGTTCTATTACATACTCTTCTTAGTGATCTCATTTCGACAGCATTTATTCAACTTTCATGCGTCTTTTGCCACGTCCATGTTTCACTGGCATACGTCAAAGTGGGCACTACAATAATAAAATGCACTACTATGGGCACTACAAAAACATGTGACTAATAAAGTTTTGGAAAAATAATGAAATGTGGGAAAGATGTGGATGATAAGGATGGATGAGGAGGAAGGAATGAGGTAAATATATTTATTGATTTATCATTGTACCTATATGCATATTATTAATCAACCGATCTGTATATTTTTTTAAAGATTTATTCGTATTGATGGGAAACCAGAGTTGGAGAATCATTGTATGTGAAATATACATATCAAATCCTGCCACCAAAACCGATATAACTTAATTTGATTTTAAATTAAATTTCGATTTGTATTCTCAGGTATGTCACCAGATGTCGCCATAAGACAGGCGATTCTCTTAGTTGAAATCGTTTATCATCAAAATTGATTAATTATATCGAGGGTAGAGTTGGGACGCGTGAGCGATCATGGCCTAGCGTCTTGTAGATTAATTAATTGTATCAAGTTTATTGTAATAGCGACATCTATAAACGACAAAATCAATCAACTAAGCTAACTTATTGATACTCGTAAGAGATCAATTTGTAGCCATCTGTAGAAAATTGCAGAAAATACATCAACAAATATAGAAGTATTTGAATAAAATTTTTTCACAGTTTCAATGAGTTACAATGTTATTTAACCGTAATTTAGAAATTTTAGATTTATCGAAAAAATTTATAGTAAAATATACTGGTATTTTTAAAATACTACTATAATTATTAAAGACTAACTGAACCTAACCAAAAAATTGAGGGGAATGGGATTTATAAACACATCATATTATTATTTAGTTGTCATATTTTATTACATCCCGTATAATTTTCCCTAGATTCATCTGTCGCCAGACGCTAGTAAAAATCCATTTTTTTTAAATGAATATGTCCTTTTGCTAAGCAAGTACATATACATCTTCCTACGTTCCCTAAAATAAGCAAACAAATGCTTATGCTATAGATAAACGAAATTTTGATGTATTACATTATTTATAATTTACGCATTGATCTATTTTTTCTTTTAAGGAAGTGTACAATGATAAAAAACAATAATTGAGTATTATTATTTGTATTAGGTACTTACTTAGTTGTTATTAATATCAATCATAAATAAATCGGCAATCGCCGTATACAAAAAAAAAACATACTTACACTTACTCAAGAGAATCAAAATACCAATGAGTTAGTGATTAAAATAATTAAATCTTATAGAAGCATCGCTCAAGCGTTCAATTGGGAATACTACCAAAGCATTAGGCTTTGAGGACCCCATACTACTCATCAGCTCCGCCGTTTCCTGTATATTGACATTAAATTACGTTGAAAATTTCTAAGATGATATTCGCATGGATCATTTCTTTCACATTTAATGCGCTTTTTATTCGGAATTTGAAAAATAAATGTCTTCCGAGGAGGTTGAAACTAAGCAATCTTGAATAGAGAGAAAGACTAGTACATTGTTTTCGCTCTATAATATCAACTTCCCGCGGAGGGTATACAATTTCCCTCGTAAGTTTCCGCTAAGTCCATACTTGACCCACTTTCAACGAAATAAGAATGCACCAGACTACTCGAAGAGATCAATTATTTCTATGACAACCTTCTATGAAATATTGAGAATTTTTCTATATACGATGTTGACATTTTCTTATATTAATAAAATGATAAATCGACAACATAGAAAGGTTTGTCATGTTGTTTTTTTTTCTTGAAAACATACAAAAGATGTCATCACTAAAAATAGAAAATTGTTAGTAGGTTTAAAAAAAGGCTACCGAGAAATTCAACCCCAACAGAAAATATTTAAGCACGTGTAACAAATAGGTACAATAAAGATAAATAAAGAACGCTCTCTCCTTTCATTACTAATAGCTAACTCCCTTAAATTATTCTGCTTATTGGTCAAATGAAAATGATCATAACATCTAGTGATGACTTAATCGGTCGAGTCTTGGCCGTGGTTTTGCAAGTCTAGCAACTTGTAAAACAATTGAAAGTAATAACTATTTATTTTTCTCTAAACGATTACAACGAAATATGAAAAAAAAAAAACACCAATTCATACTATTATTTTGATGGTTGGTGATGGATGATTGGACATACATATTTGGTTCTTTTTTCCATACACTTTAGTATAACTTTATTTATTTTATTCTTAGCTGAATCAAAATTTAATTTACCATCACTATCATCTAGACGAATAACTGCAGACTCACTATTTTTGTTTAAACTATTTCATAACATCATTGATTGTCCAAATTTATTAGAAAATATCTCACTTCACATTCCAAACCGCAATGTCAGATCAAAACCTACTTTTTCTATTTCACACTCTAAAACTAATCTTAGGAAAAATTTCTTTACTAACCGGGCCACCTCCAATTTCAACAACCTGCTCAATAACATTGACTTTTTTCATACTCAATCTCTACACTCGTTCAAAATTGCGATAAAGCGCCAACTTTGCACTGATAACATATCTCAAAATTCCACTCTCTAGTATATGCATGAATGTATTATTTATGTGTCACCATAATGGTTGCAACACCTTCTTCGTTGATCCTAAAGTGAGTTAGAATCCCATGTTATGATTCTAGAATACATACAATCCTCTCTGTACTATTCCCTGTATGTTTCAGGTGTGTTCCTATAATTTTGTTTTTTTCTCATTTTTCGTAAATTGTATGTTAAGCTTTTAAAATTATTTGATATGATGTCCTATTATTATGTACTGTAGTCTACATTTACTTGTTTTTTTTTTCATTGTATTTAATATCATTATGCTCTACTGTACTGTTGGATATCCAAAATAAATAAAAAAAAAAAAAATAATAATAATAGTGTGCTAAATAAATAACTTCACTATCTGTCCATATTGGAATTTCGGAATTCCTTTTAAACTAATTTTCCTACCAGTTAGAGCTCTGAGCTTTCAGAATTTTTGTATTACCGATGACTATGCAGGTTTAAACTTTTGATACATTTGATTTTTACAGTTTTCAGCTAGATTCATTTCATATTTTGATAAAATTCAACAATTTTGTAAGTATTCATACAAAAATAGTGTATTGTTTTGACATTAATTATACAAAATTATACATAAAAATAGAAAGATTAAACGAATCAGAAAAAAGAAAAAATAATAATAAAAAAACTAAACAATATAACTGTAAATATTTATTAAAGTCGCTGCATAATCGATGCCCATCGCTTCACAATTAGATATTATGTGTTTAACATTGGCAGTATGAATATAAACAATCTATGGGCTGCAATTAAAATATTTTGTGATTCTTCATTTTAGCACGAACAAAACTTTGAAAAGTGTATCCTTGTTATTTTATTTTATGTAGCTTCCCGGGCAACTAACAGGTGCTATGTCAAATAATTATTTAACACCCACCCAATAACAAGTTGCCACATTCTGGAGACTTACGATATTTATCGTCTCACAGAACCAGACTGAAAACACAATTTTAAAAACTGTGTCTTCACCGGGAATCGAACCCGGAACCCTTGGATCAGCAGTCATATACCTAACCAACTGAGCCACGAAGGCCGACAATTCTATTTTTTTTAATTGCATATACTCAAACGTTGGATTTTTTTCCCTGTCGGGAGTCAAATGATATTTTCTTGGTTCTTCTATACTATCCCAACTTCATCTCTATTGAGATGTTAAAAAGTTTGTCAGTCAAACTATTTTTTTTCATTTACTTGTTTAATTTAAAACATATTCCTATATATTTTTTTTATTATTGCAAGACTTTGGCACTTAAGTCTTGCAAGCCTATTCTTGGTCTTGCAGTGAGATGTACAGTTTTAATCCTTGCGCTCAAAATCCTTGCTAGAATTTTAAGCTCATAATTAATTACATCCTTGTAACATATAGTCATACATCATTTTCAATTTATACAATCTCTTGTCTCGTCTCGTTGTATTCGTCTCTTAAAACAAACAGATGATTACGCTTGGAAATAATGGAATAATCTGATAGATCTAGATAGTTAAAAAATACATTTTCAAATTTTCATTTAATCGAGAAAATAATTTATATCGCGAGATTGACACGAATGGAAAATTAAATTTTCCTTCCATTCTTTTAAAAAATATTTTACCTTAAATAACACGTTGTGTCCAAGGATAGATAAATGGAAAAGTACATTCGAAATATTTTTTTTTAATTGCTTATTTCAAATTGAGCAAGAGCCCTGAACCGCCAGATTTACGTCATAATATAAAGGCTGAAAATGTTTTCGCGTAAGTATACCACAGCGGGTAACAACGAGTTAAAATAGCATAACAGCGTTATTTTTAAAATGATTTCAGACATCTCTGTAATTGGCTTTGATATATGTAGGTACTTTTTTTTAAGCAATTTATGAAATAGCTGTTGAGATGAAATAAAATAAAATTACCAACACCTTTGCTACCTGTTATCTACTAAAACCACCACTACTCTGGGTGCATAGTAGTTAATCGTTATTTCCTGTTGTGGTAGGTATATTAAGCAGAAAAAAATGCTTTATACTGTATGTATGTATTTATATTTTAATGTACCTAGGTGTAAAAAAAACTATAAATCCTTACATCTAGTGAAAAAAAAACAAATTAGCGCGCTGGATTTGTAATCCAGTGGTCGCGAGTTCGAACTCTGCCACGACCGAATTTGTTCACCTATAGTAGGTACAAGAATTTATGCTTAGTTTAACCACTACTAAATGAACTACACTGGTTAAAGTGTACGGAGCGAGTGATTACAAAATTTGTTTGAAGGTGTTTAATACTTTGAATAGCTGTTTCAGAGAAAAGAGCTATCTGGGAGGCATCTTACACTCGGGTCTTTTGGATCACAGAGTAACAACTCCCTAAAGGAGTTGGACAGAGCCAACAAAGCGGCTTACTGTGATCGATGCTTTAGTGTGAGTGGTCCTATAAAGTGGAACATTTTATTTTTCGAAAAACATACAGCATATATTATAATAATAAAAACAAAAATGATACCTACAATTTCATGCCTACGTAACACCTAAGCATATTTTTTTATTTATTTTATTTATTTATTTTATTTATTCTATTTTTTTATTTATTTATTGATTATTTCTTTTTCTTTTATTATCATAGGGCGGGTACATTCGAAACACGATGAGAAAAAGAACATCAAATATCACCCCGGCTCAAATTTGTAATTTTCATAGCAAAAGTAAAAAAAAAACAAGCAAGCAGACAAAAAACATATTTTTAAATTATTCTGGTTAAAATTAAAATGCACAAACTAATGTTAAAATTAAAATTTTAGAGACAAATTCAACATGAAATTATTCTGTTAAGTAAATTATTCTGTTTAGGTTTTAATTGTTATCTAAGTGAATATATATTAACTATGTTGTTTTTTTGCTTACATTCTTAATTTTTTATACCTTGTAATCTGGTTGTTGGTTCCTAATGACAATAAGTTGGTCAGTGTGCAATATATTCATTTATATTATGTAGAAAAAGATAAAACACAAAGCGTGAGCACTTTTTCTAACGGACTGAAAACAGATTTATTTTGTAGAGCAACATTAGACAGGATATAAGCGCCCTTGGAATGATCCTGAATCTTTAGACGGCACTATATTAATTATTTGTATTAATACTATTACCTCTTATAAATTTGTGGATATTGAAACATCGCTTACAACCATATTCGCGAATGACGGAGTAAAACTATACAATATGCTTACGATGCATGTTTCAAAGTTTGGTATTCCAACCGAATCCTACGCCACGCAGAATCACCTTAATAATTCCTCCCCGTCTTACCTGATATCTTATCGCTCTGTCACTCCTGTTCTCCACTCTACTTCTGTCTAGTGTCGCAGTCTGGAGACGAGGAAATTGAGTGGTCGAACGGAGTCGGCCATTAGACTCGGGAGCTATTTCAAGAATTTGACGGCAGGCGGTGGGAAATTTCAGAGTAATTTATGTAGCAACACTACCAAAATCTTGTGTTGTGACGTGCCGTATCACAATACGAGAAGCTAAACGTGAGGTCAAGTTTATATTAAAACCATTACACGTGGGACGTTCAGTAAAAAGCGAGAATGAATATGTTGCCTGTAACTTTTACTGAATGATATTTTATTTTTCGATATAGTCGCCTTTTATGATAATACACTTGGAATATCTTTTTCCTAAGCTTAAAACTCCCTTCTTAAAAAACTCTTCATCCTGAGAACCCGAAAATTCCTGTACTGCAGCAATAACAGCTTCATCATCTTCGAACCTCCATCTTCTCAAATACTTTTGCAACCTAGGAAATAGAAATAGTAAATTGCCTAGGAGCAATACAAAAAGATGAATAAAGTATACCTTAATTATTATTTAAAACTCCTATTATAGCAGGTATTCAGTCGTATGTACCTATTTTTTAGTATTCTGGGGAATTTAAAAGTAGGTACATTAGTTCTACAATAATTATCATGAAAGAGTGGCGTGTGTTTCATACGTCGAGTCTTTTAAATTTTCCTTCGATATTTGCATACATAAATTCAATGCACAGAAAATTCAATGCACAGAAAATTCAATGCACAAAAAATTCAATGCACAGAAAATTCGTTATTTTGATATATGTACATGGAATTTTGAAATCTGAACTCACAAATAAGTCACTAAGAACTGTCAATGTCCATAGAGGGAAAAAAGACTTGCAAGGATATTCATGAAGATTAAAATCAGATTATGACTTTACAAATCTTTGCAGATTAATTAAATCAATATATTTGGTAAATGTATACAAAAAATAATGAAAAATAATTCTTACTAAAGGAATTTGATTACAGTAAAATTAAGATAAGCTTCAGACTTTAGCAATCTTTGATGTTAAATTAATTCAATAATACTATAAATTTATACAACAATTCATTACAATTTCACACTAAAACGAATAAATGAATGAACCAATAAATGAATGAATGAATGAATAAATTATTGTATGAATGGATGAATGAATGAATGAATAAATGAATGAATTAATCAATTGATGATTGAATGAATGAATGAACGAACGAACGAACGAACGAACGAACGAACGAACGAACGAACGAACGAACGAACGAACGAACGAACGAACGAACGAACGAACGAACGAACGAACGAACGAACGAAAGAACGAACGAACGAACGAACGAACGAACGAACGAACGAACGAACGAACGAACGAACGAACGAACGAACGAACGAACGAATGAATGAATGAATGAATGAATGAATGAATGAATGAATGAATGAATGAATGAATGAATGAATGAATGAATGAATGAATGAATGAATGAATGAATGAATGAATGAATGAATGAATGAATGAATGAATGAATGAATGAATGAATGAATGAATGAATTAATGAATGAATGAATGAATGAATGAATGAATAGTATATTTCCAACATTATAAATAAATTATTACAAAGGAATTAAAATACAATTTTATTTTTTAGTTTCTACTTATTTCAATTTTACAATTATTATTATTTTTTTCCACACATTGAAAATTTTACTGCGTTGCTAGACATAGTCTGATCTGAGGCAGTACTAGTTTTGAATTGCTATGGCTACTCTGCGATCATATGATTTGTTTTCTTTTCTTTTTTTTACATACTCCATTCACTTAGAACATCGACAACCAGGATAAAAAAAAACTCTAAAACCTCTATCTCAAAAAATCTAAGAGTACCGAGGCAGATCCTTCTCTTCCAATCTGCTTCAGCCAACGAGTAACGAGGTCTCTGAAATTTTTTCTATCATGCGATATGTTTTGTTCAATATCCATCATTATTTTATCAATAAGTCTTGGTGCCAAAAAACTATATTGACGCTGTGCATGTGTCGTTCTTGGTTTTGGCGAAAGATTTATATTGGATTATGATTGAGTAGGTACTGATTTATACAATTTTAAGATTAAGGCAAGCTAAGAACGTATTTTTCATGGATAGCACAAAGAGATACACTTGATTTGCCATAGATTGTTATTCCATCCAATTGTGTCTATTTGAGAGAAAATAATTAACATCAATTGAAAAATCTACCTTGGTTGATATTATGGTGTTTACTGAGTGGATTTTATGCTCAGCCAGAATGCGTTCAATGCATGTTTATTTGAGAATCGTACCCATCCAACTGTCGAGAAAATCGTTTCAATTATATTGTGATACCAGATAACAAATTGAAATGCTCGCTGAAATAGAAAATATAAACATCAAATTATATACGATACAATTTTATAAGGTATTTTTTATTTATCTTTTGTGTATTTACAGTTGAGTGCACATCTGTGAGAGATCGAATGTGATTTATTTTGCAAATTAATCTAAACTACATGTCGTTCATTTTATCGGTATGTTAGATTCATAGACCGAATACACTCGTTGAGACTTATCAGACTTTTCTAAGTTTATCTTTTTTTTATTTTTACAACTAGTTGCATGTAACACAGATCCAATTGTCCAAACTATAAACCCATAAAGCCAAATTATTGAATATTTTAAGATATTTTGTTTTCTATACAACACATGTAGGTATGTATGTCAAGATAAGATAATATGGAGGTCAGTCCTTTTTTCCTACCCGGAATATGAAAACAGCATGATGGTATGTATGTATGTTTAGAGATTAAGTATCAAACTATTAAGTCTTTTTAGATATTGTGTATAGGCGACTGCCATACAAATTGTATGAAGCGATGTCGTCACTAAAATCAATTTTTATAAAAATTGTTTAAAAAAATTGAGGATTACTACTAAAATATTAATATTTTTTATAGTAAATTAAATTATCTAGTTGGGGTGTTTCGGCTTTTTTTCGATATTTTTAAAAACTTTGGAAATATAGGAAGTTAAACACATAAATTTGTCATAAAGAAATGTTTGAGAAATTCTGGAATTTTAGTGAAAAATCAAATTTGAGATTTGGTATTTGTCTATATTCATACCAATTATCAGCGTTCTAGCTTTTATGGTTTCTGAGATATATGGAAAAATAAACCAAAAATTCAAAAGTTGATAACCCCTGACTGAAACGAAAATTCAAAATTCTGAATAAAAAAGTTTTGTAGGCCTAATACTTTTTATATATTCTGAAATTTTGGGCTCTGTAAATTGAGCAGATCAAAAGTTAATAGGGACACACACACACACACACACACATACACGCACGCACGCACGCACCCACGCACGCACGCACGAACGCACGCACGCACGCACGCACGCACGCACGCACGCACACACACACACACACAGACACATTAAATGTTCTACTCCGAATTTTGAGTAAATCCGTATATGGAACATATATGCTGCAAAGCCTCTAAGTTGGTGTTTTTTGACTTCAAAGTTGGAAAAGTCGTGAAAAAAGTAGACCCTGCATACAATTCTCGCGTATCCTGGCTTGAAACATTGTCGATATGTCAAGAGAACAATGTTCTCTTGAACAAATCGACAGTTGGATTACTTTTTTTTAAAACCACGAGTACTTGTTTCAACCTATTTCGACAGTTTAGTTATATAGGTACCTAATGAATAAGGTAACTTAATAAATCATACAAAAAATAGAGACTGCGTGATTACGTACTGTTGCCTTGCCCAGAATTCGACGAAGGTTGTCACATGAACGACTTGATAGGAGCAACCGACAGGGCGATTTCCGCCACCACACATTGGAGTGGTAAAATCTGAGTTCCGAAATCGTTAAATAAGTACATATTATTAGTAGTATTGAACAATCAGACAGCTATTGTTGATGGGTCTGTATCGAGTGCTTCTTTGTTTAATATTCATCTAATCTGTTAACAGACACGACATCCTCTGGTTAACTGTTTCAGGCACCTATGTTCCCTTTCACTGAATTGTCTATTATTAATAACTCTCTTACTATATGTTAGATACGAACTGTATTATTATTTCTAGCCACGTTCATAAGATATGTCAAATTTTGGAACATCTGTTTAAGAACAGTGTGTTCGTCCATACATTACTAATTCTCCATTTTTCTACATAATTCATAAGGATTACTGACAACTACGCCACTTTTTTTCGCGTTTGTGATTTCAAACATTATTTCAGCCTCCCTCCAGTCCCTCCATCTGTAGTTTTTCTTCGTGATATTAACATATCATATGTGTTATTTCTGCCTACGAAATGACGTATGGCAAAAAAGTTATTTTACATTGTTTTATTCATGCACTTAGACTTTACAGAGAAAGTTGTTTATAAAGAGGATTGCCAACTAAGGGAATATCGATTTTTTCAACTTTTACACAATATGGCGAAAGAGATATATATATTTTTTCAGATATTAAAATGAGCACTCAAAAATGAAAATTAGTAACGACCTACTTCTTTTTAAAAAGAAATCAAAACCCTAGTGATTACCCATATCATGGATATAATTATCGTATGGAGTTCTATGACATCCAAAGATAATGTAGAACTCCATATAATAATTATATCCATGATATGGGTAATCACGAGGGTTTCGATTTCGCCGATTGAACCAGACTTGCCCCCCAGATGATGGTATTCGGTACACGGATATCGATTAGTTAGTTTAACAAATAAACAATGAAAAAAAAACCAAATGAACATTCATGGCTTCGGCGGCAACTTTGTAGTAGCCCAAAATTATTAAACTCAAATAATTTCTCAATCTAAGATCCGAATGCACAGTCCTAGGAACTAAATACTACACCAAACATAATGTCGATGGCGTAGCGTTCCACCATTATTGCATATGTATGAAGAAAAGAGATAGATAGTTTTCTATGGGTTTAGACTCACGTTTCAATAAAATGTTTTTGTCATAAAAACACAAACACATGTAACCAAGCTCACACTGACAGCTCGATGTCGCGATTTCAGCGAATTTTCGACATCTCGTATAGATCGCTGAATAATCCGTTTGGTATCTGATTTGACAAAATTACCAAATAAGTATTTGATAAAGCCGCTAAAATCATCATCCATCGAAAACATCTCGTATTTTATTAATAAACCACTCGTAAGGTTCCTCACAATCAACTTTACTTTTTGACAGTTCTCAAGTGTTAGTTTACGTCAACGCGCAAGCGCTAAGTATTTAGATATATTGGGCCTTACTTAGATACTATTTAAAATACGAGTTTAATCCAATATTAAGTCAGTTTCGGCCATCAAGTATCAGCTTACACACATATTGCAAATAGTAAGTAAGACCAATTATGTCTCAGCAATGCAATTCTCATACAAAAACTTCGTAGCATCCTTAAATTAGGAAGCTACGTGATCTCCTAACTTAAGCGAGCGATGAAAACATGGTTAGTATTTAGAATTTAGTATTTAGGTCGGACTCTGCCTTCATGTTCTTTCTCTGAAGACGATGCTCAAGATATGGTGAAGTGGAGATGCGCAGTAAGAAAAGCTGACTCCATCACCATGTGGGATAAAAGCTAAAGAGAAGAGAGAAAGGTGTTCCTACAAAATATCTTGGAGTTTCATCAAGAAATTATTGTCAATTATAACGATCTCGTTTTTTTTTCTCCTTACTCACAACTTACGTTGTAGTTTATTTCCTTCTTTCATATAGCGACATAAAGTACACAGGTACACCTACCTAGAATTCGTAGTTTCTTGTTTCTGAGAAATAACTGAGTGTACGTCATAATATTTTGAAATTCTCGACGAAGAAAATTACAACTTTACGCTTCGCATCTTCCGTTTATACCAAGTTTCACACCGTGTGACAAACTTCAACACTAGATCTCATACAATTAATATTTTTTCAACAAAAAGTTACACCCAGTCGTATTTCATATAATATTACAACGTCTTTAATAATAAAAATCGGCAGTTTGTTACGTGACGACAATATTTCGCAGTTTAGAAGAGATTCAATTTTGTCGAGCAAATTTCATACGCCTACTATCATCCGCTCTACATACATATATGTGGGGACAAGTAATTGGCTGACGCTAAAGGAGATGAGAAGGCTGGCAAATCTTGATGGTCCTCGAAGCATTATACGCTGCATATAGAGGGCGGATTTGACGACAAAATGGGAAGAAGATCACGTTCTTTGGCGTGAATCAAATCAAAAAAATATTTTCAATAAAATACTTACTATTGATTTCATACTTTGTTTTATTCATTTATTTATTTTATTTATCTTTTATCACAGCACATTTATAATAAGTAGATTACTGCTGCCCAACTAGGAAATTCTGTTCTAGGGCAAGCAGTTTAGAATTTTTATTGACAATTATATGCAATTATGAACCAGGTGATTGTTCCCGTTCCACACTAAATATGTACACAATCACAATCATTACCTCAACAAACATAATTATGGGCTCACACAAAACAGATCAAGCAGATACCAATGTCCACCATAATACCTGTCATAAATCCAATCTCTGACGCGATTTTTAATTCAGAGCCATAGAAAGAGACTAGTTAACAATATTGGTGTAATTAATATGAATCACATGGTTCCCAAATCAAATCAAATATTTTTATGTTTAATAAAGAACAATAATAAACATTCCAAAGAATAATGGATACCACGAGAAAACAATCAGAAGAATGATAAAGAAAAAAGAAACACAACACCTTCTTCAAACATATATTTACAAAAAGGGACATAAGAAATAAGATTCAAAAATACAGGATAAACCATGGAGAAGAATATTATACGTAGGAAAATTAACAGAAAAAATCATCAACAAATGTAAAAACAAACCATTTAAACCGGCGCTTTACACCAACAGTAGTATTAAAAAACACATCTTCAATAATAAATCCAAGATAGATAAATTTGACAACAGCGGAGTATATAAAGTTAACTGTGAGGATTGTGATATTTTTTACATAGGACAAAGCGGGAGAAGAATTAAAGACAGAGTAGATGAGTATAAAAAAGCAATTAAGAACATCACCTCAAACTCAGAAATGGCAGAGCATTGCAGAGATAACGGACACAAATTTAATATAAAAGATGTCGAAGTACTCCATATTGAAAAGAAATGGAAAAAACTCGATATTTTAGAAGCCCTGGAAATTAATAAAAGAAAAAATAACCCCAATTTAATAAATATTCAGATTCCTTCAGTAAATTCACCAATATTGAATATTATTAAGAACCAAACGAAACGCAAACCTACACCGCTCGCTACCGCTCACCCCCACCAGTTAATTACCCCCGCCGTACTCAACCCGCCCACACTCGCCAATGGAAGATGACAACACGCACAATAGAATCAGTCACATTTCAGATGCTGAAGATGAACTAGTACAGTTCCAAAACGTTCCACCCAATATAAATGTGAAGTGGAAGAAACAAAGTTTTTTGTTACCAAAATTTTTATTTAAAAATTTTTATTTACTAAATTATTTTTATGTGTTACTCAAAGAGCATCGCAAACACAATACGGCATAGTTACAAATGTTGTTAATAATTTTAATTTTGAATTATTTGGATTAACTATTGTCAGCAAATACTCAAACATTAACAACATATACAACAAATCTTACATAGTGAAACATAGACTGCACACTGCACAATATTACAGTTTATTTCGATTTAGTAATTAATATATGTAACTAGTCTACCACCTCGGAACAGGCCTGGCCTAGTGAGGTGGTATAAACCAACCCATGTATTTGATCTGTAATAATTTTAATTTTTCTGATATTTTTTTTTGTACTTATATTGTAATTTTGTATTTTTGGTATCAATAATAAAAAAAAAAATTAAAAAAAAAAAAAAAAAAAGTAGTTATTGTTAAGGTGTTAGTCCTGTCCTCCCATAATTTATGATGTATTTTTTAACATTTTGAATATTCTTTGTGATGTTATTTCTCTAAGAGAGGAAGGTAAACTGTTGTAGAGTCCAGGAACAATAAATGAAATATTTCATAATTCCTAATTCCTTCCACACAATTATTTCATAACTTATAATTTTCTTTGAATAAATTTTATTCAAACATTTATTTACTTACTTATATTTTCCACATAACATTTATATTGTATACTGGAACCCCTGAGGTTTTAGGTGCTTTCGGGAAAGACCGAACCGAGGGCCTATGAGTGACATTTAAGGTTTATGGTGCTTTCAGTAAAGTCCAAACCGTTTGGTCCAGAATTGTTTCTTGTCTCCTGAAGGGAATGCAGTTAGAGTAGGTACCCGAATTGCTTGTGACGTGTTAGCGATCAATTCCGAAGATTGAAAACGAGGTTACCAGTATAGATTCTGCACAAAGTGAAACTTTACTTAGTTTAAATGTATAAACTGATCTAAGCTTAACAAGTAACAATAAGAATGTACCATCAAATTAAATATTTACAGTCAGTGGGTAAATTAAGCAGAGAGGAAGGAAACACATTAGGTACACTTACATTCGATATATTGAGTGACACTTGATTTATATTATACAAACGAAATGAAACAAATTAAAATAAATGTGCAATACATTTACAAAAGAATTAAAACAATAGAAAAATAACAGTATCGTAAATTGAAAATAACACGCCCGCGAAACGAGATGATGAATGCATCGGCGCGGCGGTTCGCTTATATACCTCACCCCCGAGGCTCATTGTTAGGAGACAATTTTGGGAAAATTGCTGTTTCTCATCGAACGAACAGTCCACAGTGAAGAACATATTTGTCAGTATACCAAATTAATGGGAGTAGTAGCATTGAGAAACCAATATTAAGATGACTCGACTTTTTGGAGAAGGAACTGCGATATATTGGCGTCGAATGTGGAATAGCAACAATTGCTTAAGGAAGCCAAGATTCGTATTAGGTTATTCGTATTAGTTATACTTTGTCTCTGATTCCTCCATTGTCAAAACGTTTCAATTAATCGCTGATTGATTACGTTAAATCAAAATTATCCATCTATCAAATTTAATTATATTTTAAAACATCGGGCTGTAGATGGATTCTGAATTCAGTTTGTTGTTTTATCCATCAATTATCCTTGTAAAGTGTTCTCCTCTCGATGTTTACAGTGAAAAAGGTGGTAGAACAATCCCGATTTTTGTAAGTTGGTAAACACTCTCGGGTGAAACGGACTGACAGTAATATCACCAGGCACAAGAATCAATAAAATATTGTATATATTTGTAGGAGGGTATCTCTATACCTATTTTACCAACTTGCGGAGTGAATACACATTGGCGTAATAAACAAAAACAAACTTTTTTTCTTGTGAATAATACATACATACATACCATTTGTCGGCCTTCGTGGCTCAGTTGGTTGGGTATCAGACTACTGATCCAAAGGTCCCGGGTTCGATTCCTAAATGGTGGAACTACAGTTTTTAATTGTGTTTTCAGTCTGGATCTGTGAGACGATTAATATCGTAAGTCTCCAAAATGTGGCAACTTGTCCTTGGGTGCGTGTCAGTATTTGACATAGTACCTACCTGTTATTTGCCAAAGAAGCAATATTAAATAAATAAATACCATCACGCCATGTCCCTCGCGGGGTAGGCAGAGAGAACCGAACGCCACTTATTTCAATCTTAACATACATACATCGCCTCGTCCACATTCATACATCGTCTTATACATGTTCGTCTGTTATTCATGCTTCTGACATTTCCGTCTCTCAAAATACCGTTCACTTGAACAATACATACATATATACCATCACGCCATGTCCCTCGCGGGGTATGCAGAGAGAACCGAACGCCACTTATTTATATCTTGACACACATTCATCGCCTCGTCCACATTCATACATCGTCTTATACATTTTCGTCTGTTATTCATGCTTCTAACATTTCCGTCTTTCAAAATACCGTTCACATGGACGTGCCATCCCTTCCTTGGGTGCCCCCGGACCTCTCATTCCATTCCTGTCCGCAATTTATATTTTCTTCGTCAGGCGTTCCTCATTCATTCTCCCCATGTGCCCAAGCCATCTCAATGTGTTCACTTTGATTCTATTAATGACATCTTTCTTTATCTTACATTCTTTCCTTATGTCCTCATTTCTGACCCTGTCATGTAATAGGACGATGTATGATAGGGTCTTGTGAATAAAATTATTTAGTTACTATCCCGTATTATGTTTGCGATGCCCTTTGAGTAATATATAAAATATTTGATATGTTTTGATTCGATCTGAGAGTCATATCAAATACATCTACACACCTGACGACACACCTGTCAAATCGCGTCGGAATTGTTTTGTCGACATATAATATGACGGGCATTTTGACCTGGGGGACAAGTCTGGTCCAACCAGTGAAATCAAAACCCTCACGATTACCCATATCATGAAAATATTTTTTTTTGTATTTATTACAAAAAGACATATTTTACATAAAAAAATACATAGCAAAAAATAAATTAATACAATTTATAATATGACTTCCTTCAAAAAGAAATATACTCGTGCTTTGAAGGGAGTTGCAACTATTTACATAATATAGAACAAAAGCAAAGTAAAATAATCATAGTAACAAAAAAACATACTTAAAAATAGACATATATATGTTATAATAAAAAAAACAACATTTAAATATCAATTATGATTAAAAAAATAAGGGCATAATAAGTACCTACATATATAACAACAATGAATAAATAAAACCAGTTTTTATTCACAAACCCTCTTTATATCTACATAATATTTCTTTAGATCGATAATATTCGTATGTCTCTGCTCAGGCAACAGTTCGTTTAACCACTTAACGCCAAGATACGTATAGTGGTTTTGTGCGTAGGCCGTTCTTATATGGAGTTTTGTGCGAGGCCGTTCTTATATATTATTATATGGAGTTCTATTTTATCTTAGAAGTCCATATGATAATTATATCCATGATATGGGTAATCACGATGGTTTTGATTTCGTCGGTTGGACCAGACTTGCCCCCCTGATTTATCTGTTTTGTTGTGAGCTATGTATCTGTTGTGATTTTTTTTGAAATAGTGGTTAATTATTTATTAGTAAGTACAAAGTATATTGATTTTGTGCCAAACCTAATGTAAAGCGGAAACTATCATCACTCAGTTCATAAGTGAATTGTCACTGTTAAGTTGTATACCTACTGCTAGCCCTAGAACAGGGTTTCCTAGATGGGTAGCAGCAGTCTAACTGTTTGTTTCATTTTAAAATATGTTGCGGTAAAAATATAAAGGTGTAGGGAGACCACAGAGGAGATGAACTGACGACATTGTCGAACTGGTGGGACATGGGTGGAAACAGAGCGTCCAGGATAGAGAGAAGTGGAAAACTCAGGAAGAGGTCTTTATCCAGCAGTGGAGCGAAAGGGGCTGAAGAAGAAGAAGAAGAAAAATATAAAATTAATTCTGTAACTTTTGAACAAAAATAGGAACGCCCTAAAATTTTGGTAGTAAGGTCGTTTGTACTTCATTTCCTATTGTATAACTGACGTTGTTCTTTAAACTAAAATCTACAAAAGTAGTGCATCGTAGATATGAACTGTCAAATTGCAAAACATGCATGCACATACACATATACACTTACACACACACACACACACACACACACACACACACACACACACACACTCACACATACACATCGTCACACACACATATGATTTTGTATCTTGAATATATGACTGTATTTTGTAATATAATACGATAGTATTGTAAGATAATAATTGATGTATGGAGATGATAATTGTTATATTTGATATTTCATACATATATACTATTCTTTGTACATTGTTAGCTTCAATTTGAAAAAATAAAAAAATAAAATAAAAATTGTCTATGGCGCAGACAGAGCATGCGTACTGCGCACTTTTCGCCCATGTTTGTTATTTTTTTGTCGTGTCGCCTAACTTAACATTTCATCTGATCCGCGATAAAATTCTCGTTTTTTTTTATTTTTAACATAACACAGCACGTGTAAATAATCCATTTTTCGTCGACAAAATTGTCGACTTCAATACAAGTCAGCCTAGTTAGGAAGATTATTAGATATAATTATGCAGGTAAAATTTGTAAATTAATTAAAGAAAAAATATCAAAGACAAAATGTTCTGTTTTTAAAGATCGAATTGGGGTATCAGAATCAGAAGATGACCTTCAAAGGATGCTATACAAACTAAATCATACATCACTTTAATATAATATGATGATATCTACAGACAAAACAAAGAGTCTCACGATAAGCAAGAACCCGTGAAGATGCAAATTAGTCGTAGAAAATAACATAATAGAGCAAGTGATGGACTTTAAATACCTGGGAATAGACATCACTAGCAGCGGTAGTCTATACGACGAAACATTAAGACAAGTAAATAAAGCAGCTGCAATATCAGGATGTCTAAAGGAAAGTATATGGAGGAATAATCACATGAATATCGAAAGCAAAGTCCGAATATATAAAACATGTGCAAGACCCATTGCCACCTACGGAGTAGAGACCAGAGCAGACACAACGAGAACAAAATCTCTTCTGAGAACATCAGAGATGAGGACATTGCGATGTATAACCGGAAACACTCTAAGCGACCGAATTCGAAATACCGAAATAAGAAAAAAGTGTAATACAGAAGACATCGTCAGATGGGGAAGACAGCGGAGGCGATATTGGAGCTCACATGTAAACAGAATGGCTGAAAATAGACTCCCACGTATCGCTCTCCAGGAGAACCCAGCTGGAAGAAGACCACCAAGAAGACCTCCAAAGAGATGGCGAGACAGTTGGCAGTCCACATCGCAGGAGACAGAATAGCGGTACAAACAGATCTTCGGATCTATGAAAAGGAAGAAGAAGAAGAAGAAATTGGGGTTTTCAAAACAATTCAAAGGCTCTTTATAATGTTTTTATAATATTGCCGCTTAGTTCCATGTATCTTTGTGCACTCGACGCTGTCGTTAAAGTAAATAAATGATCACGCGGTCATAAATTTGTAATTAGTTTGATATATATTTTCGCTATAAATTTGGATTTAATTGCACGAGGTGCCTAGGTATTTTTCCTGCGGGGCATATAAAGCTGTTACGCCAATGCGTATTGTGTAGGATGGTTAAAGATATATTAGTATAGGTGAGTGAGTGCCAGAAAGGTGTGTTGTGTGTACCTATGTATAGTCGGGTTGTGTTATAGCCTGTTGCCTCTCTAAGGTCTTAGGTGATACCGTACCAAAATCTATCCCTTGGGACTTGGGTGTTACTCCAGGACTAAGATATATGCAAAATCTGTTACCCTAAGTCAATAATCAGGGTGTAAATAAAAGCAAACTTTCGATCAACACAATTAAATAATTTATTATTTGACTGTAATAAACATCAAAAACAATGATAATTTGATTAAATTCACTGAATCTGGCTATGAGGCACCGTCTTCGAATGGTGATTCCACTCTTTTCAATTAAAATATGTTTCGAGAAAGGTTCTGTGCGGTGATATTATATTATCTTACATTACTTCTCGGGCAACTAACTGGTACAATCTCAAATATTGATTTAACACGCACTCAATAACTAATTTATATATTTTTATCATTATATATTTGATTTTGAGTCCATATACCTATACATCTTTTTTTATGTTTGCTTACGTCTATGGTTTTTTTTTATTTTTGAATTTACTGTTTTTTATTTATGAATTTACTGTTTTGGTTTATTATGAGTCCATATGTGTATCTTTTTTTATGTTTGCTTACATCTATTGTTTTTTTTTTTTTATTTTTTTTATTTATTGTCTTACTGTTTAGGTATATGTTTTTTGCCAAGTGTATACCTAATTGTTTTTTTTTATTCCATATATTTTTATCATCATGATAGCCCAGCGGTAAGGTCGTCGCTTCACATGCGTGAGGTCGATGGTTCGAATCCGGGCGGGGCACGCACCTCTGGGTTTTCAAAAAATCTATGTGCAGATTTATATCACTAGCTATGTGTAGCCATGATCCAATTTGTCTGGTTCCCCTTTCTAAGGGTTACGAAGGTCAGATGGCAGTCGCTTCAATGTAATAACCAGACTCACCAATTCTAGGATCATGGTCAAAGCGTACCCCGATAGAAATGGGACAAAAGCGCTAAGGAGGAGAGAAATAGAGATATTTTTATCATCAATATGTGTTTTTATGTATGTACATATGTAAAAAGCAATTTGTGCCGTTTATTAATACATAAATAAATAAATAAATAAATAAATAAATAAATAAATAAATAAATAAATACATAAATAAATAAATAAATAAATAAATAAATAAATAAATAAATAAATAAATAAATAAATAAATAAATAAATACATAAATAAATAAATAAATAAATAAATAAATAAATAAATAAATAAATAGATAAATAAATAAAAAAATAAATAAATTAAGAAAAAATAAATAAATAGTTAAATAATCAATAAATAAATAAAAAAATAAATAAATGAATAAATAAACAAATAAATAAATAAATAAAAAAATAAATAAAATAAATACCTAATTAATTATTAATTAATTAATAAATAAATAAATAATTAAATATAAGTATAATTAATTTTTTGAAAATAAACAAATATTCAAGATAGTATCCTCGTGTTGCTTGAAGATCAGCTTTATTGGGGAAGAAAAAGACAATAGTCCTATAAAGCTCGCATTGGGGTGGAGTGTGGAGTCTGCGAAGTTCTTCTCTTATACAAAAAAATGCATCTACTTGAAATCGGTGCGCAAAACGTTGCTACAAAAATTCTTAATTTTTCGATTGCGTAACGGTAAGTACCCTAAACTTTTATACGAACTTCAGGTACCGACTTTTACATATAAAAGATTTCAACTTATGGCTAGACAAAGTACCAGTTGGTACGATTGTTACATATTTTGTACCTTCCTACGTCTTTTTAGGCTCCCGACAGTAAGTGCGGTGATAGACTTGTATTATTAATAAAATCTAGTATAAGTCAATTGATCGATTCTGTTGAGGCAATAAAAATACAATATTCCCACTGTGCTAATGTTAAATAAATCGAAAATAAATTACCTTTTGAATTAAGTGTCCATATTTCCGTTTTATGACAAAAACTAAAGGAACTGAGAGGTTGTCGCCAACGCTAAGCTCTCATTTACAAATTTTAATCGTGCATTAAGGCATTTTAAGCTCGCACGAAACCATGAACCCTATTCTCAAATCTCGCACTACCAATACGACATATTATTACTTCGGACGATTTCTAGAAAATGCTATTATCGAGTCTCGCATGCGACATAGTCGAATGAAAATCGTTCGAGATTTTGACGAGTGGTATAGGATCACTCGCAATTCAATGTCGCACAATTTCATCTGTTAAAAATGGCCGCATATTGCATTTACATAATGGCAAGCGTCTGTATCATCAAGAATTTTCGTTATTTTGTCTTATTTTCATACACACAACGTAAAATAAGTTATTTTATATTATTATTTAACGGTAGGTACACAACAGTAGGGAACTAGACGAATTGGATCATGGCTACACATAGCTAGTGATATATATCCGCACATAGATTTTTAAAAATCCAGGGGCACGCACCTCTGGATTTTTAAAAATCTATGTGCGGATTTATATCACTAGCTATGTGTAGCCATGATCCAATTCGTCTGGTTCCCCATTCTAAGGGTTGCGAAGGTCAGATGGCAGTCGCTTCAATGTAATTACCAGACTCGCCAATTCCAGGATCATGGTCAAAGCGTACCCTGATAGAAACGGGACAAAAGCGCTATGGGGAAAGAAGAAAAAGAAGTAGATACATAATATAAAAATATTTACGGATAACGAAACAATTTTAAAACAGTGGATGCTTTCACTTTGTTGATATATCTCCATTGATAAGTTTTGTAAATGTTCCTATTTTGTATTTTACTTCGAAACGAATCTCCATAAATAATTTTTCTTTATGTTTCTTTTTATACTAAGCATATTATATTTCACGATTATCAATAAAATTAAAAAGATCAAGATGTTTTGTATTTGTTTACTATTGAAAATTTCACAATGAACAATGTCTCTCTTGATTTATAAATATTTTTTTACTATACTACAGTAAAAAGATATGTTTTTACTTGTTTCATATATTTTTTTTATTTTTTTGTAATAATAACTAATGGTTAATGTGGAAACTATAAAATCATATACATTTATATATGAAAAACTAAGCAATTCTTGATCAATTTTATATCTATGTAAAACATCACAGAAATATATTGACATGGTGACAGGAAAATTATTCGAAAAACAATTATTCGAATGCTCAATTTTACGAAAATCAATTTTACGAATGGCAATTATTCGAATCACATTTTTTCGAAAAACAATTTTCCGAACACACAATTATCAGAATTTACAATTGTTCGAATTTTTATGACGTCATGTTGGTAGTATTGTGAGAGAAATAAACCATAGATTTTTATTATAATATACTAGATGTCGTAGTTAGCAAATTTTGTACACTTATTTTTTAAACCTAAACCTACAAAACTTTGGTAAAAATAGGTTGGTTAGGTTTGTTTGTAGTTATAATTGCGACTGGCGTGAGCCAGTTGCATTATATATTTAAAAAAGTAACTATAATATTGAAATAATATAACTAAATTGGTGTGAATACTAGATAAACATAAACTGGTGTACAAACTACATAGGCTATCCCGCGCTGTCAAACATCAGTTATTAAAAATGTGCAAACATACGTAGGTACCCAACAATAATACAACAAGTAATAATGATCTTCATCGAATATATTTTACTGGCAACAAATATGTCAAAGGAGGCAACATAATGACACAAAAATATATTAAATTCGGTTAATTGGTTTTCCAACAAATGTTAGTTCGAATAATTTGCTTTCGGACAATTGTCATTCTGATAACTGATTTTCGAAAAATTGTTATTCGTACAATTGCACATTCGAACAATTGTGTTTCGAAGAATTTTCATGTAATCTATTGACATACGTGCTAGTGTTGACATTTTTGTTTGAATCCCGGGTTTGATTTATGATAGAGACACAAGGTGTCGCTTTGTTTTTATTCTGAATTGTGATTGGATCACATCAAGTCTCTAAAATATAACAACTGATAGTTGGGTGCGTGTTAAATTATTATTTAACATAGTACCTGCTAGTTGCATAAGACTCAATAGATTGACAATAAGATTTAGGCAATTAATTCATACTCCTAAGGAAGGGGGCATCGCTCCCGTAATAAGTTGAGGTATCCTTTAATACGTGGTTTAAAGATGTTTTTTTAAGCTTTTGAGTTTATTTCTTCAATAACTAAAAAAAATACAAAATAGCGAAAACGTTACTCTCCGTTATTGGGTAGAAGCGGAGAGTTATATATTACAATAAAAATGTATTAGACGGTATGTAATAAAAATTTATAGCATTTTTGGAATCCGTTAGTGCTAGTAAAATATATGTGCTATGATGAATTATTATGAGGAAATTGAAACCACCAATAAATCAATTTATTATTCAATACAAACGCTTCCATACGTTTGATATGAAGTGACTTTGAAGGGAACAGAGTTTATATTTGGGAAAATTTAATTCAATATATATTTCTTTTAATTGATAAATAATAATAATAATAATAAGATTTTTATTCCAGTCTGTGAGCAGGGGGGTGCAATGCTACACAAACCATATTTTTACATACCAAAAATATACACTAAATGTTACAGATAAATTATTTTTACATACCACTAGTTGCATGTAACACATGAGATCCAACTGTCGATAGCGATAGTATGTATAGTTGAAGAATATGTACCAAACTATAAACCCATAAATACAAATTATTGAATATTGTCAGATATTTTGTTTTCTATACAACATATGTAGGTATATGTATGTCAAGATAGGATAGTATGGAGGAAGGTCCTTTTTTCCTACCCAGAATATGAAAATAGCATGATGGTATGTTTGTATGTTTGGAGATGAAGTATCAAACTATTAAGTCTTCTTACATATTGTGTATAGGCGACTGCCATACAAAATGTATGAAGCAATGTCGTCACTAAATTCAATTTTTAAAAAAATTGTTAAAAAAAATTGAGATCTTCTACTACAATGCCAATATTTTTTATAGAAAATTAAATTATCTAGTGGGGTGTTTCAGCTTTTTTCGATAATTGTAAAAGTTTTGGATAAATAGGCAGTTAAACTCATAAATTTATCATAAAAAAAATACTTTTCTTTATAAAAAATGTTTGAGAAAACCTGGAATTTTTTAGAAAAATAATTTGAGATTTTGTATTTGTCTATGTTTATACCAATTTTCAGCGTTCTAGCTTTTATGGTTTCTGAGTTATATGGAAAAATAAAATAAAAATTCCAAAGTTGATAACCCCTGGCTGAAACAAAAATTCAAAATTCCGAGTATAAAAGTTTTGTAGGCCTGTAACTGTTTATATATTCTGAAATTTTAGGCTCTGTAAATTGAGCGGATCAAAAGTTATAAGGGGGACACACAGACACACACACACACACACACACACACACACACACACACACACACACACACACACACACACACAGACACACACACAGACACACAAAATGTTCTACTCCGAATTCTGAGTAAATCCGTGTATGGAACATATATGCTGCGAAGCCTGTAAGTTGGTGTTTTTTGACTTTAAAGTTGGAAAAGCCGTGAAAAAAGTAGACCTCTCCATACAATTCTCTCGTATCCTGGCTTGAAACATTGTCGATATGTTAAGAGAACAAAGTTCTCCTGAACAAATCGACAGTTGGATAATATTATGAAGTCGGCTAATAGTGCAATAAATTTTATAACGCCGTTTTATGATTTAGGATCATTTCAAGAGCGCATATATTTCGGTTTTATGTTCATCTACGGGCTGGAAATGTTCAGAGAATGCCAAATATGTGAAGAGAATTATGACTGGTCATCCAGGAGGAAGAAGGAAAATAGGAAGACCCATGCAGGTTGCGATGGGAGGACGAGGTGAGGAGGGATGCAGTACAGCTCTTAAGCGTTACAAACTGGAGGACGGCAGCTGAGGACAGACGGGGTTGGAGGCAAAAGTTGAAGGAGGCCAAGGCTCGACTTGGGCTGTAGTACCATCGAAGAAGAAGAAGAAGTTGATCTACGAAACAAAGCGGTTTTCAGTCATTTAGAGAAATTTCTCTTACTTTGAGAACTGCTGACATCTGGAGGCAATCTATTTAACTTTTTAAGAGAACTAAAAGAAGACTAAAAGGGAAAAATATTATTTTATAATTTTCTGTAATAAATATGTAACAATATTTTTTTACAGAATTTTTAAAAATAAGTTCGAAATTCCCCAACATAAAATTAGTGTCAGAAGTATTTATTTTTTTCGTTTGAAATATTTTTTTAAGTTTTTAATAGTTTAAATATCACAAATATCTTTTTTTGGAATCGTGTGAGACATACATATATGGATAAGGTTACGCACACAATTTGATAAGTAGTAATGGGCTGAAAGCACACACACATTCAGGGCAAAATAGAATATAATATAGGTATACCTTCCATATACATTGTTCATGTGTGTGTGTGTGTGTGTGTGTGTGTGTGTGTGTGTATGTGTGATAAACAAACAAAATAGCTCATGACCCTTCACTTTTGCTATAACTAAACTTTATAAATAAAACACATACGGAGCAGGTGCTTTGGACGGAGAAAATTATTTTACCTTATTAAATTTTTTTGTTTATTTATGTATAATATAAATAAATAAGAAAAAATAATAGAATCAACCAATTAGTTAGGTAAGTAATTAATTAATTAATTTATTTACTTATTTATTTATTTTTTATTTATGTATTTATTTATTTGCTTATTTATTTATTTATTTACTTATTTTTTATATTAATTAATTAATTAATATTTGAATTTATTAATTAATTAATTAAAAATAAATAAATAAATTTATTTATTTATTTGTTTATTTATTTTATTTAATTATTTTTAAATTTATTTATTAATTTAATTTATTAATTTATTAATTAATTAATTAATTTATTTATTTATTTGATTATTTATTTATTTATTTATTTATTTATTTATTTTTTTATTTATTTATTTATTTATTTATTTATTTATTTATTTATTTATTTATTTATTTTTTTTTTTTTATTTATTTATTTATTTATTTATTATTTATTTATTTATTATTTATTTATTTATTATTTATTTATTTATTTTTATATTTACTATTTTTTATTTATTTAGTCTATGGTACATATTACCTACAAGTATAACAATATTAAAGATAACTGCTTCTCTAGATAGAGTGTGTTCCGAAAAAACTACCTTTACACTAATAAAACATAGTATAACATAGTAAACATCTTGGATACTTAAAATAGTTTATGGGTTAGAAACATTATTTCGCCCGGCGATGCAGTGAGTTGAGCTTTGAAATAGTAACTGTTGAAAGTAATTAATATTTTCGGATATATTTTGTGGGATAATTAATTTCAATTTAACATATTTCATAACAATATCTTCAGATTTAAGCATATGACACATTTAAAATAATTTCAAACAAGAGTGAGCTATTTTATCAAATGATTGCTTGTGATTTGTCATCAGTCCTTAGAAAGCAGAAGTCACATTAAAACAGGCCGGTCGAATAAAATAACTTAATTGTTTATAATAAATCGAAAATTATTTTGATGAATTCCAAGATAAAGGAAAGAATGAAGGGTCGTATTACAAGAGTTATTAGAGAAAAATGTAAGAGCCCAAACTGCGAGAATACTGCTTACGGGACCTAAACTTTTTCTTACATTTTTTTTAAATAACTCCCGTAATACGACCATGAGTTTAAACCCTTTTCACAGTTGTTTCAATATAAACTTGGCCAGGTTATAAAAAAATGGCGTCCTTTTATATCAATATATGTATACTGAAAAAAACTTCCATGCACGAATTCATTACCAAATAAACAATTTCTCCCAATGAACTATGCATTGCAGTCCAGAGAACCAAGTTTTGCGTGAGCGTATTGTAAATAAAAAATAGTGTTTTGTTTAGGTACGAGTATGTATGTTTTATTTATCACCGTGTAGGTATAATCTGTTATTTATTTATTACTATTATTACACAAAACAAATACAAAATAATATACAAACTAACTAATAAAGCCTCACTAGGGAAAAGCCTGTTATGGGACTGTTATTTTACACAGTTGAGTATCTTTATTCAGCTGTTATTTTCATATTTTACAAGTTATAAAAGAAGAGTTGGTAAACAAGAGTAAAAAAATGTAAAATGAATGATACAAATACACAAAAAAATGAACTGTGCAAAATATCTTAAAAAGCAAATACAAATATTATTGACCGAAAAAAAATGTGAATATAAATATGACATGTGCCGGGTCAGAAGTCACGGGCGGATAACCACCTCCGCATACCTTTATCCAGTTTATCAGTGCAGCCTTGAAGGATCTAGTTGTAGTCAATTCTTAAATACTACTATCCAACTGGTTAAAGATATGTGGAGCTGTGAAGCAAAAATTTTTGCCCAGACGAGGTTTTCATGATCGGAACAAAGTAATTCACACGATTTGATTGTCTTGTAGCTCTCGTTTGTTGCGTTCTACTAAAGTTATGAAATGATATTTCTTTACAGAATTGAAGCAGTATTGTCTTAATATACAATTGCCTAGGTTCAAGAACATCAAATGCTCTGAACAAGTCATCTGAAGGGAAGGTTTTCGTTTTTTTGTTGATGATGCGCAAAATACATTTTTGTGTCTTCTTTAGCGGATCCACGACTGATTTAACGCATCCACCCCATCCCATAATCCCATAACTCATAACGGATTGACTGAGGGAATAATACACTGCTTTCATGCTGGTTTGATATATTTGATATGATGCAAATTTTACAATGTTATAAGGCGAGCTCTATTGAAAATCAACCGAAAGGTTTCTAGAGGTGTGGAGGGGGGGGGGGGGATGTCGCTTCACTCTCATTTAGTGACATGTCACAGTCCCAGGTGCGGTATAGTTACTGAGTCGGGTAAATTGATTCTCAAACCGAGAAACTCCAACCGCACAAATGTTTAAAGGACATCTACGGTGCGCCAACAGATTAACAAAACCTTTCAGACCGTCGATATTATCAAACAATAAACAAACAGGTTCAAAGTGTGTATATACGAGGAAAAACAAAACTAACGATTAACAGAAATAAATTGTGGTATCTTAATCTTAAGGGGGGGACTGCTGCCAACGTACCTATTTTTTAATTTGATATACCATCATTATTTCTAATCTAATCGTTTTGAAGAAAAATAATTTTGATAGTTTGGGTATTAGTAAAGAAAAATATATTTTCGCAAATTGAAATTCGGTACAAATATATTTTTTTTTGTTTTAACCACTGTGACAAAAAAAAACAAAAAAAAAATATATTTGTACCAAATTTCAATTTGCGAAAATATTTAAAATGTGCCACAAAGGTAAAGCAACGTATGAAGGAAAAGATAAATATACTTTAACTTTTTGATAATGTTCTATATAAATTCTTGTAGAAAAATAATGGCAAACCTCGATTTTCAACATTTATCTTATATTTTTAATAAACTATAAGGTGTAGTTCAATATATTTTTTTATTAAAGAAGACAAAAATATCTAGAAAAATATGATGTGAGGTTGCATTAATGCTTCAGGTTTAGTATATAAACCTAAATAACATTTATTTTCCATTCAGCGCCATTGCGAAATAAAAGTTTTTTTGGTTTTATTTATTTATTTATTTATTTAACTTAACCTGATGCATTAATCTAGATGGGTCGATGGCAGAGCGGTTAGCGCGCTGGGCTAGCAATCCAGTAGTCGCGAGTTCGAATCCTGCCTCGACCGATTTCGTTCACCTATTGCACAAGCATTTATTTGCTTATTTTAGGGAACGTAGGAAGATGTATATGAACTTGTTTAACAAGGACATATTCATTTTTTTATTTAACAAAAAAAAAAATTAATGCAACGTTACATCGTATTTTTTCAGATAATTTGAACTTCTTTAATTTATAAAAAAAATATATTGCTCTATACCTTATAGTTTTTTAGAAATTTCAAACATCGGGGTATGCGTATTTTTTTACTACAAGAATATATACTGAACATAATTAAAAAGTTAAGGCATCATTTTCTTTATTAATATTCAAACTAACTGGGTTATTTTTTCAAATCATGCAATCTTAAATTGAAAAAATAGATTCGTTGGCAGCAGTCACCCTCTTAAAAATATGCATTGAAAGATATCAGTTAAAATGAAATAGTTTGCTGCGTTAGTAAAATTTTGAGACACTAACATTTGAAAATCCTAGACAAGCACCATCCATATCAAACAAAAAAATTATAAAAATTGTTTGTCGTTGTTACCAATCTGTTTAAAGCGCATCTATACAAAATTTAAGACACGTTTCCAGAAGATCTACTGATACTGATATAGTGCGTGCGCCTTCCCCTTCTTAACTGTCTCCATTTTCCTATTAATCAAGCACAATTTATTCAGTTTTTTATTTTACTTTTTCAGTTTTTATGATTTGTTTATTTTAATGTGCATGAGATAGGTAATACTATGTAGACTTTGGTCCGAATGCAGAGTCCGACATAAATACTAAATACTAACCATGTTTTCATTGCACAGTTGCTCACTTAAGTAAGGAGATCACGTGGCTTCCTAACTGGAGGATGCTACGAAGTTTTTGTATGAGAATTGACTGTAGAAACATATCAAAATACTTAGCACATGCGCGTTGTTGTAAACTAACATTTGCAAACTGTCAAAAAGTAAGGTTGATCGCGAGGAACCTTACTAAAATACGAGATGTTTACGATGGCTGATGATTTTAAGCGACTTCGTCAAATGTATTTGGTGATTTTCTCAAATCAAATACCATACAGAGTATTTAGCGATCTATACGAAATGCCGAAATTCGCTACAATTTTAGAAAAATCGCGACATCGAGCTGTCAGTATGATTTTGGTCACAGATAATATAGAAGTAAACTTATCTTAGTTACATGTGTTTGTGTTGTTATGACAAAAACATTTTAAACGTCAGTCTAAACCCATAGAAAACTATCAATCCTTTTTCTTCATATGCAATAATGTGAAACTCTACGCCATCGATCTTATGTTTGGCGTAGTATTTAGTATTTAGTTAGTGCCGTCTCTGCAATCCAATTGCTAACTTAAGAATACTAAATACTCCAGTGAGGTTAGGAGTAAGTATTTAGTTACCTAGGAATGTGCATTCGGGTCGTTGGCTAATCTTTACCTAGAACTGTGCATTCGGGTCGTTGGCTAATCTTTTGGTTATGTGTGTATTAGAATATTGTTTTGTATAGCTGTATGTTTACTGAAATATATAAAATATAAAAACTCTAGAACCTAGTTGTATTTCAATGGTCTGTGACGATGTCGCATTTTTTCCTCACAAAAATAACGGTGCTATTATAGCAATACTCATGACTCATGACGCACCAACTTTAAATATCGAAGTCGAAAATTTATTGGGTCATTCTGTTTTCTTTCGTGGTCTTGAAGTATTTCTCAGTGAAACTTATATAATTAAAATTATTTTTGTCATTCAGAGAGACTTTTCACTCACTTATTTGTAATTAAAATATTTTTTAATTAGTTACAAAACGTATATATTGTTTGTAAGTAGATATTGAGATTAAATAAAACTTCGTATAACCCTAAGTTCTCTTTTATTTTTTAGTCTATAAAATCCCATTTTTAAGATGGGTCGATGGCAGAGCGGTTAGCGCGCTGGGCTAGTAATCCAGTGGTCGCGAGTTCGAATCCTGCCTCAATCTATTTCGTTCACCTATAGCACAAGCATTTATGCTTACTTTAGGGAACGTAAGAAGATGTATATGTACTTGTTTAAGAAGGACATATTCATTAAAAAAATCATTATTATTTGGATACAGATAAATCATAAAATAAGATAACAAAGCACAGATTATTGGTAATATCCAGAATTTGATATTTGCTTTTAAAACATGGTTTGATTGAAATAACAACACGAAATTAGTTTTAAAAGGGTAAGTTTTGGTAACGGTACCATTTAGATTAATTGTATATATTAAAATTTAAATACATTTAAATATAAATTCACCAATTACGTCAAATTGGTGACCCCGACGTGATTTGAACACGCAACCTTTTGATCTGGAGTCAGATCAATAATTAATTTTATTGATCCTAGATTTTAAAATATGGTACCTAAATATTTAGATAAGTGCTCATATCTTCAATTTTAATGCAACGACATGTTTTCTTCGTTCATATTTCCACAGAAATACTATCACTAGGAAAATATTATTGCTCCTCTGAAGACAGGGCAGTCTGATTCATGAATATGCATGCACGGAGACACTTTGATCTGCATAGCATTATAGTCTCAAGTACAGAGTGCATTGAGACACGAGTCGCATACTGATTACTACATTTTACTTCCAAGGATTAACAGCATAAATTAACAGCATGTAGATTCAATCTTAACCTTCTCTATGCTTCGATGAAGTCGATTAAAGTACAAAGTCTTTTATTGCGCGCTAATTAATTACAACGCGCTAACATCTCTGTATCGTTTTTCCTAACTTATCAAACTGCATTTTCTTCTTATTTATCATCCCAAAGAAGCAAGAAATATTTTATGACAATTCAATATTTGTAAACTACATTTTGATTTGATATATTTTATAATAATTTTAATTTTTTTTATTTTCAATGAAATTTTATAACAACAATATATAAACATCATAAATAAAGTAAAATTAATCGTGGAGTATCAATTATTAAACAGATTTCAGATGGGTCGGTGGCAGAGCGGTTAGCGCGTTGGGCTAGTAATCCAGTGGTCGTGAGTTCGAATCCTGTCTCGACCGATTTCGTTCACATATAGCACAAGCATTTATTTGCTTATTTTAGGGAACGTATGAACATGTATATGTACTTGTTTAACAAGGACATATTCATTTTTTATCAACAAATAAAATAAAAAAAAAAATTTAATACAGAAGTTTAATATCCTGCCAATCAGTAGCGGAATTGCTTATATTATAGAAGCCGAAAATCTTGGCTTGGCTAAGAATATTATATGAATTCAAGACATAATATTTTTTTGATTGTTATATTAAAATCATACTACGAGATTAAAAATTGAACCGTATTTAGATACGATGCTTTACAGGGTCACAAATGTAAATATTAATTTTATGTGATTTTAAAAATATTTTCATGGCCACGAGTATGAGCAACGGTGCTAACAACATTAAATTTTCGACATTTCCCAATTTTCTTTCGGGGTTTGCGTAGTCCGAAGGTTCTAGGCATGCCCCTGCTACCAATGTAGTGGAATGCAAAGTGGAATAAATGAATATGCGTCATACACACTATAAAATAATTCTTTTATAAATGATTATTATTATTTTTTTTATTTATTTCAACAGAATATAATATACACGAAATATAATATAACCAAAGATCCCACTAACCATACTACATACATAGGTTATCAGTGGGATAGTAATAATACCTACAGTAGTTGATATCAAATTATATGAACTTATGGGAATTTGAAATTCTCAAGTCATACCTACAGAGGTTTGTATAACTTGTTGCTTTCCAAGATATTACAACTAAAATATCCTCTTAGTTTTGCTGGCTTAGAGGAGCTTTGTTTTTTGAACGCCCGTAATAATAATAGCTTGGCTTACCACAAGGTTGGAAGTATTCAAAATGATAATGAATTAGTCCTTGGGGTCCCTCATGCGTAGGAATTTATTATCCTGGTCTATTCCCTTTGTCTCCTTTGAGGGTCTGATTTGGGTGAGTGACATTTTAAATGTCAGAGGATGCCCACCCCCGATGAGTCAACTATTGATAATCATAAACTATGTTGAAACGAAGAGAAGGAAAAATTTAATTCAAACCATGACGCTGTTGGTCACATATATGTTATTTTGATATTATTTTTCCAATCCCTCTTTTATTACAAGCAACATTTAAAGGACACTCAAAATAATACCTTATTAATAAAAACCTTTTAGATATCCATCTAATTCATAATTTTTAGAATTTGAAGTTTTAGATATTCGTCAGCTATACCTCAAGAAATTAATCATTTATTGACATAAGCTCAATATTAGACACAGATTTTTAAACATCCCCAGAACTCATACCACGTTTGCTCAAAAACATTTTGACTTTATTTTACCTCGTATTTTAAACATATTAAGGGGGGGACTGCTGCCAACGTACCTATTTTTCAATTTGATATACCATCATTATTTCTTATCAAATCGTTTTGACAAAAAATATTTAGATAGTTTGGGTATTAATAAACAAAAATATACCTTAACTTTTTGATAATGTTCTGTATAAATTCTTGTAGAAAAATAATGGCATACCCCGATTTTCAACGTTTATCATATATTTTTAATAAACTATAAGGCGTAGAGTAATATTTTTTTTTTTAATTAAAGAAGACAAAAATATCTAGAAAAATATTATGTGACGTTGCATTAATGCTTCAGGTTTAGTAAATAAACCTAAAAAACATTTATTTTCCATTCAGCGCCATTGCGTATAAAAGTTTTTTTGGTTTATTTACTTAACCTGATGCGTTCATGCAACGTCATATCATATTTTTCCAGGTATTTTGTTCTTTTTTAATTTATAAAAAAAAAGTATTGCTCTATACCTTATATTTTTTAGAAATTTAAGATAAATGTCTAGAATCGGGGTATGCTTATTATTTACTTACAAGAATATATACAGAACATAATCAAAAATTTAAGGTATATTTCTCCTTATTAATATCCAAACTAACTAGGTTATTTTTTTCAAAATGATTCATTTAGTAATAATGATGGTATATTAAATTGAAAAATAGGTACGTTGGCAGCAGTCCCCCCTTAAAACAAAAGAATTAAATGGTTCTAAGATATGTTATATTAAGTCACGTGCTATGAAAAATAAACTATCTTTTTGGATTCTCAACAAAGGTAGAATGAACATTGAAAATACCTATATATATTTTAAAATTATGAAATGATATATAACCGTGATTTTATAACTGTATATTATAATTTGTATGTTTGATATTGTGATATGTTGTAGTTTGTGTGTTAGACATGATTGAATGGATGAGTAAGGACTGTGTCAGTTAAAATGAATATAAAGCTATTCCGACACAAGCACAGCAGGCTAAGTCTGTAAGTAGATCTCGACCGATAAATGTCGAGATTAACTGTCAAAATATCGTTCTCGCCCACTTATTTGACGGCGAGATTGGGTCGACATCGAGACGAGCGACAAGATCTAACGCCGCCATGTTGAATAAAATGTCATTTTTTTTACGCGAACAATGCCGAATTTCATATTTATTTTGAGAATAATTATATAAACGGGTTGAACGACGCCGTTTAAGAGATTCTTCAAACCCTTTAAATATTCCGCGTAATTCATTTATTGCTAATTACCGCGTAACAAAAGTTTTATATGGTTGTATATTTATTGGAATATATGATTATATCCATATATAATCTAAGATTATAACATTATAATTCTATGCGTCCGTAAATGTTTTCCGTAGGTATAGATTTCAAATAATTTTTGATTTTGAGAAAGTATTCTTGTAAGCTATTTTATCGCAAAAGAAAATTCGGCGTAGTTTTTAGTAAAAAAATAACACGCTGCTGTCATCACACTTGACAAATTGATCGAAATATTATTAAAAATAATTTTTAAAAATACTCTCAAAACATTCAATAAACACAAAAGAAGTTAATTTAATCGTATTATAACTTGCTTTCCTGCTTAAAAATATGACCATATTATATTTATTTAACAAATTTAAGTAAACAAATTTGACATTTATTCAAATCATGGGGAAAATATTGTGTATTGCCATAAATGATAATTCAAAAATGTACCGCAATCCAGCCTAACGGCGACAAATACTAATAAGTGCATTTACGAACTCGACAGCGCTTAGTGACTACGAATTGTCGTCACGGGCGTAAACATGGCGAGAAGAGCGGCGATACGTTGTCGGATCTCGACTTTTTTACTGACTTGGCCTGCTGCTTAGTGGAATAGTTCTTATCCACTGAATGTTGGTACTGATAGATTGTATTCATTTTGTCAGTGCCAACATATTTTAAATTTTTCTATATTTCATAATTTTAAGTTGTACTATGTTTCACTATTGTACTGTTGTAATTTTTTGTATGTTATTGTGAATTTTGAATTAACAAATAAAACACGATGCTTAAGCCGGTTGCAGACCGTTAAGGCTAAGCTAAGATAGTTTAGCTTAGCTCGCATAGCTGAGGTCATTTTTCATACCATGTACTTACTAGTTTGCGGTCTGCAACCGGCTTAATTGTATATACTTATTTCGTATAAGTGCATTGTACCTATTGCTTCTCGAGCAACTAACACACTGAATTTTTTTTTTGTTAATAGTAAAAAAAATTCACGTTAAAATTAACCGAACTATAGTGACTACAAAACATTTGGTTTTGTGCAACCAAATGTTTTGTGCACACAGCCAAACAGTACAGTCATAAATAGATAAACCTTTATTACTGATAACAAAAGTTTGGCTAAAACGCAGGTAACCAGTTTGGTTGTCATAATATTTTTTCCAGTGCAGGCACTACGTCAAATATTTATTAAGCACGCACTCAAAAACAAGTTGGCACGTTCTGGAGAGTTATCGTCTGATAGATCCAGACTGAAACCATGTATAATAAATGCGTATCTAGCACGAATCGAACCTTAAATTCAAATGAAATCAAAAAGAGTTTCATACCTGGTTCTCTATAAAATACCGAATCCAATTAAATATTTATTTTTACCCAAATATACAATCTATTCTGTCATAAATAATTGTATAACATTCAAGACTAATAAGGTGAAAATATTGGGGTTAAATTTTTATTCGATATTTTATGGAGAACCAATTTTAACAATTTTCTCATTTTTAGTGTATTTAAACATAAGCGTTGTGTTAAAAAGCTTTTTTGACATATTATATCTTAATGATTAATTTATCATGATGGCCATAAGGTTGTAATTATAGGGGTTGATCACCCGGATCACAAGTATTTATGCTTAATTTTGGGAAAGTATGACGATGTACATGTACTTGTTTAATTTAAAAAAAAAATCGTTAAACCAAAGCTTGTTTCTTCCATCACTATATCGACTATTATTTTGATGCTGCCTTGTTGAGTAAATAACAATAACATATCTATGCTTTGTCATATAATGTATTTAGATTAAATCATCCATAATGTAGATAAACATTAAGGATATAATGTTTCAGGATTTGGGATCGATATCCTCATAATTGAATGTTGCAAAATTCTAACACGCGTAGGGATGAAATATCTGTTATATTTGATATTATTCAAATGCCATATTTAATTTAATTTTATATAGCTTATAGGTATCAATGTATAATATTATGTTCATTACCATTTGAATATAGTCTTATAAATAGAAAATATACAATTTTTTATAGTTTATATGATTTAGACTTTGGTTTTAAATGATATTGCAGAGAGAAAAATAAAAATTAAGATCCATTACAAAATTAAAGAATCTAGGTTTTTGAACGAAATTCTAGTTTTTAAACGTCTAGGACGACTTAATTTTCATAAAGGTATAGACATTTTCTTATAGACGAAAAAAATTCAATATTAATCTTAAGTGACAGTAATGACAACCCATCTCCAACTGCCATCTACAAATTCTCCAACTATACCGGCAATATTCTAAACACCATAATATTTGTTATCACGAAAACAGACAATGTACCATTATAGACATGATGTACCTTCACAAAATTAATCACAACCGTGAAGATTCACCTTACTTACTTTCTAAATTTAACTTTTACTGCCCATCTCGCAATTTCTGATCTCAGTTTTTGTTCACCAATGATACGCACCTTATCAGATTCCAAGAGATGAAGAGACTGGCGGACAACAGAGATATGTGGAGAGATGGAGTGTGCAGTGCAAACCAATCTTAGCAATGTAACAACAAAAAAACTTACATTCCTAAATGCTCCAGCCATCTTAGTGACGATCTGGAGTTTGAATCCACCGGATCGCACCTAACCTCTTGTCCACCAACTAATCTCGTTAATATATTTGGATTTATTGATTAAATATTAATAATCCCATTACTGCAAAGTAACTTTCATATCCCTATTAAATCGTACGATGGTGGTTAGGATATTATTTTAGATCTTCAAATAATATCCTAAGATAGCAGATTTAATATAATTAATTAATTATTATCGCTTAAGGTTCCTTTGGTCGGGAACATTCTATCCAACGCCATGACACACAGACAGGAATCGTCCTGAAATATCACAGATAATAATATTAATTGTATAATGTTCTTCTTAATTTAAACTCAAATATCTTGATTTTGAAAGTAAATTGAATTCCGACAAAGATGTTGGAGGCCTTAAACAATCTTTATAAATACTCTTAAGAAAACTAAGAGAATTTTTAAATGAAAATATTAATTTAATATAAGTTGAAAAAATATAAAATAAAAAACGGAAAATATTTTTCCCTTCACTTATTTTCATTCATTGATTTACATATTATTTCACCATTTCGTACAAACCTTGGCAAGAATGAAATAATCCGTAGAATTTGTGATGACTACAATAGACTTTTGACTGACTTGGACATTTTTAATTTAAAATATGCAAAATTTAAGCAATTGAGTAAAGATATTATAATATATTTGCAAGAGCAATCCTAGAATCAACTGTGGTCCTTGAATTTTTCCCCTTTTTCTCTTCCTACCACCTTATCATAGGTATTTTAATATAACATGCTGCAGGCACTCGTAATTGGAGAGTTGACCTTACATGTTATTTTGTATTTATATATTTTGTATTTTTTAGTGTCAATTTCTCTGTGAGCAGTGTTTCTTAAATAAAAAAAAATAAAAAAATATTTGATTATACGACGCTGTGGAAATGATTTTTTAGCACTGGACAAATTGGAGTTAAACTTACGAGTATGTTTGGAAAAAACACATTTCTGTCAAATACGGACTGATCAGCCGAAAGGGTCGTTGGCAAATAAAAAATAAGTATGTATTCATATTTATTTATGTAATTTTTTGTACATCATATAAACAATACACTTCCAACCAACCAGATAACAAAGTAAGAAAACATAAAATATTGAATCCAATTTCACAAGAAATGTGAAATTTTTAAACTCCTATAGGATCTGCAAAATACTGCATTAGCACATACTTCTGTAAAACTTACGGTGCGATATGTACATAGGCACCTACAATAGAAAAAAATGATAGCAAAAAAAGAAACGAAAAATAGAAAATAAAAAAAAAATCATCAAAGCATATTTTTTTTTGACAAAATTTTTAATCAAATATTTTTTTAAACTGCATATACGCAAACATTGGAGTTTTTCCCTGTCGGAAGCCAAATGATATTTTAATTAACAAACTTTTTAACATCTCAATAGAGATGGAGTTGGGATATTATAGAAGAACCAGGAACCCAAGGCACCTACAAGGCATTGGCTGGACAGTTCTTAAGCCCTGCAGTGAGGCTGCCGTACGAATTATGTAGATTATGAGGCTTTGTATTAGGATGTACATGCACTGATTACAAGGACATATTCATTTTATTGAGAAAAAAAAAATATTATATTACTGTCAAGTACCAGCTTAAAATTGTGTTTTCACCCTATTCTATAATCAATGTATTCAGGTGTCTCGTATGAGCCGGGTTATCTAAAACACAACAGGGAAAATATTATCTCACATAGTTCAGCAATGAGATCCACCACCCATTCTGAATGTAGTGCCTTTTTAGGTGAAACGTGACTGGTGTGAGAGGATACATGCATGTCTTGTGTTTCCTTTTATAAAGTAATGTATACCTGTAAATTTGTCGCTGGTTACTCCACATATGCCACGATGGTACGAATGATTGAAGGATATAAAATACGTTTATTTGTCATAGTATTGATTCATAATCTAACATATTTCCTTGCTTAGTATTGTGACCATGTTTCATGTTAACGAAATGTTGAAATATACAATGTAGAATTTGAGATTTTTATATGTAGTTGTAGATACAAAACATTTGATATTGTACGAGAGGCAATATTGAAACCCATATAACATATTAAGGATTTTCCTTCTTTGTCTTAAATAATCTCAAAAGATAATAACAATATCATAACAGGATTGCGAGTTTTGGACCAGATACTTGTGTGGAAATGGAATGATATTGGATTTTAGGAAAGACACGAAAGATATTCGGTACAGAAATAGAAATGCAAAGAATTTTGGGAGGGAAATTCTTAGAGTATTATTATTTATTACTTATTTTGCTTTTTCGGAAACAGTGTAGGTACCATTAATATATCAAGTATTTGACTCGTATCCAATAACAGCTTGCCGCATTCTGGAGACTGTATCGGAAAAATTTTGGAACAAACAAAGACGAACATAGTAATTTTTTTACTTTCTTAAGACTACATAGCGTCCATACATGCGCAACGGACTGACGCATCAGACGGATTTTAGTATTCCTTGTATAGGAATTCATACAAGTGCGTCCACTGATCGGCATCGTACGGAGTGCGCGCAGTATTGCTATCATTGTTAATCACAATCCGATCTGTCCGCTACGCCTGTATGGACGCTACCCATTAATTTACTTCTTGATCGTGTGTTAGGTCATTTGACCTGTTTCTGTAGATGGACTCTCCTCAAACAAAGAAATCCAACTGTCCTTCCATCCATTGGGGCTAAGTTGTGAAGAACTGAAAGTACTGTTCAAGTGGTGTGATACCTGTAAATCGCCAACACGAGAATATTGAATTCAATTCCAATTTACATATTATATGTACATACCATGAAGGTACATTCCCACAATGTGTGGTAACCAGCAACAGGTGTGCGGGTATGCATTAAAAAGGAAGCACGAAAAAACGAAATTTTGATTGGCCGATGGCAGAGCGGTTAGCGCCCTGGGTTAGAAATCCAGTGGTCGCGAGATCGAATCCTGCCTCGACCGATTTCGATCACCTATAGAACAAGCATTAATGCTTAATTTAGGGAATGTAGGAAGATGTATATGTACTTGTTTAAAAAGGACATATTCGTTTTGTAAAAAAATGCGTATATACTCACGTACCGATGTCTTCTCACCTAAAAAGACAACATTCAGAATGGGTGGTGAACCTCATTGCTGAACTATGTGAGATGTTATTGTTGACTTGTATTTTCGATTACCCGGCTCTTACGGGACACCCGAAAACGATGGAAATAGAAAATAGTGGAAGCACCATTCTAATCAGGTGCCTCACAGCAAAATCATTCCATTCTAAGCGTACATTCGAATTACCAATACTTTTAGAACCCACATACCTTACGCCTTATTATCATTTATAAAGTTGGGTTCATGGCGTAGGTATATACGAAATTAGGATTACAATTGTGTCGAAAGTAAAGTAATTGCAATGGAGTTTTACAAAATTCTGTTCATCAACAAATTATCTTCATTTTAGAACTATATATTTTAACTAGTTAAAAATAAAATATTTAAAACATTTTATTTTCAAGCAAAATATCGATGGTATGATACACAATACAATTTATGTCCCATCTTGTATCTATGTAGGTTATGTTAACGGTTTTATTTTAATTAAGTCAATGTTACAATATTTTCTCTGTCAACGTTGGTTAGTTTTCCCTGTCTTTCTAAATATATATATAATATATTATATAGATAGAGAGACACAGGAGCGGAAGTTGAGCCGTCCTCGGGCGCCGTCAGAAGCGGAAACTGATTTCAGTGGAAATCTTCAGATGGGAGTAGCAAGTAACGTCGGATATGTCCTATATATCATCAACTTACATCCGCTTTACCAACTAACTAAATAATGAACACACACCAAGATCATATTTTACCTTGCTATGGCAACACACAAGTGTAACTCAACAACTATTCGTTTGTCTGTATCTAATATATTTTTTACCTATACGCTCAGAAGACTGATCAGGGGGGCAAGTCTGGTTAAATCAGCGAAATGAAAACCCTCGTGATTACCCATATCATGGATATAATTATTATATGGAGTTCTACTATATCTTTAGATGTCATAGAACTCCATACGATAATTATATCCATGATATGGGTAATCACTGGGGTTTTGATTTCGCCGATCGAACCAGACTTGCCCCCCTGGTCTATATTGATAATATATCAATACTTGATGAGTGAGTTTAGATGGGTCGTGGCAGAGCGGTTAGCGCACTGGGTTTGTAATCCAGTGATCGGGAGTTCAAATCCCGCCACACCCGATTTCGTTCACTTATAGTGAACAAAACTCACTTATAGCGAGTTCATTTATGATTAGTTAAGGGAAAGTGTAAGAAAAAATATGTACTTTTAACGAGCCAATATCCCTTCTAAAAAAAAGAAAAAACTTAGGCAATAGTACTTGTTTGAGAGTTTTTAGATCTCAATAGAAACTTGGACATCGCGGGCGATGAACTCGGCCTAGCGACAAACAAATATACTTGCCGTGGCTAGGCGCGCGCTCGAAAAGAATTTCTAGAAGTGGTCTGCCACGATTTTTACTATAGGAGAATTCACTGAATGCTGTTTTAACGAAGCTACACCTCAATGGCGATTCATTTGTATTCTTATAAACCACGAATAAGCTACTCCTAGTTACTTAATATTAAATTGTACATTTATAAAAAAAAATCCTTAATATCATTTAATGATTCGGCGGATATTTTGTGGTAGTTAATATAAACCATTTTTGAACTATAAATTAGCTATAAACCACTTGTTTTTTGAGTCACTTCGCGACATGTTTCGGAAGCGCTGTCCTTCCATCGACCGGCGTGTCGAGACTAACATGTTGAATTTGTGTATGTCTGTCTGTGAAGCGAGGGGGGTGGCGGTTGAGGGTTGGTTGGGTTAGTGGGGGGAGGGGGGGTATTGTGAAGTGTTTTTGTTTTTGATGGGGAATATATTAAGTATTGGAGAAGTGTTATGAAAGGTATGGTTATTTATAAGTTTTATACCGGAATTTATGTGTTTATGTATTTCGAGCGTTTCGTAGTTGTTAAGTCGGTATCCTTTATTCTGTGTTTCATGTAATAGTTTTAGTTTGTGGTTATTGAAAGAGTGATTAGTTTGGATAATGTGGTTAGCAAATTCTGAGAAATTATTGTTGTTTAAGCATCTTCTGTGTTCGTTAATTCTTATATTTAGGTTACGTGATGTCTGTCCTATGTAGTGTTCATTACAGTCACCACATGTTATTCTATAAACTCCACTTTTTTCTTTGTAATTTCTTTTAGTTTTAGAATTTAATAATGATCTACTGATGTTGTTGTTGGTGTAAAATGCAGCTTTGATACTAGTTGGCAGTGTATCCTTAAGCTTTAAAAGACTACAGTGAATTTCTTTCTTCTTCTTCTTTTTGTGCCATGTCAGATTCCCCTGACGTCGGCTACCACTATGTCATAGGCATCCCTGTCTAGAGCTAACTGGAACAGATCCTCCACTATGTGGGCTCCGGTCCATTCCCTGATATTTTCTATTGAATTTATTTAATTGAGTTAAATTTGATATTTGCTTTGTGTTGGCGCAGATGACAGATATTTCCCATTTGTACCTACCCTCATATTTGCGACATACCAAAACCACTATCATACCTACATCCAGATCTTAAACTTGGCAACTACAATCTTGCCCTTTCTCTGCCTCCGAGTAGCCCTTAGTTCTCAGTTCGACAGTTAAACTACTTAAAGAAATATATGATACCTGTGTACAATAATTAATATGGCATGAGAACATGGGAGTATATCTTGCCAAAAATACTAAATAATATGAATGACAAGCTCTTGCATATATACACTAGATGCCCAAAATATTTTACTTGAAAAGGTACATGATGAGGTCCGATGACGACAGCTATGTGCTCTAAGAGCATGCTCTTTGAGTTGCTAGGCTGACGTAGGTTGGAACTTGCATCGTATTATGTATATTAAAATTACCAACTACTGAACTCCTCAACCTCAGATAAGATCTGAGGGTTTCGATGGTTGACTATTATGTTATATTAAAAATGTCATTATATAAAACAATAAAAAATAAATACACTCGAAATCCATATGGTGATTTGTAAGAAAACACGCTGGAAAATCACTGATATCGATTCAATTAAATTTACGACGATAAAGACTGCTAATCAATTATTATAAATTGAGTCATCCACATGGAAGAGAATAGGAAATTAGAAAATGTTCGGATCGAGGGATGCGAAATGAAGCGATCAAGGAATACAAAATAGAGTGATCAAGGGATGCGAAAATGAAGCGATCAACAGATTGAAGAATAAAGGAACAATGTTTTGTAGCTTGTGTTGAAACTTAAATTGAATTATAAAATTAATTTCCCTGAGAAGACCCAACAAGGACTTCATACACCATCAAAATAGTATAGACGTATTCTTCTCTTAGTTCAATCTTGATGTTGTTTGTCAGCAAAGCCTCGCATTTTCTTTAAAATTCCGGCCATTTTATTGTAGGTAGCTGTACCAATGGCAAAATCAATACGATATAATTGCAATCGCCGAAATGCATGTATTTATTATAAAGTCGCTTGTTATTAATTTATATACGGCCTAAAATTGCTTTTTCTAAACAAAAATATAAGATACACATATTAAATACAAAATCATAAATAAAAAAATAATTTAGCAAAAATATAATGATAATAAAAAAAATATAAAATATTCTCAAAACATGTAGATGCCAGTAGCGGGTTGCTTATAGAAGCCGAAAGCGTTGGCTTGCCTCAAATATGAAATGCAAAAAAATATATTAAATATATACCTACCTATAATCGCAATTCAGAAAAACTGTCCAAAAGATAACTGTCTAAATAAAAGATAAAAAATATTACTGATTCAAACCCAATTTTTTTATTGCTATACTAGCTTTAATGTCCCGCCTTTGGCCCAGAATGTAAATTAGTGAAGGAATCCGTCAAAATTTTTCAAAATTGTTTTATAATAGAGTGGACTAGAGCCCCTGAGGTTTAATGTACTTTCGGGAAAAACCGAACCGAGGGCCTATGAGTGACCCTTAAGGTGGTTTCAGTAAAGTCCGAATCGAGGGCTCAACTTCACTTAGTCCAGAATTGATTCCTTGACTCCTGAAGGGAATTCAGTTAGAGAAGGTATCCGAATCGTTTCCTATTGTGACGTGTTGGCGATCAATTCCAAAGATTGAAAACGAGGTCACCAGGACAGATTCTGTCCACTAAGTAAAGTCAGTGGGTAAATCAATCAGAGAGTTAGGAAATACATTAGGTACACTTACATTCGATATATTGAGTTACACACGAAATAAAATAAAATAAATGTTCTGTACATTAACAATAGAGTTTAAACAATAGAAAAATGACAGTCTCGTAAATTAAAAATAACATGCGCGGGAAAGTTACACTAAGTGTAACTTAACCAGGTACTAAAAGAGATCATAAATGCATTGGTGGTTTGCTTATGTACTTCACCCCCGAGGGTCATTAATGTACCTAGTAACAGGGTCATTGAACACCCTGTTACTAGGTACAATACTGGGTAGGTATTGTTGTAAAGCCGATAATAGTGGTCGATGACCTCCCCTCGCGCGTTTAATACTTCTTATAGACGGATGTACTTTCTAAGTAGTTACCTATGTAGGCCAATTCATCACAGTAAAAACGGGATACTTGAAAACGTATAAAGATATTTTCAAGTTGTAAAAAAGCGCAAATTAACAAATGGAGTGGAAAGTCTAAAGTTGGCCACACTGGTTTTTAATTATTTCTCCGACGTGTCTCTGAACCATTGAGTACCTGAATTGTAAAATGTCACCGGTACAAAACACTCCAGAAAATACCGATCGGTTTTATTTGACAAAACTACCCCAAATTCTCCCCTAGCGATCAACAGTAGGTACTTTTTTTGACAAAATTGGTCTACGCACAAATAATAGGCGAAAGAAACTTTATTCGGTTGAAATTATCAAAATAATCGTAAAATTTTATGTTGTTTATTTACGAAATACGTTTACTGACAAATCGTTAACGCTAGCGTGTGTTTCGCTTCTTAGGTACTATATTTTGTTTTGTTTATATTTACGAGAATTGGATATCAGTAATCTGTTGCGCAAAGACATCCAATCTGCTAAATTACCAACGGTTTAATATAAGTTTTTTCATAAATTTTATTCGCCATGTCCACCACCACCCGCTCTGTATACGGCCTCTTCACAGAAAGCTAAGTGAGCGACAAGATAATAATGCATAGCACGAAAAGCTAATGGAGCCCTCTATATTAGTAATCTCGGCACCATGATGCAAAAAGGTGGACTGTCATTGACATCAGATCTATTCAAATGAAAAGCATCAGAGGTGATGTACCAAAAGATAGTCACCATAACTATGACAGATCTTCTTAAAGACAGTAAAATTGTTCTTCGAGATATGGGACCTTGAAGAGGCCCACGGACAGCAACGAGGAGTTCCAATCTATAAAGGCACTGTTGCGCGTTGGGTGGAAACAATCCCACAGCACATGTTCCGATGTTTGGTCTGGGTATTGACAGAACTGACACGAGGCAGAGGAGGCAATATTAAATCGATGATATCGGTCATACATTTTATATGGTTAAATTACAGATTAAAACTGTTTTTGTGAACTTTAATAATAATGCTATTTTCTTCCTCCTTGATCTCATGACTGAGTATGGTTGCCACAGTCAATCAACCTACGAATGTTGCGTTGCCATTTAGAACGGTCTTGGGCATATCGAAGGACTTCTGTGATTGAAGATCCTGTAGCAAACATAAAAATTTCGCTCCATTGGGTTATAAGCAAACTCTGGATCTTCTATGAACTGTCGAGGGTTTAAATGAAATATTAATCTTTAGAATATCTTAAAATACAACGAAGTTCGTGTAGAAAATGAATTATTAGGCGATGTATATGTATATCTTCAATACGACACCATTGTCACATCTAGTACAAGAATCGCGGATTTTCAAGGTATAACTATTAGTAACTCAAGAGATAACGTTAGAAAATTTTTCGATATAATTCTCATAGATGGCTATAGTAATAATTCCTTATATTCAAGCGATGTGAAAATATCATATCACATATACATACATATGGTGTAGTTATTCTTTTTCTCTTCATCTTGTTCTTAAGCCTGTTTTTTTCCCCCTTGATCCTCCACAACTCCCTGTCTAGGGCACACTGCATCCATCTCCCTCCGGCACATTTCTTGATGTCATCAGACCACCTCTTCGGCTTGTTCTCGGTCACCATTCTATGATCTTTTTGGTCCACCGTGAATCCTGGCATCTGGCAATATGCCCAGCCCAGCTCCACTTTAGGCCAGCGACCCTTTCCACTACATCGGCTACTTTGGTTCTTTCTCTTATTTTATTTATTTATTTTATTTTATAATTTATGTACATGTGTACAAAGGCAGGTTTATTGCCATAAGGCAATTTCTTCCAATCAACCCGAGCAACGTGAAGTCTCTAAGTTAAATTGGTACAATACTTATTTAGTGAGAAATAAATTGATAAAAAAAATAAAATAAAGGAGTAAGAGAAAAAAAATACAAAGAGAAAAAAAATGAAAAGAGAGTTAAAAAAATAATAATGAAAATAACACTGATCATAGCAATGAGGAAAAGGAGGTTACGGAAGGATATAGAAGGAATTCAGGAACTATTTGACAAATAAAGTTTTTTTATTTATGTACCTTTAAATATTTTAATGGATTGAAATGACGTTCCATAGTCTAGCTGATTGTACTTGAAAAGAAGAGCTGAAAACTTCTGTATTGTGGATTGGGGATAGCTAATGTAGTACGTTCAGCAGATCGATGGGATAGGCCGTGACTTGACAAGAAAACGACGTTATTTTTCAAATATTGTGGTGAATAGGGATAATAAATAATCCCTAATAATAATTATAAATAATTATGAATTATGAATTCTGTCCCTTATTGAAATACCCAAATATAAATTTAGTTATACTTTTTTATTTTGGATTGATAACGGAACTCAATAAAATGGCATAATTGGTGAACGTTGCTCAAGCAATCACATTAAAGCAGCCGATGATATGTCGTAAGTCCTGTAGATGCCTGATTTTCCAGTTCTCCTATAAAATGTATATACCAACAGGATCTCTGATTAGATATAAAGTTTGTTAGAAATAAATGTAATTAAAAATAAATAAAGATATATTTTCAACAAAATATGAATTACACTTTATACTGTATATGGACGTGGAATATCAAAATACCTATTCATATTGATTTATAAATAGAATATAATATGTAAACTCAATCAAATACCTCAGAGAGGATATAAAAATTTTCATTTCAATTTTCATCGGAAAACCTCATTGACCGAACATCACAATATACGATTTTCAAGAGAGATACATACTTGAAGTTCTTATTTAGAATTTCGAGATCAGTAAATAATATTATTTTCAAATATGTCCAAATCTTTTCTTTGATGTTTTTTTACTATGTTGTTTGTTGTTATATCACGCGATATGTAGACTACTCACTAATAATATTATTTTCAAATATGTCCAAATCTTTTCTTTGTATATGTTTTTTTACTATGTTGTTTGTTGTTATATCACGCGATATGTAGACTACTCACTAATAATATTATTTTCAAATATGTCCAAATCTTTTCTTTGTTTATGTTTTTTACTATGTTGTTTGTTGTTATATCACGCGATATGTAGACTACTCACTAATAATATTATTTTCAAATATGTCCAAATCTTTTCTTTGTATATGTTTTTTTTATTATGTTGTTTGTTGTTATATCACGCGATATGTAGACTACTCACTAATAATATTATTTTCAAATATGTCCAAATCTTTTCTTTGTATATGTTTTTTTACTATGTTGTTTGTTGTTATATCACGCGATATGTAGACTACTCACTAATAATATTATTTTCAAATATGTCCAAATCTTTTCTTTGTATATGTTTTTTTACTATGTTGTTTGTTGTTATATCACGCGATATGTAGACTACTCACTAATAATATTATTTTCAAATATGTCCAAATCTTTTCTTTGTATATGTTTTTTTACTATGTTGTTTGTTGTTATATCACGCGATATGTAGACTACTCACTAATAATATTATTTTCAAATATGTCCAAATCTTTTCTTTGTATATGTTTTTTTATTATGTTATTTGTTGTTATATCACGCGATATGTAGACTACTCACTCACCAAGCACATACCTACATACATTCAAATTCTATGCTTGGTTGTTTCAAAATATTTGACTAATTTGACGGTTAAAAACAAATTTGAAGTATCCTGAGCCTGGGGTCACTTTGAAATATTTATCAAATTTTGCGTACAAATTCGCACAATTTGAATGAGTAGGTACTTTAGTTTATAATCAATAGTAGAATAAACACGCCGTGCATAGCACACATCACAAAGCACATAGTGCATAGTACACTACACAGCACACACACATTGAAACATTGTGATGAAACTTTCAGAATACAATCTCAGCATGATAATTGTTGATTATCTGAAATTAAAAAAATAACATTAAAAATAGCGAATTCCTAGCTCCCCATTATATCCACTTGGGTTAGTGAGGAGTAAAATTCATGTCGAATTGATATGATAACCTATCCGTTTTGAATGATTGTTAAAAAGACCAGTCGTCTCTTCCATATTGTACATGATATTATTTCAATCATAATAAACAATCAATAAAAAATACGTCAGTTTATATATTAATTGTTATTGAAGTATTCGTCCCACAAATAATCACAAACAGGAATGTATTTAATCAACTGTTTGACGTTTCCTCGATCATCTTATTTTCTTACAACAGATAATATATTTTCTCTTATCCTTCCCGGCTCGCTTATTGATTTCCTCGTCTTTTCCTTTCTCTCTTCGTTATTCTTAGACTTCTTCTATGATAATTTTGTCACGCCTTGGATACATCCAATCCATTCACTTCTACAGTTTACATTGAACTAATGAAGGGACTGTTTATTTTCTTTACCTCGATTTTCTCTTATGAGCTCTTATATAGATTTACAATTTGTAAACAACACGTATTGGTGTTTGTGGGTTTTTATATACATATACCGATTGGATGATAGTTGAATTTTAAGTTTTCACGGCTCATCAATTGGATACGTTAGTGCGCCATATTACTAATCTATAGGAATTAGGCTCGAGCCTCGAACGATTTCTTTGAGTTATAGCACAATGTTTTTTTATTCATTTTTATTTTTTTATTTATTTACCTTTTATCACGCCATATTTATAATGGCAACAATAAGTAGATTACTGCTACCCAACTAGGAAATCCTGTTCTAGGGCTAGCAGTTTACAATTTTTACTGACAATAATATCCAATTATGAACCAGGTGATTGTTCCCGTTCCACACTAAATAGGTACACAATCTCAAATTTCTGCACTCACAATCATTAACTCAACAAATATATGGGCTCACACAAAATATATTAACCAGGTCCTATTGTCTGCTATTGTACCTGTCATAAATCTAATCTCTGACGAGATGTTCATTTCAAAACCATAGAAAGAGATTAGTTAACTATGTTGGTATAGTTAATATGAATCACATGGTTCCCAAATCAAATAAAATATTTTTATGTGTAACTCAAAGAGCATCGCAAACACAATACGGCATAGATACAAATGTTGTTAATAATTTTAATTTTGAATTATTTAAGTAGTTATTGTTGAATACTAAGTATTTGTGTAAATTCTGTCCGCCCATAATTTATGATGTATTTTTTAATATTAATTTTGAATATTCTTTGTGATTTATCTTGGTGTTATGTATATTTTCTTTGATCTCTTTTAGCTTTCATTTTTAGGTGAAGTACATATATAATTCTGTCACTCTATAATCTGGTTGGTTGGAAGAAATTGCCTAATGGCAATAAGCCCGCCAGTGTTCATTATATTTGTTTATATTATGTACAAAAAGTTGAATATATAAATGTTTAATTTAGAGAATATATAAGGATGTATGTGTTCTTATTACAAGATCATTTTCATTCTTTAAAAAAAAAACATCTTTAGTCTTTTTTCTCAAGTCTTTTATTTCATAAAATTGATATTTTCTACGTTTTGTAATGTGTTTATTCTAAAATATATTTATAGTTAATTTCAACAAACTACGGCATACGCCATTTATGTGTTACAATTCTAAAGAAAAATACCCACAAACAGATAAAAATATAGAAACAAAAATTGACACCATTTTCTTCTTCTTCTTCTCAACCTTATCCGTCCACTCCTGGATGATGGCTTCCTTCATCTCCTTCCAAGCCACTCTATCTTGTGTTTACAGCATCCAATTGAAACTGAGGCTGATGTTGTCTCTCCATATCATTCCCTCCCAACCCCTCTGGTTGTCATTCACAGTCTCCAAGATATCATTATCCTTGGCCATCTGCCCAGGTTTACGTGGGCTGCCCATCTCCATTTCAGGGTAAGAATGCGCTGAACGACATCAACCATTTTGTATTCGTTGCCTGATGGTATCATTTCGCACCCATGTCTCTCAGACTTAATACCAACATGGCTCTTTGGGTGATCCTTAGTTTTTCAGCACTTTTATTGTTTTTTTTAATCAGCTGATATAATATTAAGGCTAATGATGACAATATACAAAATTAATTCCATTTGTAGGTAGATATGTATATGTATGTACCAGGGGCGTGCCCAGAATCTTCAGACTACGCAAACCCTTAAAGAAATTTGAGAAATGTCAAATATTTAAGTTTTTATAGCAAAAAATCTTTGTTGATCATTGAAGTGGTCGTAAAAACTATTTTTCAATCACATGCTAAAATAATATTTACATTTCGTGGCCGTAAAAACGATCGTTTTTACGTTTCCATACATGGATCTTGTAGTTTGGTTGCAATAAAACTATCAAATAATTACTAGTTGCATGTAACACATGAGATCCAACTATTGATAGCGATAGTATGTATATTTGATGAATAAATACCAAACTATATACTCATAAATCCAAATTATTGAATACACACACACACAGACACACGAAATGTTCTGTTCCGAATTCTGAGTAAATCCGTATATGGGACATATATGCTGCGAAGCCTCTAAATTGGTGTTTTTTGACTTCAAAGTTGGAAAAGCCGTGAAAAAAGTAGACCCTGCATACAATTCCTTCACGCGTTCTGGATTTAAACTGCCTCTTCCTTCAAAAGAATTTCATTCTCTTGAACGAATTGACAGTGGGATTATTAGGTACTAATATTCTTTTTCTTTACATATTAAATGTCAATATATTTGGGCTTATCTATAAATGTAGCCAAAACAAAGTGGATGACATTTGGTCGATGTGAATATCCTGGTTCTTCCTTGCAATTAATGGGCAAGGTTATAGATAAGGTGGATAAATTTAAGTACCTTGGCAGTATTCTTTCCGAGTCACTTGACCCGGATCTGGAGATCAAGTGCAGAATTGAGGTAGCAAGAGCTGCCTTTAATAAAATGAGATCTTTCTTCTGTAACGAAAACCTCAATATGGACCTGAGACAGTGGATGATGAGATGTTATGTGTGGTCTGTGTTGCTATATGGCTGTGAGACTTGGACATTGAAGGTTAACACCATGAACAGGCTGGAAGCTTTTGAGATGTGGTTGCATCGCAGAATGCTCAAAATCCCTTGGACAGATCTGGTTACGAACTCAGAAGTCTCAAGTCGAGCCAGAACAACCAGGAAACTCTTGTCCACAGTAAAGGTCCGCAAGATCACATATCTGGGTCACATAATGAGGGGGGAGAAGTATCACTTGCTCCAACTAATACTGAAGGGCAAGATAGAAGGTCGCCGAGGGACTGGAAGGAGACAGATGTCCTGGCTGCGCAACATTAGGGAATGGACCGGCTTCAGGACCGTGGAACAGATATTCCGGGCAACACAGGACAGAGAGGGATTTGCCAGAGTGATAGCCGACGTTGGGGGTTCCTGACATGGCACCGGAAGAAGAAGATTAAATGTATAGGCAAGCGAAGGTTATCGGCTTCTATAAGCTATTCCGCTACTGGTATGTACAAATTTAGCAAAACCACAGAATCGATACCAATATGATTGCTTCTATCAAAACAATATGTCATCTAATAATAACATACAAACTAAATTAATACTAATAAATGTATAGGCAAGCGAAGGTTATCGGCTTCTATAAGCTATTCCGCTACTGGTATGTACAAATTTAGCAAAACCACAGAATCGATACCAATATGATTGCTTCTATCAAAACAATATGTTATCTAATAATAACATACAAACTAAATTAATACTAATAAATGTATAGGCAAGCGAAGGTTATCGGCTTCTATAAGCTATTCCGCTACTGGTATGTACAAATTTAGCAAAACCACAGAATCGATACCAATATGATTGCTTCTATCAAAACAATATGTCATCTAATAATAACATACAAACTAAATTAATACTAATAAATGTATAGGCAAGCGAAGGTTATCGGCTTCTATAAGCTATTCCGCTACTGGTATGTACAAATTTAGCAAAACCACAGAATCGATACCAATATGATTGCTTCTATCAAAACAATATGTTATCTAATAATAACATACAAACTAAATTGATACTAATAAATGAAGTTATCAACATTTGGTTGCAGTAATTAACATTTATACATAATATATTATTCAAGAAGTGAATAACCATTTCATTTCATAATTACATTTAAAAAAAAATAGTGGGTTGTGGCTAACACTAAACTCCTCACTAACAAGTCACTTCACAAAGCATGATTTTTTATGGAAGATTTCAGCGTTTGAATGAAATAAGTTGGTTTAATTATTTTTGATATAAATATTTTGTTATAGAAACTTGATAATTCTTCAAAGCCATATTATGTAAGTGATATGCCTTCTAAGCAATTTCTAAATAAAACTATCAAATTAAGTTGATATCAAATTAGTGCTGTATCTAATAAACAACATAAAAAACATCTTCCCACGTCAGATATTGCGATCAATTTACTTTGCAATATGCCAATCAATAATTTCCTATGGATTGCTGGCCTGGGGATGTACAACAAATATTGCAATAGACTCGGTTAGTAAGGCACAAAAATCAATAATAAAAAGCATATTGAATGTGCCATACAGAACAAGCTCCACAGAAATTTTCAAGACACTGGAAGTTATGACACTTCGTCAACTACATATATGCAAGATCTGCACTTCTGTACCATTTTAAACATAACATACCCACTATACACAATACACAACCTCCAAGAACAACAAGATCTTCCATCACCAACACAATAAATATCCCAAAGTTGCAAACTACCCATGGACAAAGACACTTTAAATACTATGCCATCAAACTACACAATAGCCTACCAACCTCATTAAAACTGCTACCACATAACACATCGTCACAAAAATACAAAAAACACATAACAGCATGGATATACAGCACCGGTTCAGAACAAATCAATAATATAATCACACCCAATCAATCAAATATAATTAAGCTTCACAATTTTTTTTCTCAATAACAATTTAATGTATAATTTGATTCGAAAACTATATACACAATGTATTATCTGTCACACAACTGTTGTAATAAACACCTCGGCACAGGACTTCCTAGTGAGGTGTTCATCGTATTCTATCATTTACAACACTTATCATTAAATAATACATATACACACACACACACACACGCACGCACACACACACATACACACACACCCTTACACAAACACACACACACACACCCTCACACACACACACACACACACACACACACACACACACACACACACACACACACACACACACACACACCCTCACACACACACACACACACACACACACACACACACACACACACACACACACACACACAAACATATGTAACTTCTAACTCTAGTATGTAATCAACATTGTATTGTATTGTATTGTTTATAATAAATAAATAAATAAATAAATAAGTTTCCTGAGCTTGGTGTCACTATGAAATATTTGACAGACAAAAAAATTGAGAAGCACTGATCAGGGGGGGAGCATGTCTGGTCAACCGTCGAAATCAAAATCATCCATGTTTACCCATATCATGGATATAATTATCATAATATGGAGTTCTGTAATATGTTAGGATATTATGGAACTCCATTTAATAATTATTTCCATGATATGGGTCATGAGGGTTATGATTTCGACGGTTGACCAGACTTGTCCCCCGAATGGGGTCTAAGCGAGTATAAGTTATACAAATTTGTTAAATTACAAATTTGAAAAGTATCGAATGAGTACTTATGTAAGTCTATGTATAATCGAGAGAGTAGAATGAACACGCCGTACATAGTACATAGCACATATAGTTAATAACATACACACACAGATCCATTATAATTTTCATTTGTTATATTTTTTTATTTAACGGAAAATAAATCTTATTCAAACTTTTAAACATCTCAATAGAGACGAAGTTGGGATATTATGGAAGAACCAGGAACTCAAGGCACCTACAGGGCTTACGACCTGTTATCGCCTGGTTTACGTGATCACTTTATGCGCTTTCGCAACGATCACCAATTATGCCTTCTTATTGAGTTCCCTTATGAATGTAATTTATTGAAAGTTCTATAGGTGTATTTGAATAATGTGTAACGATTCACCTGAAAATAAAGAATTATACTATTGCCATCTATGAAGTAATGAAGAAAACTTTTTGTCCAACGCCATCTATCGAGAAATTAGTTTATTTGTAAACAATGAAAGCAACTGACCTTGTTGGCGCAGATGACAGATAATTCCTTTTTGTACCTATCCTCATCTTCCTGACATACCTAATTCTCATCATACCTACATCCATACCTGAACGTGGCAACAATAATCTCGCCTCTGTTCGCGCGCGAGCCAGCCACGTTCTCCAGTCTCTCGAGAATACGCGTCTCCCTGCATCATGTCGTGTTACATCGCGCCGTGCGCAATTCATAAAAACCATTTTCATACGTTCGCGGCATCGTACGTATTCATTAAATTACAGACAATTAGTGAACATATTTGTTGAATCAGTGACGAGAAGGAAGAACAAACGCGACAGAGAAAAGAAAGAAAACAGCTGGCACAGTAAGTCCACTCCTTTCATTTTCCATCTAGTCCTATCTGTTCTGTTACCGATATCGCACTGACCTTATAAATGAAAATAAATAATTTCATTTCTGTACCAGAATTTTCCTTCCTACCAGTACTAGTACTGCATAAGAACTTTCCAACTAGGTATTGCTCTGAATCTTTCAGAATTTGTGTGTTGCCGATGACAATGCATGTTAAAATGTGTCTTTCACACGTTGATAATGCGAGTCCTAGCCTGATTCAAATGATAAAATTGAAAAAAAAACTGAACTTGAATTGTGACTGCTATGCTATACTAGTTGCATAATATTCAGGCGTTATTTATATTGTTATTAGATCAATTGAATTTTCAATTTCCTTTCTTCACTTGTTTTTTATTTTAACGTGAAGAAAACTTTGAAAAGGGTGTCCTCAAAGATTATTAAAAACTATAACATTTTTTATTTAGGTAAATGTTTCGGCTACAGACATTGCAGAAAGAGTGGGAAGGCTAAAATAACAATGGGCAGGTCATGTGGCAAGACAGAGAGATAATTAATAGATGGACCCCCAGAATTCTGAATTGGAGACCCTATCATAATAGAAGAAGTGTAGGGAAACCACAGAGGAGATGGACTGGATATTGTCGAACTGGTGGGACATGGGTGGAAGCAGAGTGCCCAGGATAGAGAGAAATGGGAAACCCAAGAAGAGGCCTATATCCAACAGTGGAGTGAAAGGGGCTGAAAATAAGAAGAATTGCTTAGGCTAGAATACTCGTACTAAAAAAATATTTTATTGGTTGTAAATTATTGCATAATTGTGATTAGCCCCTCGTTAATATAATTGAATAAATCAATCAATTGAATAAAATACAATCAGCTAGACTATGAAATGGCCTAAGTGATGAAGTAACGTCATCTCAATCCATACAAATATTTAAAGGTAAACTAAAAAACTTTATCTGTCAAATAGTTCCTAAATATTCCTTCTGTATCCTTCCGCACCCTCCTTCTTTTCCTCATTTTTATGCGAGAGGTGTTATTATTATTATTCTACTTTTCTCTCTTTTTCTTTTGTTCTCATTTTGTATTTTATATATATTTTCTTTTTTTTAGCCATTATTATTTTGTTGTTGTACATACACAATTTTCAGTCATACTTTGTAATCTGGTTGGTTGGAAGAACTTGTCTAATGACAATAAGCCCGTCAGTGTACAATATATTTGTTTATAGTATGTACAGATAAATAAATAAAATTAAATTTATAAATAGTATACTAAGAAATGAAGATAAAAAATTTACCTACCCCACAGCAGCGCTTATACATACATTTGTATAATATCGGTTATAGTGTTCATATGTAGATAGGTACATACATATTTATGTGTAGGTAACATACATACATATGTATTTGTATATACCTAAACACATCTGTATATGCATCTATGTTAGTATAATTCTAAGTTATACATACCCTACATACACTTCCGACATAACTCACATAGATTTTAGATGACCGAATGAATTATATACAGTTATTCATAGGCCCAATCAATACTGCTAATGAGAATTTACACATGTGTGCATTTTCTTATATATACACAGGCCATATACCTACTGAATTATTATTCGTTCAATATCAAATATTTTATATTTCATACGGTTTTATAAATTCTATGATAAGATGTGACGACAGCCGTGGCATAATGCTGAAATTTGAATACAGCGCTGGCATCGTGGATTTGATTCCGATCAGGGGGGCTGGAAACACTCGTTATTTGGAATATACTGGCAATAATCTTGCCACTAGCACAAGGTGCTAAAATTTTTTTTTATTCATACAGGTTCTCTATGCCTACCCCGTGAATGACATGGCGTGATGAAATATATTGTTGTTAGCGCCGACGGCAACGAAGTCCGAAATGACATCCGCTCAAGGCCGAGTGCGAACAAGTACTAGTGGTGTGTAGCAGGAACGGAACAGAGCAGTTACATGGAAATAATGGGGGAAGGAACAAGACTGGTGATTTTTATTCACGCCAAACAATAAATACAGTACCAAACAATTGTGTAACCGCAAGTATTACTTGATAAAGAGTGGACTGTATTGAATGGATCTCACCGATATTTCTACCCTCGGTTTTCATTGAATGATTTTTATATGTACTTGTCTAAAACTCACAATTAACACATCCGCATGCGATGGTCTTCAGAATCCCACTGAAATACACTGACAGTCATATTGTCACATAGTAACATTGCAAGATATTTGTTGTAATTAATACTTCTCGAATAAATCTTTTAGGACAAAGAACAGGACTAGATAAACGGAAAGATGCTGCAACATAAATAAAAATGATCTCCAAAGCTTCAAATCGAAGAAAAATAAAAAAAAAATGATTCATTGATAAATTACAAAAAAAATTTCAATATATGGGCGTTTTTTAAACTACCTAATTTAATTTCTAAAGAATGGGTCAAATTGCATATCATTGATAACAATTTATTCCTGTAAGTCTTTTTACTAGCAATTTTGACTATAAATCAATTAACAACACGCATTACATTGGTGACCCAGACGTGATCAGAACACGCAACCTTCTGATCTGGAGTCAAAATAGTAATAAGACTTGTATAATACTAGTACCTACCTATATTTAAAAAAAATAATTATTTATGTTCCAGATAAACTAACTAGCTGAATGAGGGAAGAGACTCTCTATACATGTCGACCAAAGGTCTGGGGAGATCCATGTGATGATATCACATATATTTTCTCCACAGTTTCTCCAACAGCAATGTTTTTTTTTAACCCGCTCCGCCACACGCATCTTGCTTTGCACGTTTTTACATTCATAGTACACATCACCGCGCGTCTGAAAAATAAGTAGAACGCTGTAAATCTGTGTGTGTCACAATTATTGTCAAAAAGAAGAGACGAGGATTTGGAGACTGTACATATACGCCGTTCACCGAAATCGTGTACGGCGCATGCAATTGACTGTATAATAATCGATTTTTTTTAATTAAATTGGTTTCTTTAGCGATTGTGTTCCGGATGGGATTAGAGCAAAGAAGCAGTACTATCCTTCTGTCAAATCTCGTCTATTCGATGTATCTTTTATCACTTAAAAATTATAAATAGGTAAACGCAAAAATGGCACTGGACACACAATAATTATGAAAATGTCGTAAATAATTATATTTTGAGCGACAAAACGAGACTATTCTATCCTGTTTTCGGCGGATGTCTTCCTTCTCGACCACATTTACTATAGAGGAATAAGGAAGCAAGGTTTTGGCGGGGAATTAAAATTTATTTCATTTTACCATCATTCTATTAATCGAGACCAATCAATATGCATGTGCGTGTTTTGCATATGTTTTCTTCCGCCTTGACAATACTTACTTTACTTTCCGTGTCCGGAACACCATCATATTGGTTGGTGCTCCGGTGGTGGAAGGATTGGCCGGCATTCTGCCGTTTCCAGGGACGCCCGATTGCTTTTCCGAAGTTAACCGAAACTTGACAATGGTTTCAATGTTAATTTATTTTGAAATCTATCATATTTAAAACTATAAAAACAAAGTCCACAAAAATCAAAACACGCGACACCAAAATTGTTATATGAAAACTCAAACTACAAATAATCAAAATTCAAAACAAAACGAGTGGGTTATGGCCAACGCTAAACTCCTCACTAACAAGTCATTCTATAAATTATTCAAATTTTGTATGAAAAATATTCAGCATTTTCATGAAATGAGTTTGATAAATTATTTTTTATTTAAATATTTTATTATGAAAACTTGATAACCCTTCAATGCCATTTTATAAAAGTAATGTGCCTTTTTATCAATTTGAAAATGAAAATTTCAAATTTTAAATTTCCCGAGCTTGGGGTCACTTTGAAATATTTGACAGTTAAAAAAATTGAGAAGCACTATTCAGATATCCTTCAAAATCTAATGGGATCTAAGTGAGTATTAGATATACAAATTTGCGAAACTTGAATAGAATCGAATGAGTACTTTAGTCTATAATCGATAAAGTAAAATGAACACGCCGTACATAGCACACACACACAGATACATTGTGTTGAAACTTTCAGAATACAATCTCAGCATGATACTAATTGATAATCTGCAAAAAAAGAAACAGCCTTAAAAATTGCGAAATCATAACTCCCCACTATATCCCCTTGGGTTAGTGAGGAGTAAAAAGAAATTGACATACAATTTGCAACTAGACCTTTATAAACAAGACAGCTTATTTTTACCAAGATCGAATGGGCTGTCAAAGTTGACATGAAACACAAAAATTATCAACACAAATAATAATATTGTAAGTATCATTAAACTACGTAAATAATTTGTTGAGAAATCTAATTTATTTGAAAAATATGATCAAATGCGAATACATAGTAAAATTATTCCTAACTTCGAATGGCAAAGGTGTTGATAAAATTTTTCTTATAACCATTTTTTATTCAATTGATAATGCCACTCGCTCACGCAAGTCGCTATTATCATTAAATACTAACTAAATTTAGCTAAAACATTAACGGGAATGGAGAGTTACGTACACATCATAGGTACAATTATTTCGCTGTCGTATTTTATAACATCCCTTTTAATTTTCGGTTAGGTTTAGTTAGCCTCAAATGATAATAGCGACTCGCGTCAGCGAGTTGCTTTATAAATGAAATGGGGTTGCGGGAATAATTTTCTCAGCACCTTTTCCATAAGTTTATCATACATTAATAATAATTATACACTTCCTTTAGCCCTGCGCAAGTGGCAAGTTTATTGTCGTATGGCAATTTATTCCAACTAACCAGTGTTTCCAGTCCAGAGGAGCAATATTTGGTGAGAAATTAATTTAAATAAATTTCTCAACTGCTGGGAATCGAACCCAGTACGCCCGTTTATTAACATTTGTCAAGTCATTTGATCATATTATTCGAACAAATAATACATATTAACATATTTTTATGATTTTTAACACTTGTTACTATTTTTTGTGTTTAAATTTTCGCGTTTGTTGTCAAATTTGACAGCTCATCTGACATTGGTAAAAATGACTGTCGTGTTTTTTAAGGTCTAGTCAATTTGCATAACATGAAAAAAAATGGCTCTTTACGTTTCGACCAATCAATTGTTGGCAAAGAAAAATGTACCTACATATGTTTCATATCCAATATGATATGTCGGTCATGTAAGAATTTTTTGAAGTAATTGTTCTGTGATATAATGACGTGGTTCTTGGTCGGTAGGTACTTGGAACATGCAACCTTCCAAATATTCCAACGATCCACATTCATGGTCACGCAATTTTGCCCATTAAGACATTCCTCATAATATATATATAAAAAGAAATAAGAATTACTGCGGGATCCTTCGACTCGGAGAATTTTCATTATATTATTAAGCCTCATTTCGTTAAATCTACCCTCGTTTCTGTGTAAGCACCCACCTTTTACCGAATGTCCGTCATTTTGCGACTGACGGTAAATGCGTAAAAGAAAAAAAAAACTTCTGGAAAAACAAAATATACAAGACGCTAGCTAAAACTCAAAACGGGTATTTTATTTAATGTAATTCATGAACATAAATACCCTCAAAAAATAAATAAAAAATATTAAAAATGGGTATTTATCTACCCATTTTGAATGTTGCCTTTTTGGGTGAAACGAGGCTGTGTGTGTCATGCATGTGTCATGATTTCTTCAATCACGCATGTGTCATGATTTCTTCTATATGATAATGCAAACTCGCATACCTGTCGCTGGTTACTTCTCATGCCGAGATAGAATACAACACAATAATAAACTATATACGCCCATGGAATGAGCCTGTATGGCGCTAAATTTTTTTAATCATTATATAAATGTTTCATCTGGCACACCTCAAGCAGTTTCATCTCTTTGGAATCCCAAATTCGGATAAACGCAACTCATTGAAAAATAGATTAAAATTAACTTGGAATGATGCATGGGAAAAATCATCCGCTACTAAAGGTCTAAGATACAAACAGATAAAAATAATAATCCCATCAAAGCCATGGTTTTATGGCCAAAGGCTTCCTAAGAGAGCTATTTCCAACATCAGCCGTATGAGGATTGGCCATTGTTTAATAGCCAAACATCTCTATAAGATTAATATCAAAGAAAGTCCAGTTTGCTCGTGTGGAGAGGAAGTGGAAACACTAGACCACCTTTTCTTCGAATGTCTCACACACCATAAATATTGCATATACGCAAATTTGAACGTCCAACTACCTGCCAATATTTCACACCTCCTTTCATTAAATTCTCCGTTCATAAACATGACAATTTCAAAATTCATTTTCATCAATGATATTAATTTATTTTTTAATTTTGTCAATACTGACGGTGTTGGATATGTACAATTCCATAATAATGGGTATTTTAAATCAAACAAATGATTTGGTTTACATATATATTTTTTCCTGAATCCAGGACGACCGTTTCAGCTTATTAGGCCCTTATCAACTGGTAAACATAGAAACTCTGCTTTTTCTTATATACTTTTCTTATGTACCGAATTTTAGTAGAAAAATGTGAGGGACATAACGTAATAGTATGTATGAAACAAAATTTAAGTATGAGATCGAAAGCTATTAGTGAACACACTCCTCTGCATATTGTCTGCCCGATACTAATAGCCATTCCTTTATTTTAGTTTTAAAAGAATGTTTTTTTTTTCGGGAAAGAAGAGTTTATTGCATGTTGTAGGAGCAATGACTCCAAAAACGTCTCTGTCCAATCGAGGTCTTCATTATAGAGTCTGAAAAGTTTAGACGATTTGCTTGCCTATATATAAGTGGAACGCGTTTGTTGGCTTCTACCAAACAGAGTTAATTAATAGTTTTTTATTTGATTTTATATTATTTATTTATTTACTGATATTAATAATAATAAATCAATTTACACATATACATACTTATATAATATACACAAAAATATTTTATTTATATAAACTCGTGCTTTGGGGGAGATTCTTATAAAAACCAAAAATGAATCATCATTGTTAATAATAAAACAACAATATACACAATATCAAAAGAAAAGAAAAAAAAACACGCGATTCTAAATACATAAAATATGCAATAAGACAATGAAGAAAATATAAAATACTAACGGACCCGACAGACGTTGTCCTTCCCAAACTATTTGTGAAACAAAAAATATATGTAACATATATTTGAATCATATGGATGTTATTATTCGCTGGACAAACTTACATTTTCTTGTTCGATGAGCCGCTAAACACTGAAACACTGAGGTTATATTGATTGTCATTTCTTATGTAATTGTGATACAGCATAGATGGTCTGGACACGGAAACGAACGAATTGAAATATGAATAATAACGAAACAGTGAACAGAAATTAAAATTCCATGCACATGAAACAGAGCACAAAGAACATTAAATGTCAAAAACATCCGAACTACGACGCAAATGACAGATTTCTTAGTGTTGTCTGATGGAAAAAAAACTAAACATTGATAATTCGACATTAGCCCCAACATTTATAATTCATAGTTATAAAAAATCATATTTTTTATTTTTCTATTATTATGTTTAAAATTCCATTTAGTGAATCTACACCATTCGGGGACTCACACAAATAGACACAAAATTTTTTAATTAAAATCGGTTCAGCCGTTTAGGAAGAGTTCAGTGACATACACACGTACAGAAGAATTATATATATAAAGATATAGAGACTTAATAGGGTTCTTAAAGTTTTCAAAGCCGGTTTTTTTGTTCTGAATTTATATTTACCGTTCAGCTCATTAAACCTTGGTATGTATAATCTTCTTTTTCTTCTCCCTAGCCTTCCCTCCATTGCTGGATGTAGACCTCTTCCATTTTTCTCTATCCTGTGCCGCTTCAATCCATTTCTTTCCGGCGACCACAACAATATCGTCGGCCCATCTCTTCTGTGGCCGACCGACACCCCTTTTGTTTTCCCATGGCCTCCACTTTAAGAGTTTCGGAGTCCATCTTGAATTTAGCTGCCTGGCCACGTGCCCTGCCCATTGCCGATCCATGATATCGGCGACTTTTGTTCGGCGTATGATTTCTGTATTTGTAATTCTATCACTCAGACTTATGCCCAACATTTTGCCGCTCCGAGGATCGTTGCGCGCATTTCATTTTCTGGATAGTATTTATGGTCAGGGACATGGTTACCAAACCGTATGCCAGGTATGCATAATAAATGCTATTAATGCAAGTACATTAAAAAAACATTTAAAATAAAAATGACATAAAAAAATCAAACAGGTATTATTTTCGTCTACGTCCGATTAATTCAATCTACAAATTTAATACAAATGTGCTGTCTCTGATGATTCAAAGTTGTAGTACCTACATACATATTATATTTCAATGTGTAGGTAAAACACGTTTTTATACGAAGAGATTGTGACGCCAACAATATTATTAATTTAACAATTTTGGTGTATAGTCGAGTAAAGTGAAGCATTATCCTATGTAAATTTACCTTAGAAATGATCAAAACACGAATTTAGATTAGGGCAGAGTTTGCTAGCCATCGGAAAACGAGCCACTTTTGAACCGTATTTTTACAAGACCGAAATTTCAAACTAAAGATGAATATTCCTAATTCATAATAGGTTGTAAACCTGTCGATGATATTCTTATGACCGTTGCACATTATTTAATTATATAATACAATACATATTAGGATAAACACAGTGTACTACTTATTTTTAAGGAAATTAATGTGATATTTTTTATATAGATAAATCTTTAAGTGAGATACATACTGACACGAGTCAGTATGATTCATAATCATGCTGTTTTATTTTTACCGTAAACAGCATGATTATGAATCATACTGATTATGAATGTGTGGCGAAGCTGTACCGACCACACAATCTCGCATCTCACTCAGATTACCGAAGATGGCCGAAGGACATCACCTCCTAAAACGAAACTAGCCTTTGGCCGGAGTAGGTTTTAGGAGTAGAAATACGCACTCTTCTATGCTTTTCTATGAAAAAACAGCTAGATGTCAGAAAATCCAATTTGGCGCAATTTACACTTGTTTGGCATGGTTTTGCAGCAAAGTTTTTTCGCTTTTTTTCTCCATTCTGCCCTGTTTTAAGCGATTCATTCTGTTTATAAAATTAACACCTATTAATGAATTAATTAAAATTTAAAAGATTTTGGTAAAAGAGCATCTTTCTGTCAGCCAACACTATACTGACTATACTAATAATATCTTGTCCAAACGTATTTATCCAAGGCTCTCCTCGTTTCATGGGTAACAGACATTCCTTTTGTAGAACATTTCAATAATCTACATACACTGTACACCATCAAAATAATAATCAATAATTATGATTGTTGAAAAGTTCAAGACATATTCATTTGGTGGGTACCAAATTTTCAACAAGGCTTATAGACAACTAATACTTGGTTGAGTCTTTCGATGTAATGGTTTGCTTGTGTACATAATTATGGAAAAGTCCACCAACTTTAATTACGTATATATTAATCACAGACCAAAAGAACACAAACCATAATCATAACCAAACACCGATCTGACAGCTGTCATGTAGTCATATTTCAAAAATTGGATTTTCTGACATCTAGTTGTTTCTGTTTGTCATAGAAAAGTGTACTATTACTAGTTGCATGTAACACATGAGATCCAACTGTCGATAGCGATAGTATGTATAGTTGAAGAATATGTACCAAACTATAAAGCCATAAATACAAATTATTGAATATTTTCAGATATTTTGTTTTCTATACAACATATGTAGGTATGTATGTCAAGATAGGATAGTATGGAGGAAGATCCTTTTTTCCTACCCAGAATATGAAAATAGCATGATGGTATGTATGTTTGTTTGGAGATGAAGTATCAAACTATTAAGTCTTATTACATATTGTGTATAGGCGACTGCCATACAAAATGTATGAAGCGATGTCGTCACTAAATTCAATTTTTAAAAAAATTGTTAAAAAAAATTGAGATCTTCTACTACAATGTTAATATTTTTTATAGAAAATTAAATTATCTAGTTGGGGTGTTTCGGCTTTTTTCGATAATTGTAAAAGTTTTGGAAATATAGGCAGTTAAACTCATAAATTTATCATAAAAAAAATATTTTTCTTAATAAAAAATGTTTGAGAAACCCTGGAATTTTTTTGAAAAAACTAATTTTAAATTTTGTATTTTTCTATGTTTGTACCAATTTTCAGCGTTCTAGCGTTTATGGTTTCTGAGATATATGGAAAAATAAAATAAAAATTCAAAAGTTGATAACCCCTGACTGAAACAAAAATTCAAAATTCCGAGTATAAAAGTTTTGTAGGCCTGTAACTGTTTATATATTCTGAAATTTTAGGCTCTGTAAATTGAGCGGATCAAAAGTTATAAGGGGGGGATTGACACACACACAGACACACAGACACACACACACACACAGACACACGAAATGTTCTACTCCGAATTCTGAGTAAATCCGTGTATGGAACATATATGCTGCGAAGCCTCTAAGTTGGTGTTTTTTTACTTCAAAGTTGGAAAAGCCGTGAAAAAAGTAGACCTCTCCATACAATTCTCGCGTATTCTGGCTTGATACATTGTCGATATGTTAAGAGAACAAAGTTCTCCTGAACAAATCGACAGTTGGATAATCAACCTTAATCAACAGTCAATTTTTGTGCGCATGCGTATTTCCACTACTAAAACCTACTCCGGCCAAAGGCTAGTTAAAACGAATACCTAACGTCGATCGCCATTCGCTCGTCAACCGATAGGACGACCGCAGTGTCCAGCTTTTGCATACCGACCTCAACATCGGGAGCATCTCTTAATTAATCGAGTGCTATATTTGTAATAAATTTAAACTAAAAATATATGTAATTCAAGTAAGTCCTCTTTTATTATGAAGCCCTTCATCACTCACTTATTATTTCTGTTTAAACTAAATTAACTGATTATTATTGCTAAAAATCACTCGAATAAAACATCATGATTATAAATAAACCAGCATGATAATGATTCAAATAAAACAGCATGATCATGAATCATAATGACTCGTGTCACTATGAATCTACTTAAAGATTTATTGATGGAAAAATATAACAGTAATTTCCTTAAAAATAAGTAGTAAATTGTGTTTGTCCTAATGTCTATTGTATTGTCTGGTATAACATCCCCGTTCCAATTCAATTCTGTTTAATTATGAAAAATATGAACACATATATTCTACAAATAAATTAATTCAACTAATAAATTCTTGAAGTTGAATAAATTCTTCGTAGAATATATGTGTTCATATTTTTCATAATTATTATGAAATTCTACAGTTTGGAAGCCGCATTAATCGATAGATTGAAAATTGCTGTCAGTTCTGTTTATTATTTACTCTGTGCCTACATTATATTTCTTTTATCGATGGTGAAGATGCGAATATGAATTATAATCTAAAAAAAGTAGTGGACTGTATTTTGCAGGTGTCATAAGTTGCAACCACTTGGTAGGCAAAGGAAGGATATATATAAGGAACACTCACTTGATCCTTGGTCCTCTCCCTTGAAGGATGATCACAACTTGTCACTTTTCACTTTGATCTCACACACGCGCACGGTGATAAACAATTTTATGGCGAATTTTAGTGAGTTATGAGGAGCGGTAAAAAAAAGGTGGAAGAGATGCGGGATAGTCTTGGTCTGACGCGGTCTGAAAGGATACTGGCTTTTTTTGGGTGTAAGGCGGGCAGCAGTTGCAACAATTATATGTCACTTGATAAATAAAAATACGACAATCATTATAACAACATATTGGCGGATTAGTGGCTAAACAGTTATTGCGTTGGAAAAACCATATCCAATTTTTAAATACAATACCAATATTATTTGTTCTCTTGTGGTACAAGAATAAAAATAAAAAAAATCTTCATAAGAACGAATTTATGAAAGAATCAGAGAATCTCATTATAATTGAAACATTTTATAGAGATTTAATTGGTTTTGGAATACACAGGCTGTTTTTAATGTTACTTATTTATAATCCGTGGTAAATTACAGATTTAATTTTAAATTAGTAATTCAAATAAATAAGTTTACCGTATAAAGTCATCACTAGCAGAAAATCCTTGAAATGTAGAGAATCGACATACCTGAAACAAAAAGAAACCGCAATTAATTTCACATTGAAAAATATAAACGTTTTTTTTTAATGTTTAAAAAAGTTTTAATTTGTCCCCTACCATACCATCATGCCATTTCTCGCTCCATTTAGATACGTCAACGCTCATTTACGTCGTCTTATACACGCTCTTCTGTTATTCTTACTTCTAACGTCTCTTATCTTTTAAAATTCCGTTTATGTGATGTTGCCGACTATTCCTTGGACGACCTCTACTTTTCGTTCCTCTTTTATCAGCTTTATATATTTTTTTGGTCTGACGGTCATCAGTCATCACTCACTCTTTCTATGCCGCTAAACCGCACTAAAAATTTAGTATCATAATATTCTAAGGATTATTTATTGTTTATAGCAAAATACCCTATTTGTTTTACGTATGCCGTGAGTCACCGTTTTAGAATTAATAGTGCATCCACTATTTTCTATTATCACAATAATTTCCAGATGTCACGTATAAGCTGGGTAATCGAAAATAAAATTTGAACGGAGTTCCATTTTAGGGGACATAATATAATTGTATTTTCAAATATAGAAAAATAGCTATATATGTAACAATCGTTTAAAGGTCAGTACACTATTTTTTTTCTCAAAAATCATAAAGAGCTTGTGCTGTATTGTAAAGTATTGAATATTTATGGATTAATTAAAATAAAATACAACCTAGATGAAAAGTGACATCTGTAGATTATATGGATAAACATATTAATAAAAAGATTGATAGTTCATTTTTGAATTATAAATTTGCTATAAACCACTTGTTTTTTGAGTCACTTCGCGACATGTTTCGGAAGCGCTGTCCTTCCATCGACCGGCGTGTCGAGACTAACTGTCGAGGCGTGTCGAGAAACATGTCGCGAAGTGACTCAAAAAACAAGTGGTTTATAGCAAATTTATAATTCAAAAATGGTTTATATTAACTACCACAAAATATCCGCCGAATCATTAAATGAGATTGATAGTTGTTTAGTTTGGTTCAGAACCATTTGAATGATTACTTTGAAGAATGTTATCAATGTTATAATCCTATTTGACAGATGTCGTCCAAATGGATTTTATAAAATTATTTAAATAATATTATTTTGGCTGTTTCTATGCAATGGTGAATAATTATAATATATATATATATATATATATATAATTCAAACAGAGAACAATAAAAATTTGTTAAAAGGACAAAAAGAATAATAGATTGCCATGCTAGATAGACCTCCTCTAGTAAAAATAGTTACAGACAAGATATTAATTTACATAATATTGCATCTAGGGCAACTAGCAGGTACTATGTCAAATATGAATCAAACACGCAACCAATAACAAGTTGCCACATTCTAAAGACTTACCTACGATAGTAGTTGTCCGAGGCAGACTGAAAACACAATTAAAGACTGTATATCCACCGGGAATCGAACATTATAGTTAATACTTTTGTATACCTACTATAAGGGCTCTGCGAACGACAGCCGTAGTTTGCTGTTTTCAGTATGCGCTTGCGTGTACTAGAGAATGCTCCATTGATAAGAATTGGATTCACCCGTAAAGTGTTCACCAGTTCACGTTATATTAATTGTAACTTTATGCGTGTTATTGTTAATAATATTATAATGTTATTGAAATAAACGAACCGCACAAATGACTGTGCTCCTCCCTCGAACACGAGATCTGATCTCAACTGAGGGACGAATAGACCTTACGTTATTTAATTCTGAGATACTCCTGTTTGTAATTCTTATTTTTATGAATGTAATAAATTGTTCTTTTATTAAATAAATATATAAAATATTAGTGAACCAGTGACGGCAATGAGCAGAAGTTGATGCAAAAGAGAATGAAAAAGACAAAAGCACAGAAGTCCACGTCCTCCTTTATTTCCGTCCACGCCATATCGCCCCGTTACTGCACAAAAGGTTTGCTATCTCTCACTTAAGTCTGTTTATGCCCCGAAGCAAAACACTTAAAAAGTATGACTCGTTCCGTCGCGGTGTGAGGTTCGAGGTGTTCATTTCACAAAGTATATTGTCAAAATTATTATTGTCAATTCAATTTGCCAACAAGTGCCCATAAAAGCATTTGGGAATTTCAAAATAATCCAATTTACAGCCCCGACTGTGATGGTATAACATCAGTACGCAAAGTTCAACGTTCAACAAAATAACGCATTTTATTTACATTGCTATTGTCTGTCTTATTAATAAAATAAAGTGTCTTATTGATCGCTTGTATATCTGTCTGTCTGTCTGCACCCGCTGTAGCTACGAAACTATTATAATTTTGTTTAAAATCACAATAAGTGGAAATATTATAGGAGGACCGGGAAACCGCAGCATCTACAGAGCTGACGACCTGTCAACGGCTGATTTACGTGATTACGCAACATTCACCTATTATGCCTTTTTTAATATTTGTAACGTGGCTATAATACGACACTAAGCCAGTTTCGGTAAAAAATAAATATTTGGAGTAACTTATATATTAAAAGTTATGACGTACCTACTTTTTTACTCTCCAAACTTTGGAAAAGTGGAGTGTCATGATTTCACAATTTATATGCGTATTTTTTACATCAATTTCTCAACGGCTATCATGTAGAGAGTATACACTGTGAGTTTCGCCATGATGTGTTAGTATGTATGGCGTACGGCGTACGCCGCACGGATTATCCTTTTTGTGTCCTCTCTACAGCCCAAACTATAAGTCCGGTATACTTCATATTAACATCATATAATATGTAAAGTGCATAGACCTAGAAGGATGGACGGAGTCAAGAAGGACCTTCAGATAGCCGGTGTGCGGAACTGGAGAGAAAAGTCCATGGACAGGGTGCAATGGAAACGATTCCTTGAGGAGACCAAGGCCCATCCTGGGCTGTGGAGCCACTGATGATGATGATGATGCATAGACCTAGAGCTGATTAGTTTTTCCCATACAACTTTTAATTTCTTCTCTATTGATTCATCATTTACGTTGTTTTTTTTATGTCCTCTCTGCAGCCCAAACTATAAGTCCGATTGACTTCATATTGATATCATACATGTAAAGTATATAAACTTAGAGCTGATTTGTTTCCCATATCCGTTAATTTCTTTTCTATGATTTTATCTGTCCAAATTTTCAAAATGCTCTGACGGCCTGGAAAATCGAGGTATTTTTATAGAGTTTGAAATTTTGATACAATAAAAATACACTCATAAAAAGTAAATTCATGTATGGTCTGCCATATAAAGGTGAAATAAATTTCATATTTGTATGAAAAATGTATGTAACAGAAGTAAAATAGCTTCTGTATTACGGGACAAATTGAGTGATCAACTTCATATTGATATTGTGTGTGTCTCTATAGACAAGTGTATTTTTATACTCTCCACTTCTATCTTCTCCAGGGGGTAGGCAGTGAGAACCAAACACCGCATTCTTCTATTTTGACACATACATTGATACACTATCTCATACATGCTCATCTTGCTAGTAATGCGATTTTACTTAAAATTTCTCTACAGGTACCATGTAGAAAATGCATACTATGAGTTTTGTGACTATGTTTTTGTGTGTATGGTGTATTATGAAAACTTTTGTCTTCTGGGAATCTTATATTTGTTTAAGAATCTAATAGAAATGTATTTCATAAAAATGCATTTAGAGATTGTCAAACTTTCAAAAAGGAAAATGAACACATACTATGGTGGGGAGAGTTTAGTGTTGGCTACAACCCACTCGTTTTAAATTGATATGAAATAACAATGACGGATTTCTGCTATAAAAAGATAGCACATGGCATGCAAAAGAGAATGCACGGACAATGCCATGCGGGCTAGCTAGTTGTATATAAAATATATAATACTAACTGTTTGAAATTTCTCCACTTAATGTTGAACCTAGTTCTTGCATCTTCGTAATAAAGTTTAACCCGTGTCAGTTTCTTAAATAAAAGCTGACTGAGATCTTTATGAACTACTTATATACTCGTTTCATATTATATTTCCTTCTGTAAATTTTAATATTTACATGGAATAATTTCCCTTCTTGTAAGACTATTACAATGTAGAAACAAAGTAATTGTTTACATTCTGGAATTAATGAAACATGTTAAATTATGTATTTAGGTATATTTTTTTGGAACATCTCTATAGATATTGAAGAAGAGATTGTATTTTGGAACATCTCTATAGATATCGAAGAAGAGATTGTATTTTGGAACATCTCTATAGATATTGAAGAAGAGATTGTATTTTGGAACATCTCTATAGATATTGAAGAAGAGAATGTATTTTGGAACATCTCTATAGATATTGAAGAAGAGATTGTATTTTGGAACATCTCTATAGATATTGAAGAAGAGATTGTATTTTGGAACATCTCTATAGATATTGAAGAAGAGATTGTATTTTGAAAGCAAGGAAAAATCACAAAGACATTCATACACGGCTTATGACCTGTCATCGGCTGGCTTAAGTGACCACTTTACGCAATTGCAACGCAACATTCGTTAATTTAGAATGTATTTTATCTAGTGAGTCTTCGATGTGAGAGCTGTTAATTTGGATGATATATTTATTTAATCAATGTAAATTCTTTCACAATGGTGTTCTAAGCAACATATCAAAGGATGCCAAAGTTGCCATTCATAACGCCGTCGTAGTGCCAACCTTGACGTATGCAAGTGAAACCTGGACATGGCAGAAGACGCATGAAAGTAGAATAAATGCAGTTGAAATGAGATCGTTAAGAAGGATTTGTAATAGAACGATGTATGACCGGGTAAGAAATGAGGACATAAGGAAAGAATGTAAGATGAAGAAAGATGTCATTACTAGAGTGAACACATTGAGATGGTTTGGTCACATGGGGAGAATGAATGAGGAGCGCCTGACGAAGAAAATATACAGAGCGGAAAGGAATGGAATGAGAGGTCGGGGACGCCCAAGAAAGGGATGGCACGACCATGTGAACGAAATTTTGAAAGACGGAAATGTTAGAAGTGTGAGCAATAGACGAGCATGTATGAGACGATGCATGAATGTGGACGAAGCGAGGGATGCGTGCCAGGATAGAAAAATGTGGCGTTCGGTTCTCTCTGCCTAACCCGCAAGGGACATGGCGTGATGGTATGTATGTATGTATGTATGGTGTTCTAAGCGTCCATCTATCGGGCAGTGCACAAACCAATATCTGTTATCATTTTGTATCGAAACATAGAGATCTATCATGTCCCCAGCGACATGTCAGAAGCTTTGGGTATTTGGACCACAGATAACACTGCGAATCTAACAAATTTTGAAGATTTGAAAAATCGACGATATTATTATTGTTTCAAAACTACAAATTTGTAAACATTGTAGGAAACCAGGCGTTTCTTATTATTTTTCAATTTGGCAATGTTTTATCTCTATAGAGATGTTCAAAAAACATATCTTAGTACATACTTCTATATGTTTCATTACTTCCATAATATACCTAGCATTGATTTAATGCAAAAACTTACATAACATTATGATTACATTTTGATCACTTGTATTTCGTCGTTTGCAATTCTAAGGTAATTATAAAAGTTTTATTTGATACCAACAACTTCCCTAGAATGCAGTTGCAGTCTTTCTCTTTGATGTTTCAAAATGAAAACCTCCTTTAGATTATGAGATAAAACTATATTTTAAGAATAGTAGTTGAACAATCCTGTTAAGGATTCTCACTACACTAAAGGGATGTAGTTCGGAGTTATGTATGAATTCGAAATTTATAAGGGTGTTTTTCTATTGTAGAATCAACTAGTATCATGGTAAGAGTGTTTTCTGAAAGTTTTATCACAGTGTATCTGTATATGTTATATAGAACCTTTAGTGGAGTAAATTAAGTACATACCTAGGGTATAGGTAGGTACATATTATTAACTTTATTTTTTTTAACACCTTTAAAAATATGTAATTTGTTTTACTTCTGTGGTATTTCATGGATTTCAGCAAGTATATGTTGATTTTCTTTAGATTCTAGTTGCATGTAATACATGAGATCCAACTGTCGATGGCGATAGTATATAATATAAACCCATAAATCCAAATTTTACAAAACATTTACATAGGTATGTATGTCAAGATAGGATAATATGGAGGTCAGTCCTTTTTTCCTACCCAAAATATGAAAATGGTTTGTATGTATGTATGGAGATAAAGTATCAAACTATTAAGTCACCTTAGATATTGCGTATAGGCCACTGCCATAGAAATTCTATGAAACGATGTCGTCACTAAAATCAATTTAAAAAAAATGGTTTAAAAAGTTTTTTTTTTTCTTCAATAAAATTATCTAGTTGGGATATTTCGGCGGTTTACGATATTTTAAAAGAAATGGAATTATGGCCAGTTAAACACATAAATTTATCATAAAATATGTCTTAGTAAAAAAAAATAATTTGTGATTTTGTATTTGTCTATATTTATAGGTACCAATTTTCAACGTTACGGCATTTATGGGTTTTGAGATATATGAAAAAATAAAGTAAAGCTTCAAAAGTTGATAACCCTTGACTGAAACAATAATTCAAAATTCTCAGTATAAAAGTTTTGTAGGCCTCTAAATTCCTATGTATTTTGAAAATTTGGGCTCTGTACACTGAGTGGACCAAAAATTATAAGCGGGAGGGGGACACAGACACACTAAATGTTCTACTCCGAATCCTGAGTTAAACCATATATTATATAGAACATAATATATGCTACGAAGCCTCTATGTTGGTGTTTTTTGACTTCAAAGTTGGAAAAATCCAAAAAAATATAGATCCGGCTTACAAATTTCGCGTATGTTGGCTTGATACTTTGTCGATATGTTAAGAGAAATAAATTCTCTTGAACATATAGACAGTTGGATAACGTATAATATTTGTGTCGTAATATGTAGGCTTATAATTTATAACAAAGTAAATAAGTACCTACATAACAACAATAAGGAGATAACTAACTTGTCTGTTAGCTTATCATAAAGTGCTGAGTAAAATATAAGTTATTTATGTTTCATGGAAAGCATTATTACTATTGCTTGTCTCTTTGAATATGATCCACGTAGTTTTCGTATTTCCTAGAAATCAAAGCAATGAGAGTTGCGAGGAGTAAACAATTATGTTCCACAGCGAAGTGCATAAAATAAAGTTTTTTTCCCCTTAGCAATCTTTTCCACCACTTGAGTAAAGTAAAAATTTCAAGTAATTTTGATACAATAACACGAAGTAAAAGAAAATACAACAATAAATATACTTACTAGTTTATTTATTATATATGATACGTGTTTATTTTTTCGGTCTAACTAATATTTTTTTTGTCTAACTAATATATTTTTTGGTCTAACTAGCTTTCCATTTTCAAGAAAAGACTAAAGCAGGGATATCTCTCCGAAAATACCTGATCCGTCTCCTTTTTCTTCCTTTCCTTTGCTACGTAATATTTACTTAAGAAGGAATATTTATCCCTAAACACCTGATCTCGATTACCTCTTCTTGTTCTTTCCCAATCCTTATTTTTTTTCTATGATGTATATTTTCTTTGTTCTTTTTTCATTTTTTATGTACCTACATATATAATTCTGTAACTCGCTAATCTGGTTGGTTGTAAGAAATTGCCTATTGGCAATACGCCCAACAATGTACATTATATTTGTTTATATTATATACAAAAAGTAAATAAATAAAAAAATAAGTTTATTTTTTGGTTTAACAAGTATATTTCTTGATCTAACGAGTATATTTTTTGTTCTGACAAGTATATATTTTTGGTCTAACTACTAAGTTTATTTCTTGAACTAAAGAGTATATATTTTTAGTCTAACAAGTATATTTTTTTGGTTCAGCAAAAATATATTTTTTGGTCTAACAAGTAGGTATATATTTTTTTGTTAAATAAGTATATTCTTTGGTGTAACAAGTATATTTTTTGGTCTAACAAGTATATTTTTTGAACTAACAAATATATTTTTTTCAAGCCAATACATTGTTAGGTGTGCTTTTTAATATTTAAATGAACCGTATACAAGCATTCTTTAATCCACCCATTTTATTTTATAGTTTTTCGATGGTACCCAGATAACACACATATGCGGTAACAACCAATGTGAGACCTTAAAATAAAAATTTCACAACCACTGTGTTTTTTATAATTTCAATTGTACATAATCAAAGTTTAAGAACCGCAGTGAACGTGGGTAAATGTGATCATCACAGCCCGAAGGAAAAAAAGTTTCTATATACTCAGTCATGAATTTCATATCCCTAAAGTTTCCCAAAGTTTGTTCAATTCTATATAAAAAAAAACTTTCTTGGAGACATTTGGTATTTTTCTGTCATGTGCCAGGTTCATAACGAGAGAGCAGAAAAAATGTCGTCCAATTTAATGCCAAAGGGTTTATTCAACTACAAAAATGTTTTTGAAAGTTTAGAAAATGATATAACAAGTATGGGAATAATAAAACTTTGGCAAAATGAAATAATAAATTTTACGCGTAATCTTTAAGCAAAAAATATTATAAAGATATTTTTTTTTGTTTGTACTCTCTTTGAGTCCTACCTAAATACTAAATTCTAAATACTAACCATGTTTTCATTGCACAGTCGCTCACTTAAGTTAGGAGATCACGTGGCTTCCTAACTGGAGGATGCTACGACGTTTTTCTATAAGAATTGCATTGCACAGACATATCTAAATACTTAGCGCATGCGCATCGGCGTATACTAACATTTGCGAATTGTCAAAAAGTAAGGTTGATAGCGAGGAACCTTACGAGTGCTTTAATACTAAAATACGAGATTTTTTCGGTGGATGATGATTTCATCAGCTTCGTTGAATATGTATTTGGTAATTTTGTCAAATCAAATACCAAACAGAGTATTCAGCGATCCATACGAGATGCCGAAAATTTGATGGAACCTCAAAAAAATCGTGACATCGAGCTGTCAGTGTGAAGTGTGAAGTTAGTTACATATGTTTGTGTTGTTATTACAAAAAACATTTTAAACGTCTAACGTCAAAAAAGAGATAGATAGCTTTCTAAGCCCATAGAAAGCTATCTATCATTTTTCTTCATACACATCAATGTTATGTTTACTCATACACAACAATGTTATGTTATGTTTACAACAATGTCAATAATATTATGTTTACTAAATATTATGCCAGTTTACTTTGAATCGAATATTTTTTTATAATTAATTTCATCTGGATTATGTCATATGTATATAACTAGATTATTTGTGATTTCTACGTATTTTTTTAAGTTTTATGTTTCACCATTTTCAATGTGTTAGCTATAGGACTAATTTTAACTTTTTTTTTTGCACACTGAAAGCGCCTTTGAGGTGATAAATTGTCATTATTATTATTATTATTAATGTGAAATTCTACGCCATCGACCTTAAGGGCCCGCTCACATTGGATACGAATTTGGTCGTACGTAAACGTACGATGCTGGTCGTACGAATCGAGTGCGCGCACTGGCTTGCTCACATTGGATACGAATTCGCATCGTACGTATACGTACGATACTGGTCGAGTGCGCGCACTAGATACGGCTTTCTCCGATTTTTGATACGAATTTGATCGTACGTCGACGTACGATGCTGGTCATACAATTTTATGTATTTAAGATTTGGTACACGGATAACAAACAATACACATAAACATAATAGGTATCAATCACAACAAAGCTACCGTGCATACAAAACTATCACACAAGGCACAGCACAGCACAGCCTCTCTGTGGGTTAGACAATTTTTTTTTTTTAGATAAAAATGAATATGTCCTTGTTAAACAAGTACATATACATCTTCCTACGTTCCCTAAAATAAGAAAATAAATGCTTGTGCTATAGGTGAACGAAATCGGTTGAGGTAGGATTCGAACTCGCGACCACTGGATTACTAGCCCAGCGCGCTAACCGCTCTGCCATCGACCCATCTAATTTTATTCCCATTTATTTATTTATTAATTTATTTAATATTTCTTCTCGGGCAACTAACAGATACTATGTCAAATATTTATTTAACACGCACCCAATAACAAGTTGCCACATTCTGGAGACTTACGATATTAGTCGTCTCACAGATCCAGACTGAAAACACAATTAAAAACTGTGCCTCCACCGGGAATCGAACCCGGGACCTTTGGATCAGCAGTCAGATACCCAACCAACTGAGCAACGAAAGCCGACAATTGTAATATATATAGACAAAATTATCTTGTTTATAACATTTTATAATAACATATTCTCTTCACATAGCACAAAACATCACAAAACCTTGGGGTAAGCAAATTATAAAAAACAGGTAACAACACATGAAGAGAAATTTAAAATAACAGTTTACAAAGATAAAAATACCAAGTCATAAAAAAATATTTAGTTATTTGAATTCGGATCAAATTGCATAACGTAATCAGAAATCTCATAAACATTTGTGTCCAAAAACAAAATTTTCTGTATCCATTTATGTGTAATCAAAGTACGAACGGAGCAAAATATCCAAACAAGTTTGGATCGAATTCGTATGTCGGAACTATACGCACGTCAACGTACGACTAACTCGCACCCAGTGTGAGCACTCTCATAGTGCTCAAAGGAACGGGATTATTCGTGCGTTTTCGACGTTTTCGTACGTATTCGGACGACTGAATTTCGTACGTAAACGTATCCAATGTGAGCATGTCCATGAGCGAACTCAGACGTCGTAACAATTCGTGCGTATACGTACGACCACAAGTACGACTACGTACGATCACGTACGACCAACTCGCATCCAGTGTGAGCACTCTCATAGAACATCAAGTATCGGGATCGTTCGTGCATTTACGTACGTTTACGCACGAGCGAAATTCGTACGAAAACGCATCCAATGTGAGCGAGGCCTAAGTTTGACGTAGTATTTAGTTAGTGATGTCTCTGCAACGCAATTAAGAATACTAAATACTCCAGTGAGGTTAGGAGTTAGTATTTAGTTACCTAGGACTCTGCATTCGGGTCTAAGTATGCTAAGAATGTTGTGGGACATTTGTCACAACATATGGTAAGAACGAAACAGGCCACAACGTCTACGGTAGACTTAAGATCTCGTTAACTTTAGACCGTACACCACTATAGTCTTCAGCATCACTTACTTCGCGAGTTGATTTATATTAATGAAAATATTTAAAAATAAATTGCGTTTAAGATCTTGTCAATATTAAAGAAAATATATCGCACAATTCTAAATTATTTATTGTGTTTAATTTCTGTCTGATAATATCCCAATTGCTCTACTATATAATAATATTTATACGGAGGTGGATTGCTATTTAAATACGCCTTCTGCGTATTATATTTATTAATACCTACGCTTTTTTTCTTTCTATAATTTTTCTAAATTTACATTAGAATATATTATTTTTACACTAAACTGTATAAAGAGTTTGTCAGTGAAAGGTCTCTCATATAATGTTATTAAAATCAAATTACACAATACATAAAGTAAATTAAATTATTTATAAAATAAATTAAAACACAAAATTTTAATTCACAAATGAAAATGAGTTTAATGAGCCTTTTAATTTAGGCTACGATCCACTCTTTTTTCATAAAGTGATCACGTAAACCAGCCGATGACAGATCGTAAGTTTTGTATGAGCCTTGAGTTCCTGCCCCACCTTGAGTTCCATTTAAGCTAAGCGTTATCTCGCTAAGCGATAGTAAATGTATGGAATTGGTGGCTGTCACGTCACGTCACAGCCACCAATTCCATACATTTACTATCGCTTAGCAAGATAACGCTTAGCTTAAATGGCATGTTGTCTAGGGGGGCTGGTTCTCCTATAATATTCCAACTTCGTCTCCATTGAGATGTTTAAAGTTTATCAGAAAATATAAAAAAATATATAATTGATTTCCTTGGTAATCTCAAATGTATAGAAGAACCAGCACTTACTTGAGCTATCTAATTTAATTTAAGGTCACTTTATACAATTTGGTAATGTAAGATCGATTATATAAATTATCTCTCAAGTGGATATACGTTTCCCTTTGGTCTTTGGACCGGCTCAAGAAATGCGATAAAAATTTCATCGACATGGCTTTAACAAGTTAGTGACGCTGATCTGACGAGATAGCCCAGAATCGGACCGTTGAGGGTGACAAAAGAATGGTGAGATAACCCTTTTTTAATACTACAGCCGGTGTGATCCGGCGGAGTAAGGGTGTAATCCCCGGGTAATTTCATTCAAAGGCCTACTTAGCGCCCTCCGAGAATTATTTTTCACTCACTGAGAGGGAGAACCTACTCCTTCTCTCAATTTCCTTTTATAAAAACAATATTCTTTTCTTTCTTTCTAAATCACAGCTCGCAGTGTAATTTATTTATAGTCTAATTATTTATGAGAATGGCTGAGTTTTTATTTTAATTAGAAAAGGAAACGCAAAAGACTAAAGTAAACATCAGATAAAGAAAAGAAAAATAATCGCGTTTTAAGAGTTGGCTTTTGCTTCGTTTAAAATTAAAATACGCAGTTTATTTGTTGAAAGAAAAACTCTCTAATTTCTATTTTAAGAAACTGAAACACTACGACTAATTACTGAAACATAAGCCAATTAATTTTGTACGCAATGCTTGTAAAAAAATATGACATGGATTCTATCGAAAGGGAAATAAATGACCTTCTCAAAAATACTAAGAATTATAAAATATCACAGGTCATGAAGATCGATTTGTAGCTTTAATAATTCTGTTCATATACTGATAAAATATTCCACAACTTTCCTTTATCCACTTTATCATATGTATTTTCCAGGTCTATGAACGCACAGAAAAGTTTCTGGTTTTTATTCAGAATCCCTTCTGTAAAGCCATGCGTAAAGGGACAATTTGATCGACACATCCTCTGCCCTCTTCAAACGTACTTTGAACATACCATATCTTGCATTTCGTACCTTTACGTATTCTCTGATCAATAATTCTTGGATTCATCTTGCCAACCGAACTTAACAAACTGATAGCTCTATAGTTAATGCAGTCGAGTTTGGATCCTTTCCCTTTGAAGCATTCCTCCAATCCGGCGGATTTATTGAATAACGGACAGACACTACTGCGTTGAATACTGTAGTGTAATTATTTTAGTATCGTGAATTTACAGCATAATTATACTACGGGAATAATATAACTGACCTCTTTGTATTTTTGTGGTTTCTGTCTTTTATGTCTGTATAAAAATAAACACCGTCACATCGTGCCACTGATATCACAGACTTTGTATTCTTTCCAACCAATTACCTACATATATTATACAACCTTGAGAGACAACGAGTCCTGTTCTGCATACTGATCTAGCTGGCATTGAATGATAATTTTATTTATTTATTTAATGGATGACACGTAGGGTGATAAGGTAAGAAAAATGATATAATTCTAGAGAAAAGGAGCAACCCCTCTCTTCCAACCCATCAAGTTACAATACATGATGTTTTCAAAAGATATGTCAGGTCTAATCTAATGAATTACGGTCGGGTTTTGACCCATGTGCAATCACTAGTATACAAAATTGTTCGTAATGTGCGATTGTATGTTAAATGAGTGAAGAAATTTATGAATCGTATTGCCTATTCAATATGAATTTTTCAGTCCGTTAATCCGTTAGGAATTAATATCTTGAATGTGCACCCGTTAAATGACGACCTATTGATAACCCACTAACGGGACGTTAAATATAAATGAGCCTGTTTTATTTATAAGTTACTCGCTTTTCTCCGAGAGAATGCGTAAGGGACTTCGCAAGAATTTTCGCGGAGAAACAGAGGGATGAAAAAAATATGCCCAGGCAAAATTGAAACTCTTTTGAATAATAAATATTAAATTCGTTATTTGCGTTGGTTCGCAATGCCAGATAAAACATTTGTTTTAAATCTAAGGTTCGGGTTCATAATATAACATGGGTTGTTGACATTTCTTTATTTTGTATTGTGTCTCGGACAATACAGGTAGGAATATATTATGTCAAATAATAATTTAAAACTTAACCAATAAAATTTTAAGTGTATGAAATAATGGTTGATAATATTAAATTTGCATTTAGAATATAAATGAGAAAATCTTTACAAAGTTGGATTTAAAAAAACAATAGAAACAACTTGGATTTTCAGACCTCAAGATACTTTATAAATCTATTGTAAATCCTCATTTAAATTATTGTTCAAGTATATGTAATAAAACTCAAAACAAATATGGGAATGAGAACAATATTAAAATGCAACAGATATACAAGAATTAACTAAATATTAAATAAACTAACAACAATGACAGTAAAGCGATACACATTTACTTTGACTCAAATACTGAGAAATAATATGATTCCAAAATATTTGCAAAAAACTACCTTATTCAATGTCAATGTTCACACTTACTCTACAAGAGGATGTCAGGATTTCTAAACTTCGAAAAACGATCTTAACATGTACACAAAATAGTTCATACCATAAAGGTCTCAAAATGTATAATAGTTTGCCACCAAACATAAAAGAAACTACAAGTCTTGTCACCTTTCTTTGTCTAGGTGCTGAATACATAATTAAAAACTATTAATGTTTTCCATAGTTTCACATGATGTTTATATAATTTAATATCACACTCTAACTATAATAATATGTATTAGAAAGTTTCATTGTTATATTTTTTGTTTTAACACGATGTACCTATTAATTTATAGTTATGTATGCTTATTAGGTACATCTTTTTTTTTTGCTTTGTATGGCAATTCACCCTATTTAGATGCTACATATATGATTTATTAGATAAGATAATATAGAACTCCGTATAATAATTATATCCATGATATGGGTAATCGTGAGGGTTTTGATTTCGCCGGTAGATCAGACTTGCCCCCCCAGATAATAAATGTCGCATTTGCTAAGTGTGGTAAAAAAATCTTAACCATTACATTGAATTATAAATATGTACTATGTATTACATATAAACTAGTTACATGTAACACATGAGATCCAACTGTCGATAGCGATAGTATGTATAGTTGAAGAATATGTACCAAACTATAAACCCATAAATACAAATTATTGAATATTGTCAGATATTTTGTTTTCTATACAACATATGTAGGTATGTATGTCAAGATAGGATAGTATGGAGGAAGGTCCTTTTTTCCTACCCAGAATATGAAAATAGCATGATGGTTTGTATGTATGTTTGAAGATGAAGTATCAAACTATTAAGTCTTCTTACATATTGTGTATAGGCGACTGCCATACAAAATGTATGAAGCAATGTCGTCACTAAATTCAATTTTTAAAAAAATTGTTAAAAAAAATTGAGATCTTCTACTACAATGTTAATATTTTTTATAGAAAATTAAATTATCTAGTTGGGGTGTTTCGGCTTTTTTCGATAATTGTAAAAGTTTTGGAAAAATAGGCTCATAAACTCATAAATTTATGATAAAAAAAATACTTTTCTTAATAAAAAATGTTTGAGAAACCCTGTAATTTTTTTGAAAAAACTAATTTGAGATTTTGTATTTGTCTATGTTTGTACCAATTTTCAGCGTTCTAACTTTTATGGTTTCTGAGATATATGGAAAAATAAAATAAAAATTCAAAAGTTGATAACCCCTGACTGAAACAAAAATTCAAAATTTTGAGTAAAAAAGTTTTGTAGGCCTATAACTGTGTATATATTCTGAAATTTTTGGCTCTGTAAATTGAGCGGATCAAAAGTTATAAGGGGGGGACGGACACACACACACACACACACAGACACACAGACACACACACAGACACACGAAATGTTCTACTCCGAATTCTGAGTAAATCCGTCTATGGAACATATATGCTGCGAAGCCTCTAAGTTGGTGTTTTTTGACTTCAAAGTTGGAAAAGCCGTGAAAAAAGTAGACCTCTCCATACAATTCTCGCGTATTCTGGCTTGAAACATTGTCGATATGTTAAGAGAACAAAGTTCTCCTGAACAAATCGACAGTTGGATGAACAATAAAGATATAACTAGTTGCATGTAACACATGAGATCCAACTGTCGATAGCGATAGTATGTATAGTTGAAGAATATGTACCAAACTATAAACCCATAGATACAAATTATTGAATATTTTCAGATATTTTGTTTTCTATACAACATATGTAGGTATGTATGTCAAGATAGGATAGTATGGAAGAAGATCCTTTTTCCTACCCAGAATATGCAAATTGCATGATGGTATGTATGTATGTTTGGAGATGAAGTAACAAACTATTAAGTCTTCTTACATATTGTGTATAGGCGACTGCCATACAAAATGTATGAAGCGATGTCGTCACTAAATTCAATTTTTAAAAAAATTGTTAAAAAAAAATTGAGATCTTCTTCTACAATGTTAATATTTTTTATAGAAAATTAAATTATCTAGTTGGGGTGTTTCGGCTTTTTTCGATAATTGTAAAAGTTTTGGAAATATAGGCAGTTAAACTCATAAATTTATCATAAAAAAAATATTTTTCTTAATAAAAAATGTTTGAGAAACCCTGGAATTTTTTTGAAAAAACTAATTTGAGATTTTGTATTTGTCTATGTTTGTACCAATTTTCAGCGTTCTACCGTATATGGTTTCTGAGATATATGGAAAAATAAAATAAAAATTCAAAAGTTGATAACCCCTGACTGAAACAAAAATTCAAAATTCCGAGTATAAAAGTTTTGTAGGCCTGTAACTGTTTATATATTCTGAAATTTTAGGCTCTGTAAATTGAGCGGATCAAAAGTTATAAGGGGGGGACGGACACACAGACACACACACACACAGACACACAGACACACACACAGACACACAGACACACGAAATGTTCTACTCCGAATTCTGAGTAAATCCGTGTATGGAACATATATGCTGCGAAGCCTCTAAGTTGGTGTTTTTTGACTTCAAAGTTGGAAAATCCATGAAAAAAGTAGACCTCTCCATACAATTCTCGCGTATTCTGGCTTGATACATTGTCGATATGTTAAGAGAACAAAGTTCTCCTGAACAAATCGACAGTTGGATTATCGACGAAGTTTTTATTTGGTAGAATTCCATTATAAGTTATATCTATAATTACTAGTTGCATGTAACACATGAGATCCAACTGTCGATAGCGATAGTATGTATAGTTGAAGAATATGTACCAAACTATAAACCCATAGATACAAATTATTGAATATGTTCAGATATTTTGTTATCTATACAACATATGTAGGTATGTATGTCAAGATAGGATAGTATGGAGGAAGATCCTTTTTCCTACCCAGAATATGCAAATAGCATGATGGTATGTATGTATGTTTGGAGTCGAAGTATCAAACTATTAAGTCTTCTTACATATTGTGTATAGGCGACTGCCATACAAAATGTATGAAGAGATGTCGTCACTAAATTCAATTTTTAAAAAAATTGTTAAAAAAAATTGAGATCTTCTACTACATTGCTGATATTTTTTATAGAAAATTAAATTATCTAGTTGGGGTGTTTCGGCTTTTTTCGATAATTGTAAAAGTTTTGGAAATATAGGCAGTTAAACTCATAAATTTATCATAAAAAAAATATTTTTCTTAATAAAAAATGTTTGAGAAACCCTGGAATTTTTTTGAAAAAACTAATTTGAGATTTTGTATTTGTCTATGTTTGTACCAATTTTCAGCGTTCTAGCGTTTATGGTTTCTGAGATATATGGAAAAATAAAATAAAAATTCAAATGTTGATAACCCCTGACTGAAACAAAAATTCAAAATTCCGAGTATAAAAGTTTTGTAGGCCTGTAACTGTTTATATATTCTGAAATTTTAGGCTCTGTTTATTGAGCGGATCAAAAGTTATAAGGGGGGGACGGACACACAGACACACACACACACAGACACACAGACACACACACAGACACACACACAGACACACACACACACAGACACACGAAATGTTCTACTCCGAATTCTGAGTAAATCCGTGTATGGAACATATATGCTGCGAAGCCTCTAAGTTGGTGTTTTTTGACTTCAAAGTTGGAAAAGCCGTGAAAAAAGTAGACCTCTCCATACAATTCTCGCGTATTCTGGCTTGATACATTGTCGATATGTTAAGAGAACAAAGTTCTCCTGAACAAATCGACAGTTGGATTATGGGTGGCAATTTATATAGTTCTTATATGTAAACTAGTTGCATGTAACACTTGAGATCCTTATAAGCCTAAACGATCGTCGGGAGTAAAATAAATAAATTGTAGAATAATATATGTGTTCATATTCATCATTATCAATATTAACTATCCTAATTATCGATGAAGTTTTTATTTGGTAGAATTCCATTATAAGTTATATCTATAATTAAAAGTAAAGACTTTTTGATTCTATATTAATTTTTATTCTGCGCGATAGGCCTATTTCGCCTTGTTAGGGCATTAACTAGCTAGTTAATGCCCTAACAAGACGAAACAGGCCTATCGCGCAGAATAAAAATTAATGTAGAATCATTAAGTCTTTACTATTAATTATAGATATAACTTTAATTATAGATATAACTAGTTGCATGTAACACATGAGATCCAACTGTCGATAGCGATAGTATGTATAGTTGAAGAATATGTACCAAACTATAAACCCATAGATACAAATTATTGAATATTTTCAGATATTTTGTTTTCTATACAACATATGTAGGTATGTATGTCAAGATAGGATAGTATGGAAGAAGATCCTTTTTCCTACCCAGAATATGCAAATTGCATGATGGTATGTATGTATGTTTGGAGATGAAGTAACAAACTATTAAGTCTTCTTACATATTGTGTATAGGCGACTGCCATACAAAATGTATGAAGCGATGTCGTCACTAAATTCAATTTTTAAAAAAATTGTTAAAAAAAAATTGAGATCTTCTTCTACAATGTTAATATTTTTTATAGAAAATTAAATTATCTAGTTGGGGTGTTTCGGCTTTTTTCGATAATTGTAAAAGTTTTGGAAATATAGGCAGTTAAACTCATAAATTTATCATAAAAAAAATATTTTTCTTAATAAAAAATGTTTGAGAAACCCTGGAATTTTTTTGAAAAAATTAATTTGAGATTTTGTATTTGTCTATGTTTGTACCAATTTTCAGCGTTCTACCGTTTATGGTTTCTGAGATATATGGAAAAATAAAATAAAAATTCAAAAGTTGATAACCCCTGACTGAAACAAAAATTCAAAATTCCGAGTATAAAAGTTTTGTAGGCCTGTAACTGTTTATATATTCTGAAATTTTAAGCTCTGTAAATTGAGCGGATCAAAAGTTATAAGGGGGGGACGGACACACAGACACACACACACACAGACACACACACAGACACACAGACACACACACAGACACACACACACACAGACACACGAAATGTTCTACTCCGAATTCTGAGTAAATCCGTGTATGGAACATATATGCTGCGAAGCCTCTAAGTTGGTGTTTTTTGACTTCAAAGTTGGAAAATCCATGAAAAAAGTAGACCTCTCCATACAATTCTCGCGTATTCTGGCTTGATACATTGTCGATATGTTAAGAGAACAAAGTTCTCCTGAACAAATCGACAGTTGGATTATCGACGAAGTTTTTATTTGGTAGAATTCCATTATAAGTTATATCTATAATTACTAGTTGCATGTAACACATGAGATCCAACTGTCGATAGCGATAGTATGTATAGTTGAAGAATATGTACCAAACTATAAACCCATAGATACAAATTATTGAATATGTTCAGATATTTTGTTATCTATACAACATATGTAGGTATGTATGTCAAGATAGGATAGTATGGAGGAAGATCCTTTTTCCTACCCAGAATATGCAAATAGCATGATGGTATGTATGTATGTTTGGAGTCGAAGTATCAAACTATTAAGTCTTCTTACATATTGTGTATAGGCGACTGCCATACAAAATGTATGAAGAGATGTCGTCACTAAATTCAATTTTTAAAAAAATTGTTAAAAAAAATTGAGATCTTCTACTACATTGCTGATATTTTTTATAGAAAATTAAATTATCTAGTTGGGGTGTTTCGGCTTTTTTCGATAATTGTAAAAGTTTTGGAAATATAGGCAGTTAAACTCATAAATTTATCATAAAAAAAATATTTTTCTTAATAAAAAATGTTTGAGAAACCCTGGAATTTTTTTGAAAAAACTAATTTGAGATTTTGTATTTGTCTATGTTTGTACCAATTTTCAGCGTTCTAGCGTTTATGGTTTCTGAGATATATGGAAAAATAAAATAAAAATTCAAATGTTGATAACCCCTGACTGAAACAAAAATTCAAAATTCCGAGTATAAAAGTTTTGTAGGCCTGTAACTGTTTATATATTCTGAAATTTTAGGCTCTGTTTATTGAGCGGATCAAAAGTTATAAGGGGGGGACGGACACACAGACACACACACACACAGACACACAGACACACACACAGACACACACACACACAGACACACGAAATGTTCTACTCCGAATTCTGAGTAAATCCGTGTATGGAACATATATGCTGCGAAGCCTCTAAGTTGGTGTTTTTTGACTTCAAAGTTGGAAAAGCCGTGAAAAAAGTAGACCTCTCCATACAATTCTCGCGTATTCTGGCTTGAAACATTGTCGATATGTTAAGAGAACAAAGTTCTCCTGAACAAATCGACAGTTGGATGAACAATAAAGATATAACTAGTTGCATGTAACACATGAGATCCAACTGTCGATAGCGATAGTATGTATAGTTGAAGAATATGTACCAAACTATAAACCCATAGATACAAATTATTGAATATTTTCAGATATTTTGTTTTCTATACAACATATGTAGGTATGTATGTCAAGATAGGATAGTATGGAAGAAGATCCTTTTTCCTACCCAGAATATGCAAATTGCATGATGGTATGTATGTATGTTTGGAGATGAAGTAACAAACTATTAAGTCTTCTTACATATTGTGTATAGGCGACTGCCATACAAAATGTATGAAGCGATGTCGTCACTAAATTCAATTTTTAAAAAAATTGTTAAAAAAAAATTGAGATCTTCTTCTACAATGTTAATATTTTTTATAGAAAATTAAATTATCTAGTTGGGGTGTTTCGGCTTTTTTCGATAATTGTAAAAGTTTTGGAAATATAGGCAGTTAAACTCATAAATTTATCATAAAAAAAATATTTTTCTTAATAAAAAATGTTTGAGAAACCCTGGAATTTTTTTGAAAAAACTAATTTGAGATTTTGTATTTGTCTATGTTTGTACCAATTTTCAGCGTTCTACCGTATATGGTTTCTGAGATATATGGAAAAATAAAATAAAAATTCAAAAGTTGATAACCCCTGACTGAAACAAAAATTCAAAATTCCGAGTATAAAAGTTTTGTAGGCCTGTAACTGTTTATATATTCTGAAATTTTAGGCTCTGTAAATTGAGCGGATCAAAAGTTATAAGGGGGGGACGGACACACAGACACACACACACACAGACACACAGACACACACACAGACACACGAAATGTTCTACTCCGAATTCTGAGTAAATCCGTGTATGGAACATATATGCTGCGAAGCCTCTAAGTTGGTGTTTTTTGACTTCAAAGTTGGAAAATCCATGAAAAAAGTAGACCTCTCCATACAATTCTCGCGTATTCTGGCTTGATACATTGTCGATATGTTAAGAGAACAAAGTTCTCCTGAACAAATCGACAGTTGGATTATCGACGAAGTTTTTATTTGGTAGAATTCCATTATAAGTTATATCTATAATTACTAGTTGCATGTAACACATGAGATCCAACTGTCGATAGCGATAGTATGTATAGTTGAAGAATATGTACCAAACTATAAACCCATAGATACAAATTATTGAATATGTTCAGATATTTTGTTATCTATACAACATATGTAGGTATGTATGTCAAGATAGGATAGTATGGAGGAAGATCCTTTTTCCTACCCAGAATATGCAAATAGCATGATGGTATGTATGTATGTTTGGAGTCGAAGTATCAAACTATTAAGTTGATATGTTATAAAAAATATAAAAATACTTGGTAATTGTTCTATTGTGTTTATTTGATTATTGACGCGTTTCGTGCAAAGCACATCGTCAGAAAAACTATTAAGTCTTCTTACATATTGTGTATAGGCGACTGCCATACAAAATGTATGAAGAGATGTCGTCACTAAATTCAATTTTTAAAAAAATTGTTAAAAAAAATTGAGATCTTCTACTACATTGCTGATATTTTTTATAGAAAATTAAATTATCTAGTTGGGGTGTTTCGGCTTTTTTCGATAATTGTAAAAGTTTTGGAAATATAGGCAGTTAAACTCATAAATTTATCATAAAAAAAATATTTTTCTTAATAAAAAATGTTTGAGAAACCCTGGAATTTTTTTGAAAAAACTAATTTGAGATTTTGTATTTGTCTATGTTTGTACCAATTTTCAGCGTTCTAGCGTTTATGGTTTCTGAGATATATGGAAAAATAAAATAAAAATTCAAATGTTGATAACCCCTGACTGAAACAAAAATTCAAAATTCCGAGTATAAAAGTTTTGTAGGCCTGTAACTGTTTATATATTCTGAAATTTTAGGCTCTGTTTATTGAGCGGATCAAAAGTTATAAGGGGGGGACGGACACACAGACACACACACACACAGACACACAGACACACACACAGACACACACACAGACACACACACACACAGACACACGAAATGTTCTACTCCGAATTCTGAGTAAATCCGTGTATGGAACATATATGCTGCGAAGCCTCTAAGTTGGTGTTTTTTGACTTCAAAGTTGGAAAAGCCGTGAAAAAAGTAGACCTCTCCATACAATTCTCGCGTATTCTGGCTTGATACATTGTCGATATGTTAAGAGAACAAAGTTCTCCTGAACAAATCGACAGTTGGATTATGGGTGGCAATTTATATAGTTCTTATATGTAAACTAGTTGCATGTAACACTTGAGATCCTTATAAGCCTAAACGATCGTCGGGAGTAAAATAAATAAATTGTAGAATAATATATGTGTTCATATTCATCATTATCAATATTAACTATCCTAATTATCGATGAAGTTTTTATTTGGTAGAATTCCATTATAAGTTATATCTATAATTAAAAGTAAAGACTTTTTGATTCTATATTAATTTTTATTCTGCGCGATAGGCCTATTTCGCCTTGTTAGGGCATTAACTAGCTAGTTAATGCCCTAACAAGACGAAACAGGCCTATCGCGCAGAATAAAAATTAATGTAGAATCATTAAGTCTTTACTATTAATTATAGATATAACTTTAATTATAGATATAACTAGTTGCATGTAACACATGAGATCCAACTGTCGATAGCGATAGTATGTATAGTTGAAGAATATGTACCAAACTATAAACCCATAGATACAAATTATTGAATATTTTCAGATATTTTGTTTTCTATACAACATATGTAGGTATGTATGTCAAGATAGGATAGTATGGAAGAAGATCCTTTTTCCTACCCAGAATATGCAAATTGCATGATGGTATGTATGTATGTTTGGAGATGAAGTAACAAACTATTAAGTCTTCTTACATATTGTGTATAGGCGACTGCCATACAAAATGTATGAAGCGATGTCGTCACTAAATTCAATTTTTAAAAAAATTGTTAAAAAAAAATTGAGATCTTCTTCTACAATGTTAATATTTTTTATAGAAAATTAAATTATCTAGTTGGGGTGTTTCGGCTTTTTTCGATAATTGTAAAAGTTTTGGAAATATAGGCAGTTAAACTCATAAATTTATCATAAAAAAAATATTTTTCTTAATAAAAAATGTTTGAGAAACCCTGGAATTTTTTTGAAAAAATTAATTTGAGATTTTGTATTTGTCTATGTTTGTACCAATTTTCAGCGTTCTACCGTTTATGGTTTCTGAGATATATGGAAAAATAAAATAAAAATTCAAAAGTTGATAACCCCTGACTGAAACAAAAATTCAAAATTCCGAGTATAAAAGTTTTGTAGGCCTGTAACTGTTTATATATTCTGAAATTTTAAGCTCTGTAAATTGAGCGGATCAAAAGTTATAAGGGGGGGACGGACACACAGACACACACACACACAGACACACACACAGACACACAGACACACACACAGACACACACACACACAGACACACGAAATGTTCTACTCCGAATTCTGAGTAAATCCGTGTATGGAACATATATGCTGCGAAGCCTCTAAGTTGGTGTTTTTTGACTTCAAAGTTGGAAAATCCATGAAAAAAGTAGACCTCTCCATACAATTCTCGCGTATTCTGGCTTGATACATTGTCGATATGTTAAGAGAACAAAGTTCTCCTGAACAAATCGACAGTTGGAAAAGTAAAGACTTTTTGATTCAACATTAATTTTATTCTGCGCGATAGGCCTATTTCGCCTTGTTAGGGCATTAACATTAAGCTAGTTAATGCCCTAAAAAGGCGAAATATCCTATCGCGCAGAATAAAATTAATGTAGATTCAAAAAGTCTTAACTTTTAATTATAGATATAATAAAGATATATTTTTATTTATACTTTGCATACACACAAACAAAAAATCTAATCTTAGAAATTCAATTTTTATAAAAAAAGAAAATGCTTCAGTAGCTACTCCTACCAGATTGACAACCGCTGACATTATATCTTTGATGAGTCTAAAGAAACCACTTTGAAATACCTTTTGTATAATTTATTTCATAATAAAATTGAATATATATATTTTTTAAATTTAACTTCAAAGCCAGAATATTTTTAAATGCGTTTAGATATAGGTACCTTCATATAAATATCAAAGGCATTCACAGTTTTTACGAAAGTATGTGTTTATAAAAAGCTTTGAAACATTTTTTCATTTTATCGTACATCCTATAAAACTTTTTTTTATCATATAAGTTATTGAATAGGTATTGGATTTATTTATAACTAGTTTTTTATATTAGGTATTGCTATCTTACAAGCAAACGAGATCTTTAGTAAATGTTGGCTATTGAGTTATTGATTTGTTTTTTTTAATTTTTGTCATGCTTTCGGTATTTACACTACATAGACTAGGTAATAGGTATGCACATATAGGGGACATATTTAATTCTGGGGGGCAAGTCTGGTCAACCTGGCGAAATCAAAACCCTCAAGATTACCCTTATCATGGATATACTTATCATAATGGAGTTCTATTTATTTATTTATTTATTTATTTTATTTTGGGAAACAAAACAGCTGTTACATGTTTTACATTAATAAAAAAATAACAATCAGGAAAGTAAGCCAATTACATTGTTCCACAGATTAATATACATAATAAAGACAATTCAGTACAAAGTCAAAGACAAAAGTGTGGTGTAAGTGTACAATTGTGATGTGTGTGTATGTGTGTGTGTGTGTATTTTATGAAGCGAGGGTGGGACATGAAGAAAGGTAGGAGAGGAGGAAAGGGTGAGTTGTCATATTAATACAGTATTGGACATACCAAAAATTGTACAATTTGGTACATAAAGTATTCATTATAATATTGATGTTAGTTGTTTTTTTTTAATGAATGTAGGCTATTGTTAAAAATATCTGGCTTATTCTATAATATCTTATGATTGATTTCGCCGATTGACCAGGTTCGCTCAGTACAAGGGCATTGCATAGAGCCCTAAACCCCGCTACCGCTGTCATGCATTCATAATATTTAATATTTACATAAACAATTTTTCATAGTAATGCATTTTTTTAGCGATTTTTTTGCGATTTTTTTCTCTTTAATTGCTTTTTTATTGTCAACTCTTATTTCTGACATTTTTACACTATTATTGTCTATTTTATTATTGTTTTTATAGTATTTTATAACAAATCTATATTTTGTGTATAATGGTAAAAGGCTTCTGGCCGTAGATACACAAATAAATAATTAAATAAATTTAATAGAAATTTATAAATTATTAATTGTCGGGTATACTCATTAGAATAGTTGCGTTTTCTATAAAATATTGGACTTTATAAATATTTATTATAAATTAAAACGACTTGATTTAGCCGAAACGTTCGTTTTGTGAAAGGACATAAATACAAAAAAATCACTAATTTAATTTAATAAATTCATAATATAGGATTCTAAAGAATCAGTGGTGTTATCAATATGACAAAATCATTTTTAAAAACCTCCTCTGGACTACTGAAATGAGGACACTGTGCTCCATAATGGGCGTAACACTAGTGGATAGAGTCCGGAACAAGGATATAAGGAGGAGATGCGATATAGATGACATCATACGCTGAGGTAGAGGGCGAAGGCGTCAATGGACAGATCGTGTCGAGAGAATGGGAGACAATCGAATACCCAAAATTGTTTCCAAGGAAATCCCGGAGAGTCGCAGAGCAAGGGGGAGACCAGCAAAAAGATGGAATGACAGCTGGACATCCAGATGACAAGAGGCAGTCTCCGAGTGAAAAAACAGGTCTTCGGGCTAAAACTAGAGGAAGAAAAAGAAGATTTTTAAACGTTGCATAGCTTCTCTGGCAACAAGTATCGGGAATGTCAAATATTAATTCAACTGCACCCAATATCAAGTTGTTATATTCTGGAAGATTGTCCGTTATTTTCCGTGTCCAGACCATCTATATGCACCCTCTCCAATAACAGCCGCCACAGTCCTGTAGTTTGCAACAAAAAGTTCTTCATTACAAGGCTACCCCATGAGTCAAGAACCTAGAATACACCACACCTCACTTTACCGAGGTCGAATGAGCAGTCAAATTTGACATTAAACGCGAAAATTTTCAACATAAAATATAATAAACATTGTTAAAAATCAAACTAATACGTAAATAATATTTATTTGAAAATTTTATCAAATGCGAATACGTAATAAACTTATTCCTAACCTCAAATGGCAAAGGTGTTGACACTTTTTTTCTGTAACCGATTTCCATCCAATTTATAAAGCGACACGTTCACGCGAGTCGCTGTTATCATTTAAGACCTAACCGAACTAAACCTAACCGAAAATTATATGGAATGCAAAAAATACGACAGCGAAATACTTGTTTGATGTTTTAGCAAATCTTCAATCCCCTTACTTTTTTGGCTAGGTTCAGTTAGTCTTAAATGATAATAGCGACTCGGGTGAGCGAGTTATTTTATAAATTGAATGAGAATTGGTTACGGGAAAAATATTTGACTTCATAATTGAAATAAAACTATTAATATTTGAAACACCTATGTCGTTTGAGGTTAGGGATTAGTTTATTTATTTATTTTTTTTTTTTTTTTTAAAAATGAATATGCTTGTGCTTAGGTGAACGAAATCGGTCGAGGCAGGATTCGAACTCGCGACCACTGGATTACTAGCCCAGCGCGCTAACCGCTCTGCCACCGACCCATCTAAATGTATCCCATCTATTATGTATTGATCACATTTTTTAAATACATTATATTTCACAACATATTGGGTATCTGACTGCTGATCCAAAGGTCCCGGGTTCGATTCCCGGTGGAGACACAGTTTTTAATTGTGTTTTCAGTCTGGATCTGTGAGACGATTAATATCGTAAGTCTCCAGAATGTGGCAACTTGTTATTGGGTGCGTGTTAAATTCATATTTGACATAGTACCTGTTAGTTGCCCGAGAAGTAATAAATAATAATAATAATATTATTTGCGTAGTTGGATGATTTTTAATAGGTAATTCTTATTATTTTTTGTATTGAAAATTTTCGTTGTTAGTGTCAACTTGACAACTCATCCGATCTTGGAGAGAACACACCAGCAGATGCAACCACTCACATCCTGCTCACCTTTCAACAGTTCCCATTTCTGCATGTTCGCCTTGCATCTACTCACGCCCATTCTGAGTCTTTTCGGGGATTTCCAACACTCGTATGGGAGTTGGTGTTCGGTTTCAACCATTAGCTCTCCCGAACCTAGTCCTGCCACAGCTCGATTCTTATTTTTTGCAGGTTGGAGCACAATTCATTGGTTTTCGATAGGAAACTGCGTGTCGGTTTGAACCTCGTTATCGTTATCCTGGAAGATGATGTTTATAGTCTCAAATATCGAGACTTAAACCATCGAAGCTAAGGTGAAACTCGCCTCCAAAAAATTGAGCGTACTATATAGAGCGCGTAGATATTTTACTAAGAACCAGATCTGTATACTCTACAAAGCGCAAATACGTCCAATTATTGAATATGGCAGTCACCTCTGGAGTGGCGCCCCCCAATACCTACTGAATACCCTCGACGCTGTCCAAAGGCGTGCTATACGTCTGATTGATGATCCATCACTGACTGATGGATTGCAATCACTAGAATACAGACGCAGAGTCGGTATTTTAAGTTTATTCTATAGATACTACCACGGGAATTGCTCAGAAGAACTTGCATCTTTGGTCCCTCCTCCACCCACTCGCAACAGAGTCAATCGCTTCACTCAATCGCAGCACCCATTCACAGTGGACCTTCAACATATACGAACAAGTCGCTTCTCGAACTCCTTTATTAATACAGCAGCCCGACTGTGGAACGATCTTCCGAATTCTGTGTTTCCACCTTCGTACAACCCGGGTCTTTTTAAAATCCGAATTAATAAACTCTTTTCTAGATTGCAAACCCCTCCCAACGCTACGTAGTGCGCTTCTTCGGAAGAGTAAAATGGACCCAAGTCCTAATAGCTGGCGTCCCCTACGTGGACATGTTAAAAAAAAAACACAATGAAAAAATATGTCTGCACTGAGAATCGAACTAGTGACCTATGATTCAGTCTAATATACCAACTGAGTCACCAACAGGCCGACTTCTTTTTCTTTGCCCTTTTCCAGTCTTAGTCGGGGTCGGCTCTCCTGATACTTAATCGCCAGGACACTCTGTCCTGTGTCGTCAAGGTATCGATTCTGTCCCCTTGAAGTTCCTTTTGAATGCTAGAAGTTGCCGGCGGACGGCCCCTTCCCCGCCGAATAGTTGGTATGTCAAGGCTCTTTCTAACGATGTGATTTTCTTCCCTGCACATAACATGACCATACCAACAGGCCAACAAAATAATTAATTTTAGAATAGTGGAGGATTAAAAAATTGTTACACAAAGATATTTGTAAAGGCAAAAGTCTCGAGACCATTTATGTACAATAACAACACAACTCGTTTTGCGGAAGAAGAATCACGAAGCATATTATTTCGTTAAGGCCATTAAATTTGATACACTTTTCTTCTGATTATTTTAAGGCATCCGAGAACACAAAAAGCGTAGCTGCTCTTGAAATGAATATTTACGTCACGTTTTTAGGGAGTATTAACAACTTCGCAATTTCTCACAAACCGCAAAAGTGTTGTCTTACAATAAACAACGAGAAATATTTCCATTCTATGAGAAATAAAGAAATTGATTAAAACGAAAGTGTTAGTTTTAGTATGTTATGATTTCATCGTTTTATCTAAGCGTATTTTTACATTAGATCGTTAAGAATAATAATCTGTAATAGAACGATGTATGACAGGGTTAGAAATGAGGACATTTTTATTTAAATTTTATTATTTGAATGAATATAACAGCTTTAAGTTGTAATTAAAAATAGTATAAAAATTACAATTATTCATAGCGCCAATTACAATGTTCATATTAAGTATTATGAATAAAATGTTTGAGTTAGTTAAAAACAAAAAACTATTGAACCTACATATAGCATTGCAAGAGGGTTTAGGATATAGGGGAGGGTCAGCGAGGGGAAAAGGTGGAGAAGAGGAAAGGGATTAGCTCCCTTTTGGAGAAACAAGTTATCGTATCTATCGAAAGACCAGTCCCAGCACAGGCATACCCAAAACACAGTTAAAATTTAAATATCTCCATCAAACATGTATGTATAGAGACTAGACGTAAAAATATCAAGCCTAAGGTCACACATAGTTTTTATTGTAACAATAACATAAGGAAAGAACGCAAGATGAAGAAAGATGTCATTAATAGAATGAAAGAAAACACATTGAGATGGTTTGGCCACATGGGTAGAATGAATGAAAAACGTCTGACGAAGAAAATATGTGAGGCCACCTAAGAAAGGGATGGCACGACCATAATAACGATATTCTGAAAGACGGAAATGTCAGAAGCGTAAACTACATACGAACATGTATGAGCGATGCAAGAATATGGACAAGGCGATGGATGCATGTCAGGATAGAAAAATGTGGCGTTCGTTTCTCTCTGCCTAGCCCACGAGGGACATGGCGTGATGGTATATATCACCGTCGTTTACCTTATAGGAGTTAGAGTGAAAAATTCAGGTATTTTCTTAGACGGTAGGTGAAGGGAGATATATAGAATATTGAGTATAATTTAATTTATGTTATTTAAACATTAAGCATTCAAAGCAGCATTCAAAATTATATATTTTACTTTAGAAAAATAAAAAAAGCGAACGGAAAGCGATAACCGTATTTAAAAATGAGTGGGTCTATACTAAACTCTCCACACCATAGTAAGTGTACATTTTTTCTTGTTGAAAGGTTGACAATCTCTAAATGCATTTCGTGAAGAACATTTATTTATTTATTTACATGTTAGATTCTTAAACAAACATAATAAGATTTACAGAGGATAAAAGTTTTCACAATACGCCATGCACACAAAAACATTGTCACGAAACTCATTGTATGCACTTTCTACGTGATACCTGTTGAGAAATTTATGTAAAACAATCGTTACTACTAACAAGATGAGCATATTATATGAGACAGTGTATCAATGTTGATTAGGCGATGTATTTTTTTTTATTGAGTATACATAATATAAACAGACACATAGTAAAAAAAATTAAATTATTACAGTTTTTTTTTCAATAAGCACTGTCCCAATAAAGTTTAAAAACTTGTGCTTGGGACAGAATAGAAGAATGCGGTGTTCGGTTCTCACTGCCTACCCCTTGAGGAAGATAAAAGTGGTGAGTAAAAAATTCACTTGACTATAGAGAAGCATACAAAATCAATATGAAGTTAATCACTCAATTTTCCCTTACAGAAGCTATTTTACTTCTGTTACATATATACAACCGTGAGAGTATTTTGAAAATTTGGACAGATGAAATTATAGAGAAGAAATTAAAAGTTGTCTATGGAAAACTAATCAGCTCTAGGTCTATGTACTATACACATATTGATGTAAATATGAAGTTAATCACTCAATTTTCCCTTACAGAAGCTATTTTACTTCTGTTACATATATACAACCGTGAGAGTATTTTGAAAATTTGGACAGATGAAATTATAGAGAAGAAATTAAAAGTTGTCTATGGAAAACTAATCAGCTCTAGGTCTATGTACTATACACATATTGATGTAAATATGAAGTTAATCACTCAATTTTCCCTTACAGAAGCTATTTTACTTCTGTTACATATATACAACCGTGAGAGTATTTTGAAAATTTGGACAGATGAAATTATAGAGAAGAAATTAAAAGTTGTCTATGGAAAACTAATCAGCTCTAGGTCTATGTACTATACACATATTGATGTAAATATGAAGTTAATCACTCAATTTTCCCTTACAGAAGCTATTTTACTTCTGTTACATATATACAACCGTGAGAGTATTTTGAAAATTTGGACAGATGAAATTATAGAGAAGAAATTAAAAGTTGTCTATGGAAAACTAATCAGCTCTAGGTCTATGTACTATACACATATTGATGTAAATATGAAGTTAATCACTCAATTTTCCCTTACAGAAGCTATTTTACTTCTGTTACATATATACAACCGTGAGAGTATTTTGAAAATTTGGACAGATGAAATTATAGAGAAGAAATTAAAAGTTGTCTATGGAAAACTAATCAGCTCTAGGTCTATGTACTATACACATATTGATGTAAATATGAAGTTAATCACTCAATTTTCCCTTACAGAAGCTATTTTACTTCTGTTACATATATACAACCGTGAGAGTATTTTGAAAATTTGGACAGATGAAATTATAGAGAAGAAATTAAAAGTTGTCTATGGAAAACTAATCAGCTCTAGGTCTATGTACTATACACATATTGATGTAAATATGAAGTTAATCACTCAATTTTCCCTTACAGAAGCTATTTTACTTCTGTTACATATATACAACCGTGAGAGTATTTTGAAAATTTGGACAGATGAAATTATAGAGAAGAAATTAAAAGTTGTCTATGGAAAACTAATCAGCTCTAGGTCTATGTACTATACACATATTGATGTAAATATGAAGTTAATCACTCAATTTTCCCTTACAGAAGCTATTTTACTTCTGTTACATATATACAACCGTGAGAGTATTTTGAAAATTTTGGACAGATGAAATTATAGAGAAGAAATTAAAAGTTGTCTATGGAAAACTAATCAGCTCTAGGTCTATGCACTTTACACATATTGATGTAAATATGAAGTCAATCGGACTTATAGTTTGGGCTGTATAGAGGACACAAAAATGATAATTTCGTACGCCGAACGCCGTATGCCGTACGCCATACGCCGTACGCCACACGCCATACATCCAAACACATCACGACGAAACTCACAGTGTACACTCTCTACACTATACCCGTGTAGAAATTGATGTAAAAAAATACTCTCCACTATTACATATTGTGGACAGTAAAGATTATCGACTATTGACCCACTCTACCACAATCTATAAGATCTATTATTGATATTTTTTAAATGCTCACATGTACCTACTAGAAATGACAAATTCAAAATTTCGTTTAAATGCGTACACATTTTCATAATCATTATTATTAGCAAATACAGGTTTTATAGTTGAATGCAATTTATTCATTTTTGAACTAAAATGATTTTGATTTTTTAGCTCAGCGTTGTGGATGTTGCCAAGTGGTATTTGAATATGGAAATACATAAAATTATGCTCTCTTATCGGATCTTTAACACAAACTTTTATAACGACTTGTAAAATAATATGAAATACTCACGTATGCGGTATCGTGCATCACACAAGTTTCTAATCTTTTTAGGTCCACTGCCCCCTATTAAAAAATTGTTTAATAATTGCGGGATAAATGTCTAATATGTACAATGAATAAAATCGATTGAAGATCTACAAGTGAATATTTATAGGATACAAATTGTTTGGTGAATTACATACTTTCAAATTAGTGATTTGCAATAGTCTTGCAATCTGGAAACGAAGACCGACGATTCAGCATGTGCCACCAAGACCAGGAAAACATGTCCAAGGATAAGGTTTTCAACAACAAGAGTCTTGCATGATTTAAATACAAGAGTCTTGAAATTGATTTCTTTTTCATATTATATTACTTCTCGGGCAACTAACAGGTACCTACTAAGTCAAATATTTATTTAACACGCACCCAATTATAATTTGCCACAATCTGGAGATTTACACTATTTATCGTCTCTTGATGTTTTTCGTTTCACAGATCCAGACTGAAAACACAATTGAAAACTGTGTCTCCACCGGAAATCGAACCCAGGACCTTTGGAACAGCAGTCAGATACCTAACCAACTGAGCCACAAAGGCCGACAATTAGACTATAAGCAATTAACTACCCATAGCATTCATATATTTTTTTTAAGTTTGTAAATATACTATACATATAATGATAAAACACGTAAGAAAGTAATAGCCTTTTATTTTTATTGTGTTACTTTACAAAGTTTCACTTATATACATTGTGAATTCTGTTAGGTTGCAGATATTCGTTGACTTAATATATTGATATAAGTTATACACACATTAATAAATAAATATAAATAAATAGTAAAAAAAAAAAAAATTAATTAATTTATTAATTAATTAATTAATTAATTAACTAATAAATAAATAAATAATAAATGAATAAATGAATAAATAAATAAATAATTAAATAAATAAATAAATATATAAATAAATTAATTAATTAATTTGTAAATAAATAAATAAATAAATAAATTAATTAATTAATTGATTATTTAATTAATTAATTAATTAAGTATTTATTTATTTAATTAATTAATTAATTAATTAATTAAAAAATAAATAAAATAATTAAATAATTAATTGATTTATTTATTTATTTATATATTTATTAATTAATTAATTAATTAATTAATTAATTAATTAATTAATTAATTAATTAATTAATTAATTAATTAATTAATTAATTAATTAATTAATAATATAGTATTTTACACGTCGGTCGATGCGTATAATGTTCATGCATACAACTCATGATTTGGGATCCTCTGTATACACATGTACCTATACAAAAAGAAAACTCTTCTGATTATTTCTTAAGAGATGGAGTATCAAATTACAATGTTAATAAAGTTTCGCGTACTAACAAAGATTTATCAAGTTTGTTTTAATAATATTTCGTATGAGAAGTGAATGGATTAATAACTTTATGCTTATTAAAAAACTTTTAAGTACCTACATTGAAAAACATTACAGCCTCATAATTCTTTAAACTAGACAGCTTTGCCCATTACGCTGAGCTTTATTTCATTATTTTGTATCGGTATATCATTTACCGAACCAAGCATTAGTTCTAACATCTATCAAGAAAGTATTCTATATTAGTTCTTACATTTATCACAAAAGTATTCTATATTAGTTGTAACATCTATCACAAAAGTATTCCAGATTAGTTCTAACATCTATCACTAAAGTATTCCAGATTAGTTGTAACATCTATCACTAAAGTATTCCAGATTAGTTGTAACATCTATCACTAAAGTATTCCAGATTAGTTGTAACATCTATCACTAAAGTATTGGCTTGAATATATATCTTTAATGTGCTTCACGGTGCCAAGATTGATAATCTAGGGGTCTCCGTAACTTCTTCGTGCTACGCATTTTTACTGCGGTTAAAATAATATTTTTAAAAGAGAACTGGAAAATCAGGCATCTACAAGGTTTACGACTTGTCATCAGATAGTTTATGTCACTTTTAGCGCTTACTAAATCGTTATGCAATTACGCCTTTTTTATTGTCTTAAAATTAAATTAATAAGCACTTCCTTGCACCCTGCGCAAGTGGCGAGTTTATTGCCATATGGCAATTTCTTCCAACTAACCAGTGTTTCCAGCCCAGCCCCCCTAGACAACGTGTTATTTAACTCAAGAAAAGAAACAAGAAAAGATAACTCTGTGTATGAAAGTGACAGTTGCCAGTCACGTGACAACTGTCACTTCCATACTTTGAGATATATTTTCTCGTTTCTTTTCTTGAGCTAAATGACACGTTGTCTATGGGAGCTGAGAAGCAATATTAGTGTGAGAAATCAATTTAAATAATTTCTCTTCAGCTAAAGATCGAACCCAGGACGCCCGCTCAAAAACCACATCAATCCAAATTATAAAGATTCTATATAATATGTTGATTGGAGATTATCAACTCTTATAGAATCTGTATTCCCTGGCCTCCTCCAGAAATTTTCTCCGTCTCTCCTCATCGACCGTCAGTCCTCTCCAATTGGTCATCTCCATTATTCTGTCATCACATATCAAATTGTCCAACCCCCTAACCTGAAACCAGGTCTGCCTCCACTTCGTCTTCCTTCAGGACAGGTGTCTAATATTTTTTTCATCATCCATCCGACAGACATGTCCAAGCAAAAGCAGTCGCTAAATTTTAATAATTCAAAATCAATCAATGTCGCTTTTGTTTTTATTGTTATTAACTTTATTACTTTTATTTTTATTATTATTACTTTGTTACTACTTGCTATTAATTTTGTTTTACTTTTACTTATATTATTAGTTTGTTACTACTTTTGTTATTTTTTTTGCTTATGTTTGTAAAGGTATATCGATGAATAAATTAATATAACTAGTGATCGCCCAGTGGTCAAAATTTGACCGTAATTCATTAAAAAGAATATTTGGAATTAATACTATAAAATTTTGAATTTTAATGAGGTTTTTTTGTCTGGCCATTGCGTACACCTTTATTTTTTTTAAATTTTTTATTATATTACGGCACCTGCGAGCGTGTGCTTACAAATATTTCATTATTGCGTGTTATTTGCTTTAATTCTCTGCAATTCCTATGAAATTTATAATTTAATATAGATAGTGAACCCCCGGCAAACTTCGTATTGCTTGTATAATTAAATTTGGTCCTTCATTATCACCCGTCACTTCAGACCCTTCAGTACCTCCCGTCCCTTCAGACCCTTCAGTACCACCCGTCCCTTCAGTACCTCCCATCCCTTCAGTACCTTCCATCCCTTCAGTACCTCCCGTCCTTTCAGTACCTCCCGTCCCTTCAGTACCTCCCATCCCTTCAGTACCTCCCGTCCCTTCAGACCCTTCAGTACCACCAATCCCTTCAAGCCCTCAGTACATCTCTTTCCTTCAGGCCCTTCAGTACCTCCCGTCCCTTCAGTGCCTCCCGTCCCTTCAGTACCTCCCGTCCCTTCAGTACCTCCCGTCCCTTTAGTACCTCCTGTCCCTTCAGTACCTCCCGTCCATTCAGTACCTCCCGTCCCTTCAGTACCTCCCGTCCCTTCAGTATCCCCCGTCCGTTCCTTTCGTTGCCTCTCGTCCCTTCAGTAGGTTAAGAAAATATAACGAAGAACAAGAAGATAAAAGTTTTAATCCAAAAACCTGCGAAGAGATGGAAAGAAAATTGAACTTTCTTCTCCCAGGATAGTCCACCTTCATAGGTAAAATGACCTAATACCCGATGATGAAGAAGAAGAAGAAGATTCTGGTTGGTTGGAAGAAATTGCCATTAGGCAATAAGCCCGCCAGTGTACTAATTATATGTACAAAAAGATTAAAATAAATAAATAAATAAGAAGAAAAATGTTTTAATCCAGAAACCATCCCGGGCATACGCACGACAATTCACCAAAGTTTCACTGCAATCGGATGAACGGTTTCCAGTATAGACCACCTTCATAGGTAAAATGACTTAATATTTGATGAAGAAGAATTTTTTTTAATCTAGAAATCATCCCGGGCATACGCTCAATAATTCATCAAAGTTTCATTGCAATCGGATGAACGGTTCCCAGGATAGTCCACCTTCCTAGGTAAAATGACCTAATACCCGATGAAGAAGAAGAAGAAGAAGAAAAAAATTTTTGATCCAGAAACCATCCCTGGTATACTCTCGACAGTTCACCAAAGTTTCATAGCAATCGGATGAACGGTTTTGGAGCGCATTCAATATATACATGCATACATGGGTACATAATATGGGTGACAGGAAAATTATTCGAAAAACAATTATTCGAATGCTCAATTTTACGAAAATCAATTTTACGAATGGCAATTATTCGAATCACATTTTTTCGAAAAACAATTTTCCGAACACACAATTATCAGAATTTACAATTGTTCGAATTTTTATGACGTCATGTTGGTAGTATTGTGAGAGAAATAAACCATAGATTTTTATTATAATATACTAGATGTCGTAGTTAGCAAATTTTGTATGAATCGAAAACAAATGACTCACTTTTTGCACGGAGTACTACATCTACATAGTATTATTATGTTTAATAAAAATCTATGGAATAAACAACATGGCGACGCACCGCGCTGTCAGATATCCTAGGATATACACCTATTTTTGAAACCTAAACCTACAAAACTTTGGTAAAAATAGGTTGGTTAGGTTTGTTTATAGTTATAATTGCGACTGGCGTGAGCCAGTTGCATTATATATTTTAAAAAAGTAACTATAATATTAAAATAAAATAACAAATTGGTGTGAATACTAGATAAACATAAACTGGTGTACAAACTAGACTATCCCGCGTTGTAATACATTCCGCGCTGTAAACATACGTACCCAAGTAATAATAGTCTTCATCGAATATATTTTACTGGCTACAAATATGTCAAAGGAGGCAACATAATGACACAAAAATATATTAAATTCGGTTAATTGGCTTTCCAACAAATGTTAGTTCGAATAATTTGCTTTCGGACAATTGTCATTCTGATAACTGATTTTCGAAAAATTGTTATTCGTACAATTGCGCATTCGAACAATTGTGTTTCGAAGAATTTTCATGTAATCCATAATATGTAGGTACATATGTAGGTACATATGTACAAACATTCAAATTTATAATATAGATAGATATCATGTTTTCATCAAGGAACACAGTTTTCTCTTCATGTATCGCAAGTCAATTTTATAAATGGAATTATTGTGTACCTAAGTACCTACCATTTATATTGTTTCACAGGAGGTATTCAAATACGTATTTTCCTTTAAAATGTTCTAAAATTTGAATTTAATCAACTGCGTCGTAGGTACCACAATGACATTTAAATGTGACCACAGAACATGGAATAAAAACTAGTTGCATGTAACACATGAGATCCAACTGTCGATGGCGATAGTATGCATAATCAAAGAATACGTACCAAACTATAAACAACACAAATTAATAAATATTTGAAGATATTTTATTTTCTATATAAAACATGTAGGTATGTTTGTCAGGATAGGATAGTATGGAGGTCAGTCTGTTTTTCCTACACAGAATATGAAAACAGTATGATGGTATGTATGTATATTTGGAGATTTAAGTATCAAACTATTAAGTCTTCTTACATATTGTGTATAGGCGACCACCATACAAATTGTATGAAGTGATGTCGTCACTAAATTCAATTTTTATAAAAATTGTTAAAAAAAATTGAGATGTGCTTATACAATGTTCATATTTTTTATATAAAATTAAATTATCTAGTTGGGGTGTTTTGGCTTGTTTCGAAGTTGATAACCCCTGACTGAAACAAAAATTCACAATTCTGAGTATAAAAGTTTTGTAGGCCTATAACTGTTTATATATTCTGAAAATTTGGGCTCTGTAAATTGATCGGATCAAAAGTTATAAGGGGGGAACGGACACACACACAGACACACACAGACACACACACACACACACACTCACACACACACACACACACACAAAACTCACATAAAATGTTCTACTCCGAATTCTGAGTAAATCCATGTATGGTAATATATATGCTGCGAGGCCTCTAGTTGGTGTTATTAGCATGCAAAAAGTCCACTACACCATACAAAATTTTCCTTCGTACACGCATCTTGGCTTAATAATGTCGATTCATTAAGAGGATTGAATTCTCATGAACGAATCGACAGTTGTTGGATAATGAATATTTCCTACCTACCTACTGTGTGTTATCGGAATATTTTTCATACTACGCGGGTATATTAAAATTACGTTTCCCCTTTCTTCACCGTTCTGTGGTACACAATAAATGGTTTGTTGTGAAATTTTTTTTATTTGATTTAATTTATTTATTATGCATATTATGTATTAATATTATTTTTCTGCAGTCCTCTTCCATATAATCTTCAAATATGCCAAATCTCAAACCCTTCCGTGCGCCCATTTATCCGGAAATGTACTGAACGTTTTCGCTTCACGTATCAATATATAGATTATTATTTAGCACGCCATACACATAAAAATTTAGCACGACCAACGTCATAATATGTACTCTACATTATACTTGTGAAGAAATTGTATATAAAATACACTTGACAATGTGAAAATATAACTCACGGTTATTTTGTAGTAGTGGAGAGTATGCAATACTTACTGAGTATTTACTAGGTAAAGTGTTTGTATGTATTTTTAAATGAAGGATGAGTGTAAGAGTTTCTAACATAATAAAGTCCATTTTATGAGATCGCAATATTGTTTTATGATGTCTGGGTCTACAGCAGAGGTCAACGTTTTGGTTCAAATTAGTATATTAAAGAATATTTCACACAACACCATTGACAAAACATTCATTATGAGTGTTGATAATATTTAGTTAATGATATTGAACAACTTTATTTGTCACAGACTAGTTTCTGTGGACGTTATGCATTTGCACAAGTGTGTAAAGATAATCGAATTGTTTGTATAGATTCTTTGAAATGTTATTTAAAATATATTTATGAAAAATGAACCTAACACTTACCTTATACTTATTAAAAATGAACCTCATACTTATGTATTATAAATGAACCTCATACTTATGTATTATAAATGAACCTTATACTTATTATAAATGAACCTTGTACTTATTATAAATGAACCTTATATTTATTATAAATGAACCTTATACTTATTATAAATGAACCTAATACTTGCGCAAAGTGGTCAATATCCAGGCGTAATTCATTAAATTTTTATGTCAATGTCATTGGACCAACCATACCATACCATACCATCACGTCCTTTCCCTATTTGGGGTAGGCAGAGAGAACCGAACGCCAGACTCCTATCTCTTGACATACATTTCTCACTTCGTTCACGTCCATGCATCTTATCATACACGCTCGTCTGTTATTCTTGCTTCTAACGTTTCTATCTTTCAAAATTCCATTTATGTGATCGTGCCGAATTTTCCTTGGCCGACCTCTATTTTTCATTCCTCTTTTATCACCCTTATATACTTTTTTGTCATCACTCATTCTTTCTATGTGGCCAAATCATCTTAGGGTATTTATTTTCATCTTACTTACGATATCTCTTTCAACTTTCCATCCACCGTTTTACCACACACACGTCTTAAAGACCTCATTTCGACCGCGTTTGTTCTACTTTCATACGTCTTCTGCCATGTCCATGTCTCACTAGCATATATTAGAGTCGGTACGACGATACAATTGTGTACCACGAGCTTTGCTTGCCTCGAGATAGTTAGGTCAACCATTACAGATCTTAATGCACCATTCACTCTATTCTTTACCGTTACTCTCCTTTCAATATCTTTTTCCAATCTTCCATCACGCTGAAACACGCTTCCTAAGTATAAATACTCATCCACTTGTTCTAATTGTACATTCTCCACTCGTAACTCGCATTTTTTTCGTCTTTCGCTCTTTTCAAATACCATCACCCTTGATTCTCAGTCCATTTTGCATGCATACATCGAATACTATTTTAAACAAACATTCCAAGTCTTCCAAACTTCCATTGGACCTGGGGAGCAATCTGGTCCAACCGGCGAAATCAAAACCCTCACGATTACCCATATCATGGATTACTTTATTTGAAATCAAGAATGAGTTGTTTGACACGATCGGTTTCGAAATGACTGCTCCTTCCTCACAAATTACCATCAAGGGGGAAGACTTTTGACTAAGTGAATAGTCTTCTTCTTCTTCTTCAGCCTATTTCCGTCCACTCCTGAACGAAAGCCTCTTCCATTTGACTCCACGTCGTCCTGTCCTGTGCAGTTTGCATCCAGGATGTGCCAGCATATCTTGTTATATCGTCCCTCCACCGCAGCTGCGGCCGCCCCACTCCTCTCTTTGTTATACGAGATCTCCAAGTCAGTACTCTCTTAGTCCACTTCTCGTCCGAGCTTCTGGCTACGTGTCCCGCCCATTTCCATTTCAGAGTCGCCACACGGTGGATTATATCTGTTACTTTTATTATTTCTCTCACCGTTTCGTTTCTTACCTTGTCTCTTAATGACAGACCCAGCATGGATCTTTCCATAGCTCTTTGAGTGACTCGCAGTTTCTCGGCACTCAGTTTAGAGAGAGAGTGAATAGTAATAAACAAAAAAAAAACCTTAAAAAAAGTTGACCGACCCCTGTCCATGTTTGAAACTCGTCGAGTCGAGCAAAGACCCAAGAACTTTTCACATAAATTATGATAGAGAATTAAATTAATGTTAAAATTATTATTATTCTGAGAGCGAAGTTTACGCTTAATTATTACGGCATAAAATAATTGCCTCGTCCCCCTTTTTATTCTTTGCCGATTAATTTGCCTGTCCAATGACCGTGTAAGCAAAGCGATTGCCTATATTCGATGAGCCCAACTGAAAAACACACCGTAAAATGGGAAGGCTTTTTATAGCAATATTCAACTATCAATAGGTACCTATTCAATTTTACGCCGATGTAATAGCCTGTTCGTGGAAACTATCGGATATATTTAGGATGTAAATAGAAACTCAAACACCATACTGGTTTCTTTCACTACATTAAGGTTTATAATCAGAGTACAAGACTTCAGTGTATCAACAGAAATGAAATGTACAGTCCGTTCAGAGCTTTAATAGTCCCTTGCATAAATGTAAGTAACAGGATGGTTACAATTTTTTTTTATAAAAAAAATATTACTTTTTGAAATACTTATTTTATCAATTACCCAGACAACATTCTAAACATACACAATAACTTTTAGTACATAGGTACTTTTTTATGAATATGTCCTTGTACTAACAAGGACATATACATCCTCATAAATTCCCTAAATTGAGCATAAATGTTTGTGCTCTAGGTCAACGAAATCGGTCGTGGTAGGATTCGAACTCGCGACCACTGGATTACAAACCAACTGTTTATTTCATACACATACATACCATCACGGAATATTCCACAAAGTAGAGTAACCAGCGAAAAGTGTGCGGTTTTGCATACCTTATAAAAGAAAGCACGATACATGCGTGTATCCCCCCACATCAGTCTCGTCTCACCTAAAAAATCAATGCATTCAGAATGGGTGAATAAATATCATTACTGAATATAAATAAATATCATAGCTGGTGGTATAATAAATAAATATCATTGCTGAATTTTGTGAGATGCTATTTTTATTATAATTTTTTTAAATGAATATGTCTTTGTTAAACAAGTACATATACATCTTTCTACGTTCCCTAAATTAAGCATAAGTGCTTGTGCTATAGGTGAACGAAATCGGTCGAGGCAGGATTCTAAGTCGCCACCACTGGATTAGTAGCCCAGCGCGCTGTATTTTGCCTGCTGTATTTTTGGCTATCCGCCTCTTACAGAAACGATGATAATAGAAAAGTGTGGAAGCACTATTCTGAGGCCGTGCCTCACATCTATAACATCGTAATAAAAATCGTATTTGTTTATTTCATCGTATTTTTTTTGCAATCTGATATGAATACCGAACGCAACACTGTCCCTCTAAAAATAACAAAAGCGAAACATCAAAAGATATTAAAAATTATTGGTAGTATTTATTCTGGGAAATGTTTTTATTTTAAAAACGTGCGAAAAATATATAAATGTTTCAATTCGAGACTGTAACGAAAATAGCATTGAATAGAATTTCTTCAAAAAGATAAAATATTTGGAACGTGTCTGATTTATGACACCTACTCATCAATAAGAAATATTTACTTACACATATTGGGTAAAAGATTATAATACTAATGCATGATAAGTATCCATTTCTTTGAAGCCATAAACAACGCACATGTACATATTATTGCCAAATACATATTGCCAAAATTCGGATATTTATTTATTTATTTATTATTGATAATAAAATGAGGAAGATACAAATACAATTACATATACAATTACACATTAGAGCTAGAAATTAAGTGCGTGTGTACATATGTGTGTGTATGTGTATTATTTATTGATAAATCTTGTAATTGATAGGACACAATGAACACCTCACTAGGATGTCCTGTGCCGAGGTGATCATTTGAACATTTGTGTGACATAGATAGTACATTATGTATATAGTTATTAAACTATGCATTAAATAATATTTGAGATAAAAATGTGAAGTTTAATTATATTTGATTGGGTGTAATTATGTTATTGATTTGTTCTGAACCGGTGTTGTATATCCATGCTGTTATTTATTTATTTATTTATTTATTTAATATACAGAGACACCAACAGAACACTGAACAACACAAACAAAAAAAAACATGAAACAAAAAAAATAGAATCTCCAGTGCTCCAATAACAGGTATCTCCCACCTGGCTATTGTGCATAATTAGGTAGGTACAATCAACGTCTCCTGACAATTCAAATTATAAAAAAAGATGTGTTATGTGTTTTTTGCTTTCCTTTTTTTTACTTTTGTGATTTTGGTTGTACATAATGTGATTGTTTAATGTTCGTCTGCCTTCGTGGCTCAGTTGGTTAGGTATCTGACTGCTGATCCAAAAGTCCCGGGTTCGATTCCCGATGAAGACACAGTTTTTAATTGTGTTTTCAGTCTGGATCTGGATAAGACGATTAATATCGTAAGCCTCCAGAATGTGACTTGTTATTGGGTGTGTGTTAAATTAATATTTGACATCGTGTATTAAAGTTGTACGAGAAGTAATAAATAATTGTGTACCTACCTACATATTTCAAGTTATGTCAGAATAACTGTGTACATATTTCAGGTTATGTCAGAATAACTGTGTGCATATTTCAGGTTATGTCAGAATAACTGTGTACATATTTCAGGTTATGTCAGAATAACTGTGTACATATTTCAGGTTATGTCAGAATAACTGTGTACATATTTCAGGTTATGTCAGAATAACTGTGTACATATTTCAGGTTATGTCAGAATAACTGTGTACATATTTCAGGTTATGTCAGAATAACTTTGTACATATTTCAGGTTATGTCAGAATAACTGTGTACATATTTCAGGTTATGTCAGAATAACTGTGTACATATTTCAGGTTATGTCAGAATAACTGTGTACATATTTCAGGTTATGTCAGAATAACTGTGTACATATTTCAGGTTATGTCAGAATAACTGTGTACATATTTCAGGTTATGTCAGAATAACTGTGTACATATTTCAGGATATGTCAGAATAACTGTGTACATATTTCAGGTTATGTCAGAATAATTGTGTACATATTTCAGATCTACCTCGGTACTCTTGGATTTTGAGATAGATGTTTTAGAGTTTTTTATCCTGGATGTCGATGTCCTGAGTGAATGAAATATGTGAAGGAAAAAAGAAAACAGTATATCCATAGCAATTCCAAATTAGTACTGCCTCAGAACAGATTATGTCTAGCGAGGCCGTAAAATTTCCAAATATGTGAAAAAAGTTATATAAAATTAGAATTAGGTATAAATTGAATTTTATTTTGTTCCTTTGTTATAATTATTTATAGTTACTATTGGAAATATATTCATTCACATAATTTATATATTTACCTCAGACGAAAAACACAGATATCGAATATTTACAATAATAAACAGACTACATAATGGAAGTGATGATAGAATAATACATATTTCAGGTTATGTTGAAATAATTGTGTAAATATTTCAGGTATGTTGGAATGCAGTAATCAGTAATCAATCTTGTTTGATGTCATTTTTCCTATTAGATATGAAATACTCGTTAAATAACTCGGATATTCGTTCCACGTTGAATATTTAGGTACCTACATTGCAAAAATCAGCTACATATACCTATTTAAGGTTATGTTAGAATAATTGTGTGTTTGAGTCACGTACAGTTCCAACATGAGAATTTGGGCATGCCCCGAATACAAAATGTGTAAGTTTGGTCATGCGTATGTTTAATGTGCACTCGATCGCTGCAAAGGACGTACGTATAATGTTGTATACCGGCAGTTTGGCCCAGACGAGACGGCAGCTTTTAATGTCAGACTTGTGCTACGGCAACCACTTAGAAGATTAGGTACACTTGTTTTAATTCCTCTTATTCTTGTGGATTTATGCCGCGTTATTTTGGCAACGGAAGTACACAACTCCTCGAATCTCAACCGGAGATACAATTTATTTACGAAATCAAAAATATATCATACAGAGAGAAGATATAAGAATGTTCTACTTATTTATTCATTTATTTTTATTTATTCCTATCCAAAAACATAGAGTTGATATAATATACAAAATAATTGTAGGTAATATATTACCTTCAATTATTACCTTCTTTCTTTATTTACATATGTACATTGACAGTTTTTCGTCATTTTAATGTATCAATCATTGATTGTTGAATTGTTTTATTCTTTCTGGTTAATAATTTATGATGTGTTTTTGTTTATTATTTTTTTATTACTTCATATTTTCGGTATTTTGTATAGTATCTAGTGATTTTATATCATTTCTAGATTTTTAGTTATTATGCTTTTTGACTTTGTTTTGTGAATCCATTATTATTATAATTGTTATTTTATTTTGTCGCTCATCGATTTCATCATTTTTTTAATACTTTTGTTATAACTACTGTATAATTTTTTTAAATATACAAATAAATAAATAAATATACACACATAGTAGACATACAAAGTAAATATATCTAAGTTATTTAATTTGTAATAAATATCATTTTATTAGTTCACTGGTGCTTACATAGTTTATGGTATCTCTTTTTGTACTGAATATTTTGTTACTAGCCCCCTCACTAGGCATAGCCTGTGCTAAGGTGAGCTTGTTTAATTTTACTGTCTATTATGTCGTTTATTTATTCATACATTTACATACCTACGATATAAGTACATGTACATATATACGCATCCAAACATATGCGTCTTTCTGATTACTGATTAGACTATTTTAATTTTTTAATCACAATTTTACAAATCAGAGTTCCATTATTATGAATCAAGAATAGAGATTGTTACTATTGATTGATTGATTGATTTCTTTAAACAAACTAGACTTTTTTTATAATTTTTTTTTGGCGTTCCACCCGATATCGAGTGATATAGCTAGTTTTTTTTTTTTTAAATTAATTAATTTATAATTAGTTGATTAAAAAATATTTTAAGTCGATGTTATTAAATATTTACTATTTTATAGCAAATAATATCGAAAATACCTACATAAAATAGTTATTTAAAATACCGACCTGAAGAGCGAGGATTTTGGTATGGTTACTGCCTTTATTTGTTTGTATTCATTTTTTTCCATGCAATATCAAAACAACAAATTTCTTCATAGTACTGGAAAATCAGCGTTTTTTAAACAGCTGAAGAAGTACCACAACACCACGAAACCCGCAGGTCCCCGTGCTTTTATATGAAATTCCCATCGATGATCAGCCGAGTTAATATCGGTTAGAGGTAACAAGCTGTCCCCGCTACCCAAGGGAAATCATTGAGCCTATTGTGGGGGGGCTTACTTCTCAAAACCACACCAATCAATTGGTTCTCTTTCCAATCCATTTAGTGGTTACGATATCAGCTATTTCATACAAAACAGACAGGGGCGGTTCTACGATTTTCGATACCTGGTGCACTAAATTTAAAATGCGACACCAGGACCGTATCCTCCGTGGGTTAGACTAGTGCTGTTGTGCCGGGCGCAAAACAAATGGGACGCCAAATATAAGGAAAAAGTCCAAAAATAATAAGAAAGAAATAACCATCGACAAAAAATATCTAGTTTATTTGAACATAAAATATCCTATTGTTGATAATTAATTTATCTGCCGGGGTTTTTTTTTATAATATGTATTTGTTAGTTTATGTACAAAATAATTTGTACACTGGCGGACTTATTGCTAAATACCATTTTTTTCCAACCAATTAGAGCTAATGTTAAAAATACAATATAATGTCTTATTCTGATTCGTCTAAATTTATCCGTCTGAATTTTGGTATACGAGAAATGTCAAAAAGTTGACTGAATTTATACGGGACTCATAACGTCACACCGCACGGATAAAATCTTTTTTATCCACGGTTGCCCGTTAATTTAGACGTTTCCGTATTCTGAAACAAATCAGAATAAGACATAATGCACCACAGGATATCTAATCCAGGGCGCTATTCGCTCTGCCTACGACCTCGAGGGAGATCGCGATCCACTTCCACGCCGGCGACGCTATAGAGCTCATTGGCCCTGTTCACCACCGGACGCAGCCGCAACATCGGACAAACACAAAATATCCACCATCCATCGGGTTCAACCACTGCCCCCGAGAATCCAACCACACACGTCAGGGCCTCCGATTGGTCTCGAAATCGGCCGCTAAGAACACTCCGTTTCAAGTCGGAGGGGCTTGTACCCCGACCCCTCGGTCCTCGTGTTGGCGTCCGAAGGTTCCGCGGGCTAACACCGGGGGCATCCGACGCAATCATCACCTGTCAGATTTGACGTCTAGTTGTCAACACAGGATGTCTGACCCGACGTCTGCGCCGGCGGTGTGCCCGAACCACACAACAACATTCGCCACAGTTGACGAGTAACTGCCGAGCGAGACTAGAGGCGTCCGTCCTGCTCTTCTCTAAGTATAGAATGACGAGGGCACAACAGCGTCGGCCGCCCACCCCCGCCTTTACTGCCTGGGCCCTTAGAGCCGCAACCTAGGCTACGCCCACGACCTATTTATTTTTTGTTCTCGAAACAAGCTGAAAACAGTTCTGATAACTATGGAATAGGTCTATGTTATAATTAGGTTAAAAAAAGAAGCCACAAATTATCCTTCCAAAAAATCATGGAGAAGTAATATGAATACGAATAATTTATACAATATTTTATATTTTTCCTTCAAATATTTTGAATTATAAGGCCATAGGTTTAATTAAAATAAATTTTTAAATACATTATCATGTTATTCTGAAAATTGGAGGGTATCGCAATCGTAAATGAAACTGATGACCTGGACATTTTTCATCTGTCAAGGTAGTTTTCTCACATCTTTTAAAAACCTCTTTTGCCTCTTTTTAAATGTTCTTAATGTTCTTTTTTTTACTTGTGCTACTCTTCATGCTCTTACACATAAATTCAATCTCGTGCACACCACACACACACACAAATACACACAATCCTCCTCGCTACTTCCTCGTTTCTCCATTTTCTCCCTTTATCATTGTTGCAATAAGATACATAATATGACAATGTTCACAATATGACACTCAAAGGTGAGTCGAGATAAGTACTCGTTTTGGATATTTTATTATTTTTTTTATGTTATGTAGTACGTGTATTTGAAAACAAACAAAAAATAATGCATTTGCGATAATTTTTGCTATATTTGGCGACTCAGATTCTTTAGCGCCATTTATACATAGTGCATCCGGCCCTGATTACACGATGCCCCAATACCGACCACAATTTCATAGCAGACAAATAAATTCAATGATGTATTTATAGAAAGATTAATTCAAACAAAAATATGTATTATGGAATATGTTTCGATATTCAGTTTGCTTTATTGAAAAAGTTTTATGGCTAAACAAGATTGCTCAAACATACTATAGACAAAATATTATTTTTCTAATAAATAGTAAAATTATCTTAAAAATGAAATTGAATAACGTAGATAATACGATAGAATTATGGACGACAAAGTAATTTTGTAAAAGACTTCTTTTGAAATTGGATTTTTATTTATTGAGATTAAATTTATAAAAAAAATAATATTAAACGACACGCATGTGTCATGCTTCTTTTTATAATACACACACACGCAGCTATTGCTGGTTACCCGCATTGTGGGATAAACCATGATGATACTACAATGGGGTATTAAATATTATTTAAATTTACGTAAAGCACTTAAGTAAAATTATCAATTCATGCTTTTGTATGTTTACAAAATTACATTTTATTTTTAAATATTTTCGAAGTAAGACAATAATTATTTACTTTATTTGATTTTATATTGCTTCTCGGGCATCTAACAGGTACGATGTCAAATATTAATTTTACACGCACCCAATAACATGTTGCCTCATTCGGGAGACATACTATATGAATAGTCTCACAGATTCAGATTGAAAACACAATTAAAAACTGTGTCTCCACCGGGAATCGATTCCGGGACCTATGGATCAGCAGTCAGATACCTAACCAACTGAGCCACGAAGTCCGACAATTTAATATTTTATTATTTACTGTTATTTGAAAAACGATTGTTTTTATAAATGCATAAGTCTCAAATAAAAATATTCATTTAATATGTCAAATAAATAAAACACGATGTTATAAATTTTAAAATAGCGATAAAATTATAATTAAATTGGTGAAATAAAGATAAAATGATGGTATGATTAGTGAAATAGAGAAAACATGGTCGTATAAAAGGTGAAATAAAGATAAAATGATGGTATTGTTAGTGAAATATCGATAAAATGATCGTACAATTGGTGCAATAATAATAAAATGATGGTAAAATAGGTGAAATTGGTGAAACAGAAATAAAATTATCGTAAAATTGGTGAAACAAATATAAAGTGAGTGAATTATCGGTAGAATCAGAATAAAATGGATTGGTGAAAAAAAAGACAAAATGATCTATGAAACGAAAAACAGATCTAAGATATTTTGTTTTTTTAACACTGTACTTACAAATATCATGAATTAAGTGAAATTTTAAAGTACAATTTTCTTTGCTATTTAAAATATATTTTTCTTTTTGAAACACAAAACCAACGAAGAGCGGGTGTTCATGTAACACACGATTTTTTTTACCACAATACGTTAATAATGTTTACTTTTAAACCTGATATTTTATGTGTAGGTAGGTATTTTTTTATTCGTAGTGCTCCGAAGAAATCCCAAACCATACGTTTGTGAAAATGATTTTTTATTTCTCGGAAAATGTTTAAATTCGCAGAAAAACAAATTCCTACGCTGGCTATTCAATATTTTACCTCGTATTATTTCATCCCAAAAATGTATAAAAAAAATAATCATGTTATTCAAAAGATGTCTTGTGTATATATAGAGCAACCCACTAACGAATCGTTGAAACCTACACAGCTTCGGTTTCAATAAACATTCAATATTATTTGTATTTTTTAGTGTGAATGGACAATATTTCTATGAAAAACGTAGATAGAATTCATTTGAAACGTGATCTGATTTAAAGGTTAGTAAATAAAATATCAAACCGTCCAATAACATGGCAAAAATTAAGCATAAGTGCTGAATATTTTTTTAAATCACGGAAGTCGGATAGTAAAAGAATTGATTTTTCCGAACTATTCACATGTTCTGCAAGTGATGGTTATCAATCCCTTCAAGGCAATATTGTGTTAAAGGAAGAACAATTATTCAATACACATTCATGTCTTTATGTAAAGACAAGGTAAAGAAATACTTCTATGTTACTAAGTATTTACATATTTATTTATTTATCTTTTATCACACCATATTTATAATGACTACCATAAGTAGATTACTGTTGCTCAACTAGGAAATCTTGTTCTAGGGCTAGAGGTTAACATTTTTTATGGACAATTATATGCAATTATGAACCAGGTGATTGTTTTCGTTCCACAATAAATAGGTAGACATCAATCTCAACTTTCTGCACTCACAATCACTACATCAACAAACATATAGGCTCACACAAAATTGATTAAGCAGGTCCTAATGTCCGCCATAGTACCTGTCATAAATCCAATCTCTGACGCGATTTTTATTTCAAAACCATAGAAAGAGACTAGTTAACTATGTTGGTGTAGTTAACATGAATCACATGCTTGCCAAATCAAATCAAATAATTTTGTGTGTTACTCAAAGAGCATCGCAAACACAATACGGCATAGTATGCAGAATTCTTCTAAAATTTGTCCGAATATTTTAAAGTAGCTTATTTTTTATTAATATTTTGATTACGAAAGTAAAAAAAGTAATGTTTCGTATCTGTAGCATTTAAAATTGTCAATTTTGTGTTAAATTAAAACTTTATTTTGGAAATACAAGCTGGGTTATTACCAATTAAAAAAAATCATTCCACCATTTGAGATTATGTACAAGTGTACCTATGTTTATTTTATTAAGATGCAAAAAATTAGTAGATTTCCTTACATCTAGTTTATGTATGAAAAGCAATTAAAAAAAATCAAAAAAGGCCTTCACCAGGCGAAACGGTCGTTCTGGAGAGTAAAAATAAATGTAGAAAGAAAAACAAGTGTTTAATTTATTTTAAAAATGGAATTCTACATAGTAAACGCTGTCAGTGTAAACAAAATTAAAAGTGCATAGTTATTATATTTTATGTAATAAAATTTCACCATAAACTTCCGCTATGTTAATAAAATAAGGTAAATTAAGCTTTGTACAAATATTCATTTCAATTAAATTAAATTAACAGGTGTTTCAGTAAGATTCGTTGAATTTGACCATCGACGCGTTTCTTGCAAGTGACATCATCAGATATTTGTCAATAATAAAATAAAACGTGAGGTTATGTACTCACACATACTTTTAAAAAATCCGGTTTTTTATTGTATATAAAATGTTATCCAAAAATGACATAAAAACATCAAATCCTTCGTTAGAAAAAGCCTCAAAGCGAAAAATAGAAAACCGTAAAGTCTTTTATGTACTTAATACTTTTGAATAATATATTAATATTTCACGTGTGTTTCAGACTAGATCAGTATTTTTCAAACTCTGTTTCGAATATTTCTATGATGAAATACTATAACTGAAAACCAAAAGTACCTCAAATACAACACAAAGGAAATAAAAATATTTTATTACGATATAAATAAATCAACACAAAATTATGTTTATTTATGATTTTCTTATCAAAAATCCATGTTTTTTTTTTATTTTAAACGATATATTTTCGAAAATAATGAATTCTCTGCCATGCTGCTTTACGTCGCGTCGCCTAGGTGTTGGATACATAATTTTGTTATTTAATATACTATGTTTCTTTTGTTTTTTATGTTCTTTATTGGATATTTTTTTGTTTTATTACGGGGTGGCTAAAGCTACGGGGTTGTCCTCGTTGGCTGTTCGCTATAGTGAGCAGCTACTTTAGCGACCGGAAGGTAGTAGTCACGCATGCCGGTCGCATTGTTGAAAGAATAGTCGATATGGGATGCCCACAGGGCTCGGTCCTAGGACCGTTCCTGTGGAACGTCCTCTTCGACGACCTGTTGAGGTTGCTGCTTCCGCTTACGACTAAAATCATTGCGTACGCCGATGATGCCCTGCTCCTCATTGGAGGAAAATCCAGGTCTGAAATCGAGTGTAAATTTAGAGACGCGATCAACGAAATACTAAACTGGGGTAGGGTGAACAGGTTGGTCTTCTCGCCGAGCAAGACGATCGCGATGTGGATGAAGGGGGCACCTAGCCGGGCGAGGCGCCCGGTGTTGCGGATGGACGGACATTCCATTAGGGTTGTCGATGAAGTTCGCTACCTGGGTGTCGTCCTGGACAGTGGCTTCACCTTTCTACCGCATGTCAAGTCCTCGGCTAAAAAAGCAGCTGCCTTGTTTATGGCACTGCGCAGGATCAGCAGGAGTAGCTGGGGCCTCCGTTCGGGTACGGTGAGGGCTATATACAGAGCTACCTATGTGGCCCAGGTTACATACGCATCTGAAGTGTGGTCCCATCGGCTGAGTGTTGGCTCGGTTGCTCTTGCGATCCTGAGGGGTCAGCGTCTTCCCTTGCTTGCTGTTACAGGTGCGTACCGCACGGCGGCCAGCGATGGTCTTCCGGTCATCGCTGGTGTCCTGCCTGCTGATCTTGAGGTGCGGGACTTTGTCGCACGTAGAAGTATCAAGCTCAACAGACGGGCTGAACATTTAGGAGTGATTGTTTGTGTTGCACCTGGACTTGGTGGTCTGAGTGGGGCCATCAAAAGAGTCAGAGAAAGGACGATGGAAGTTTGGCAGGAGCGCTGGGATAGAGGAGGAACTGCTAGGGTTACCTATAAGTTCTTCCCTGACCTAAGAAAGAGGATGAGCATGAGATCGCTGGCACTGAGCCACCATGCGGTGCAGCTCGTGTCAGGACACGGGGAGCTTAAAAGCCGACTATTTGAGTTAGGCCTAGCGGTGGATCCGTGGTGTGCTTGTGGTACCGGTGCCCAGAATGCAGAGCATATCCTTTGGGAGTGCCCTTTGTTGATGGATGCCAGGGATAATATGATAGGAGGTATGTGTGCTGGCACCGCCCGGCCAGTCTGGTTTGGTGAAGTGCTGGCGAACCATCACAATGTTGCTCGTTTCGAAGAGTTTGTTGATGTGTGGGTTTCACGCTGGGATGAGCTCCGGAGACCGGGTTTACCCCCGGTCGAAGGTCTCGTACAGCGGTGGGCCTAATCTGGCCTGGACTGATGCTGTGGCGGAGTGGTCCATGACTCGTTGACGTTTCGTGCCGTCCCTTCTCCCTTCGTGGAGGTGTCTTATCAAGTGCCCCCATCTGGGTGGGTCCTCCTTCCTCGCGTCGAGGTTAGCTATCGCACCTGGTGATGCGGGTGCGATGGCTCTTTTGGAATGTTGGGACGCCTCTGTCCTGGCCCCCTCACTTATTAATCTAAGGCTTAAGAATAAGACAGTAGTTTTAAGACAATTAGCTTGTAAGATGTATAGTTATAGTATGATGCTAGTTATAAGTAGTTATAAGTACCTAGAAATTAAGATTAGTTTTAATTAGTAAGGTGCATTAGGTAGGCTTCATCCTTGAATGAGGGCACTGAGAGTCTATAATTTAGCAGGCGGGGTTTGTTGAGGGGAGCCCATCCGGCAAACTCCGAGCCCGCCTGCGTAAAAAGATTTGTAAGTAAGTGCGGGTAAAGAGGTGCTAACGCGCCTGAGATACCCGGGTAAGCGGTGGGTGACTTTCAGTGTTTTATTTTTATTAAAATCATAAGATGTAATTATGACGTATTGAGAAATTGCTTCGTTATCGTTGAAACCCACGATTCTTATGCATGCGATGAATAATATGCTGACGCGTAGATGTATCTCCTGATCCGCGTCAGAATTATTACTTCATTTGTAGCTATACTAGAACCAATGTGTGTGTGTACGTGTATCAAACATTTTATGATTACACGTATATTTACATGTACACGCAATCATAACATATTTGATGAATATACAAACCATCACACCGTTTCCCTATTTGGGGTAGGCAAGAGAGTCGAACGCCAGACTCTTCTATTTTGACATACATGTTTTGTATTATTTGAATCCATGAATCGCATCATGCATGCTCTTCTATTATTCGTAGTAGATATTACTTAAGGGGGGGACTGCTGCCAACCTACCTATTTTTTCTATTTGATATACCATCATTATTACTAAATGAATCATTTTGAAAAAGATAACCTAGTTAGTTTGGATGTTAATAAAGAGAAATATACCTTAACTTTTTGATTATGTTCTGTATATATTCTTGTAGGAAAATAATAAGCATACCCCGATTTTAGCCATTTATCTTAAATTTCTAAAAAAATCTAAGGTATAGAGCAATATTTTTTTTATAAATTAAAGAAGAACAAAATACCTGGAAAAATATGATACGACGTTGCATTAACGCATCAGGTTAAGTAAATAAACCAAAAAAACTTTTATTACACAATGGCGCTGAATGGGAAATAAATGTTTTTTTAGGTTTATTTACTAAACCTGAAGCATTAATGCAATGTCACATCATATTTTTCTCTTCTTTAATTAAAAAAAATATATATTACTCTACGCCTTATAGTTTATTAAAAATATATGATAAACGTTGAAAATCGGGGTATGCCATTATTTTTCAACAAGAATTTATACAGAACATTATCAAAAAGTAAAGGTATATTTTTGTTTTTTAATACCCAAACTATCTAAATTATTTTTTTCAAAACGATTAGATAAGAAATAATGATGGTATATCAAATTGAAAAATAGGTACGTTGGCAGCAGTCCCCCCTTCAACTCAAAATTTGTCATGACGTAATATATTATACTCATAAGAACCTACTCACATATCAAATTGAAAGCAACTGGTTAATTACCAAAGGACGAAAAGAAACAGAAAAATATTTAATATTACAGCTTAATTGACTTAAAAAAAATCAATTTATATTAGCATTAGCCATTTCACATCAAGCAATATTACATCCAAAACTAAAACATATACTTGCACCTCTGTATCACTTCAACCTACCACTAAACCTTATAAAAATTAACTAACACTTTGACGAATAAAAATAATAGAACTGATTTATAAAACATTACTCTGCGACAGGCATTGCCAAGTAGAGTAGCCTAATCCAAAAATTTAAATATATATAATATGTATTCACTTATGACTTCAACTTTTAACTTAATTATAAAATTATACATTTTTTTTAATAAAAATGAATATGTCCTTGTTAAAATAGTTAACAATTGTTTTGATGTTCCCCAAATAATAAGTAATATACTGTTTCATGTGCCAGGTAGAACAAGCAGACACTCAAATCTATTTCATATTCCACACTGTAGCACTAATCACAGAACGAATTCATGCTTTCCACGCATTTGTAAGCAGTATAACACAAGTTTTTACGACATTGATGTACTCAACAGCACATATCTGCAATATCGCAGGAGTACATCAGCAAAAACGCAGTGATACGAGACATGGAATACCAATCATCTTTATTCCCTCCCCACTCCCCGCAATTTCTACATACCCCCATTATCTATATCCCTTATTTTGAATTACTTATCTTGTTTATATTCTTTGTTATTTTTTTTTGTTTTAAGCTGTATACCTACTTTAATTTTAATTTAGTTTTTAACTCACTCCACTGTATATGTTTTTTAAGCTAACTTGTCCTTTTTTTATATTACGCATGTTGTGGGAACTATTTTGGCAAATAACTGATATTTGTTATTGTTTTTATTTATGGATTATAAATTTCTGTATGTTTCCCCTTAAATTAATTAAGTAAATAAATAAATAAATAAGTACATAAACATCTTCCTACGTTCCCTAAAATAAGCTAATAAATGCTTGTGCTATAGGTGAACGAAATCGGTCGAGGCAGGATTCGAACTCGCGACCACTGGATTACTAACCCAGCGCGCTAACCGCTCTGCCATCGACCCACTTTATCGACCCATTTACTACTTATATTGTACCTACTTCAGATATTATTACACTTGTAGAAAAGGATTTTAATAAATAAATAAATATTTATCCCTGAACACCTGATCCCGATTTCCACTCATTGTCCTTATACCCTATCCTTCTTTTTGCTATTAATTATTATTATTATTTGTTTTTTTTTATTTTAATAGTATCTTAGTGTGATATATATTTTCTTTGTTTCTTTTTACTCTTATTTATTTATTTATTTAATTATTTATTTATTTATTTATTTATTTATTTATTTATTTATTTATTTATTTATTTATTTATTTATTTATTTATTTATTTATTTATTTATTTATTTATTTATTTATTTATTTATTTATTTATTTATTTATTTATTTATTTATTTATTTATTTATTTATTTATTTATTTATTTATTTATTTATTTATTTATTTATTTATTTATTTATTTATTTATTTATTTATTTATTTATTTATTTATTTATTTATTTATTTATTTATTTATTTATTTATTTATTTAGTTGCGCTTCTCGGGCAACTAACAGGTACTATGTCAAATATTAATTTAACACGCACCCAATAACAAGTTGCCACATTCTGGAGACTTAAGATATTAATCGTCTCACAGATCCAGACTGAAAACACAATTAAAAACTGTGTCTCCACCGGGAATCGAACCCGGGACCTTTGGATCAGCAGTCATATACCTAACCAACTGAACCACGAAGGCCGACAATTCTTTTGTTGTTGTACATACATAATTTGTAATCTGGTTGGTTGGGAGAAATACAATATATCTGTTCATATTATATAAATGAATAAATAAATAAACAAAAAAATAAAATATGAAACGTATAAAGATAAAATTTACACCTTAAAAACTTGAGAGTTACTGGAACGTATTTAGGCATTGGATTAAAGTAGAAATAATGCTTTGTGGGGTGGTTCGATGTAGGTACACATGAATTTTGAAAATATGACCATATAATCACATGTTGGAATATGGTTGCTTTTTATAACAGGGATAGGCAAACTTTTGGGAATAATGAGCCAGATTCAGAAATTCAAAATGAACGGCGGGCCGCAAATGTAAAATACTAACTTCCCTCATAACACTTAAAAGTATCCATTAGTTATTCCCAATAAAATACATTCCGCCCAACGAGAATTATTCAGTATTCTCTTAATCTTGTTTCACATTTTAAACTAAAAAAATTCCGCGCAGCGAGAAAAATTGAGTTATCAATTGTTTATTTCTATAAATGAAATAAAAAACCTGAACTTTTGTTTTTATCACGCATTTGATTCTAAAGCATATATTTTAAGAACCTTCTATATTGAGACATTGCAATTTAGACGAACGGTACAAAGATGGGATATTTCAATAAATATATTTACCTCATTCCTTCCTCCTCACCCATTCTTATCATCCACATCCTTTTCATTATTTTTTCAAAACTTTTTAATTACCTGTTTTGGTATTATTTTGTATTGTTTTTTTAATAATTTTCTTTAGTAATATTTTGTTATTTTGTAAAAAAAGAGATAGGTACGTTACTTTTTGGTATTTTTTTAGTACTTATTACCTACTTAATATTTTTATTTTTTTATTATTTATGTAGTCAAATATTTTTTTTAGAACTTGTTACCTATATAATCTTGTGATAAGTATGTAATTGGTCTTATTTTTGTACATCTTTTTTATATAATTTTCAATTTGACTGTATACTGATCCAAATAAATAAATAGAATGATCTGAGGGGCAAGTCTCGTTATCAGGGGAAATCAAAACCATCCATGTTTACCAATATCTTCATTCCCCTTCGCGCCTTTGTCCCGTTTCTATCGGGGTACGCTTTGACCATGATCCTGGAATTGGCGAGTCTGGTTATTACATTGAAGCGACTGCCATCTGACCTTCGTAACCCTTAGAAAGGGGAACCAGACAAATTGGATCATGGCTACACATAGCTAGTGATATAAATTCGCACATAGATTTTTTAAAAATCCAGAGGTGCGTGCCCCGCCCTGATTCGAACCGTCGACCTCAAGCATGTGAGGCGACGACATTACGGCTGGGCTATCACCGCTCTTGATCCAAATAAATAAATAAATAATAAAAATCCCCGCAGTGAGAAATTTTCAGTTTTCTTTTGTTTATTTCGATAAATCAAGAATTTTTCAGTCTTCTCTTCTATTATTTCGATTATAGTGCGTATAAATAAATTAGCTAAGTTTGAGGGTTTTTCTTTAGATTTTTTTTTCCTAGCTTTTGACGAATACTGTTTGCGGGCCGCAGTTGGCCCAGAGCTGATATAAAATATATGAAGCATGAAATGGTAACCAATATGAAATCTTTTTCCTTTTTTTAACTTCATCGTTTATCGTGCGTTTGATATCAAACAACAAAACGAACAATCCTAAAACGAGAGAAAACAACGTTGTTGTGGTTGTTCCTATAGAAGTCTAATAAAATTCAATTTGTGTAGCCAATATAAACTCCGAAAGCAGAGTTATTTTATTATATTATACTATAGAAGGCACATCAATGGCCGCGAGGAAAACGTACACAAGAAAAATGTTTATATGTAGGGGATGTGCAACTTAAAAACAACACTAGTAGGTAATATATTTATTTGTTAAGTTGTGTATAGCCACACGACAAAGACGCAGGTCTCTAAAAAAATTCGTCTTTAGAGGTCTCCAAAAAAAAAAAACAATTGTAGAAAGCATCAGGTGATGGGTATTAAAGATGTTTGGTAGTGGACTGTATTTTAAACGATCTCACCGATGCTTCTTTATTCCTGGTTCACTGATTTTCTGTGCACACATCCACACGCGGTGGTCTTCAAACTTGTACTGATCCTTTTTTTAAATTGTCTCTTATTGTCACACAAAATTATTGTGACCAACTTTCCAATTGACAATTTTCAAACGCATCGGTGAGGGGACAGTGGCAGGATGGATTCAAAGGAAAATGCTTCTACAACAATATTCACTTGAAAATGATTATTTTTTCCTCTAATATTTGATAGTTTGTGGCGTTATTATAAATTATTTATAACACCCAAAATAACTTTTTTTTCACCACTTATTAAAACTAACCTCGAACGTTTTCGAGAACAACGTTCTTTTCTTCAGGAAAAACTAAGTACTAAATTAAAAATAAATTATGGAATGTTGGCTAGGTCTATCGCTGTGGGAGGAGCCAATTTAAAAAGGAGTGGGGCGGAACAGTAAACATAAGTGACACCCGGTGGTTTAGAAATAGATGTTTTTTTTCTCTCCTTTTCTACATTTTTATTAATTAATTAAATGGAATTCCTTTCCAATAAATTTGGAAATGACACCAGCATTGAAGATTTGGGTCCATCATACTCTTAAAAATCTTAAAAAAAGGTCCGGATTGTGACAAAATGGAAACACAGAATTCGGAAGATCGTTCCGAAGATTGTACAAAAATAAAATTAATAAATAAATAATAGATAATAATTATGATTGGTCTTTCAAAATTCACTATCTGCCTCGAACGATTTCGTTCGCATATAAAACAAGCTAGCATTTATTTATAATATGCAAACTCTCTAAAAGAGTTGGACAGAGTCAACAAAACGGCTTACTATATTTATTTATTTTTATTATAAATTACTTCTCGGGCAACTAACAGGTACTATGCCAATTATTAATTTAACACCCACCCAATAACAAGTTAGTTAGATATTAATCGTCTCACAGATCCAGACTGAAAATACTGATCCAAAGTCTGCTGATCCAAAGGTCCCGGGTTCGATTCCCGGTGGAGACACAGTTTTTAATCAGTCTGTGAGACGATTAATATCGTAAGTCTCCAGAATGTGGCAACTAGTTATTGAGTGCGTGATAAATTAATATTTGACACAGTACCAGTAGCGGAATTGCTCAAAGAAGCCAAAAATCTTGGCTTGCCTACGAATATTAAGTTAAGAAATTCAAGACCCAATATTTTTTTATCTATTTTATTGAAACCAAGACAAAAATTGAAAATTGAACAAAAAAAAAAAATTGAACAAGATAAAAATTGAACCGTATGTAGATTATACGATGCTTGACAGGGCCATAAATTTAAATATTATTTTGGCTTGTCATTTTAAAATATCTTCATGGCCACTCGAACAACGATGATAAAAAAACATAAAATTTTAGAAATTTTCCAAAATTCTTTCAGGGTTTGCCCGAGAGGTAATATAAATAATAAAAAGAATAATAATGTACATATGTATGAATTGTTATTAGTAAAAATAATTTATTGGGTGCTAGAGACTAAAATAGCACCATCTGTTGGTAGACAGCAGAACCCCTTTATCTATCTCGTCAGTCATAATAATTGTCACAAGTGAACAGAAAGAGAACGAGAGAGTTGTGTCAAAGTTTTCAATTAGAGTATGAGTTATTTACTATTTCCATTAGTACCTACCTACACTAAATTATGACGTAGACATTTCACAGACGAAATTTGTCATAAATGTCTGCCTCAAACTAGTGATGAGCAAATATTTTGGTAGTTTCACGACCGCGGTCTTCGACTGCGTGTGACACTTCAAGATCAATATCAGGGGTGCAAGATTATACCGAGATCAACAGAAAGTTTGAATCACCATGAGTCTTACAAGGCATAAATGCTAGTCTAGCGGTCTTGAACATTTTTAAAAAAACTCTTTTTTTTTTTTTTGAAAATACAGCAATTAACTACATTCTGTCATAATTTTACTATAAATCGTGGTTGTATTTCATATTTTCAGTAGTTGCTGACCGTATATGGAATAATTAATTTGTTTTTATCAAAAATGAAGGATTTTCGGCCTTCTTAGATGTTTAATCCCTAACTAAAAGATCGAAGAAAGTTTGATTTCCAGTGGAAACATAGTTTTTCACTATGATTTCAAACATTATTTGTGAGACCATTAACATCCTTCGGCCTTCGTGGCTCAATTCGTTAGGTATCTGACTGCTGATCCAAGGGTCCCGGGTTCGATTCCCGGTGGAAACACAGTTTTTAAAATTGTGTTTTCAGTCAGGATCTGTGAGACGATTAATATCATAAGTCTCCAGAATGTGGCAACTTGTTATTGAGTGCGTGTTAAATAATTATTTGACATAGCACCTGTTAGTTGCCCGAGAAGCTACATAAAATAAAATAAAACATCATAATATGTCACCATTATGAAACAACTTGTAATTTAGTGTGTGTTAAATTTATATATTATATTAGAACCTGTAAATTACCAGAGAAGCTATCATATTAATAAAATTATATGTCCACCAGTTGTGTATCTGTGTCCACTGTAAGGACACAATTATGACATCTTCTTCTTGAAGTGCCTTGTCAGGTCCCCGCGACTTATGTAAGCAACCAACTCGGCAAATGCTTCTCTATTTTGAGCTGTATGGAGAAACTTTCCAACTACGGTCTAAATACCTGTCCAGGCTCGAATAATTCGAAGCCAAAAGAAGATTCTTCTGCCCACACTATACCTTACTTCGATGACGATTTGAAGAAAAGATTATCAGATTCTCATAGTAGCCCAGATATGAAATTTTCCGAATCACCATATATGTGATATCTAGGAAATATAAAATTTTGTGAGTGTTTCTAGGAGATTGAACTTGTACAATAAAAGACTCGCATGTCACAATAAGAATATGAATTTAACAACAATACCCGAACGAGTATACTAGACCAAGACCATTAGTCTTTATCTCGCATTTGCTCATCACTACCTTAATAATTGCGGCCGGGCTGTCAGAAACGAAAATAGCATTTTATTATTTTTTGTCCTTGACCAGGATTTAAACAACTTCACAGCGGATATAAATCATCTTGCTTTATTAATAAATCAAACGTAACAAGAACCACACCTTAAACTTACCAGGGTCAGGTCCCAGTTGGTTCATTATTTATACAAATGTACAACGCGCCATAAATGGGGATGCGCTAAATACTCTTCAAAAGCAACATACAGGGTGAATTTTTCATGTTTTACTTTCGGGACTATTTTATTTAAATATTATAATTCAAGGTTTTTTAAATCAAATATCTGATTCTAGTTCCACCTATACATTTCTCCTTTTTTAAGGACGATCATTTCGGCTGGTAAGTAGTTTATAAGACCCTAATTCAATTTCTTTTTGGCCCATTTTTACTTTTTCAATTTTAAAATATGCCTCGGAACAGACTTTTGCCTAGTGAAGCAATACATATATCCAATAACCTTTAAATATACCTATATATTCTGTTCATAATGTGGTTTTATGTTTATAGCGTTAATAAATTCGTATTTTATAGCTAGATTTTGATGTACAGCTATTATTTTTGCTACTTGGTAATGTCTAAATGTATATTCTGATTGCGCGTGTGCAGAACAACCCGAAGGTATCTGTTCGCCTGTTTCTGAAGAAGCCAAACATTCCCTACAACTATCATCTGCTGCATTTGTCTTTTATAATATATTTTTGATAATTTTAAGATTTTATTAGTCTATCCTGCCCCCTTAGACAACATGCCATTCAAGCTAAGCGTTATCTCGCTAAGCGTTAGTACATGTATGGAATTGGTGGCTGTGACGTCACGTCACGTGACGATAGTACATGTATGGAATTGGTGGCTGTGACGTCACGTGACAGCCACCAATTCCATACATTTACTATCGCTTAGATTGACAACGCTTAGCTTAAATGGCATGTTGTCTAGGGGGACTGAAAATTGCTGACACCGCTTTTGTAAAACCTTCAAAATTGCTGAAATCACTTTTGTAAAACCTTCAAAATTGCTGAAATCGCTATTGTAAAACCTTCAAAATCCGCATCTAAATCCCCGATACTCCACCATTTGTTTTGACGAAATTTTATCGACATAAGGTTGATTGAGTCACTTTGGGTGTTTAGAATGATTTTTTAAACACAAATTTATAAGGTCATCATTAATATTTATATAATTATTATTGACATTATCGTCATTTAAATTTAATGTTGTTAAATTTTTTCCGCCTCACAGATAACTTTATGCTCAAAATCCACTAGATTTTTTGTAAAATAATTTTTTGAAAGTATTTTTTATTAATATTTTTTTTATTTATTGTGGCTTATGTAATTATTTATATTTGGAAACTAAAGCTGTTTTACCCGTCTAATAATTTTTAACTGACACCCCATATCCATCCTCCCTCCGCTCCCTCAACCTCCGTTTCCTTCCTTCCTTTGTTGCTGTGAATTTACTCTGACATAATATTACGTGTTTCTTTCCGTTTGTTATAAATTCATGTTACTGTCTATGGCACTATACTGTCTATGGCTTCACGTAGCTTTGGTTGGTTGGAAAAAATTGCCTTGTGGCAATAAACCTCCCATTGTACACATTATTGTACATGAATCTTAATGAATAAATAAATAAATAAAACAATGTATAGCTTGAAATTTATTTATTTATTTATTTAATTTCAATTTACGGTTTGATAACCTTTGACACATACAAGTATACATAATATATTAAAAACAACAGAATTTTAAAAAAAAAACAAACAAATATACAAAACGAAAATAAAAAATGAATAACAATATAAAAAAGGTGAAAACATGTAAAAAATAATGAAAAACATTTAAAAAAAAAAAATATGTAAAAAATAATGAAAAACATTTAAAAAAAAAATATGTAAAAAAAAAACATGCGAGAAACATTCAAAAATATGTAAAAAAATAAACAAAAAACATGTAAAAATATGTAAAAAAAATAAACAAAATACATGTAAAAAATAATGAAAATCATGTAACAAATAAAAGGGGTCCGAACAAATAAAATGCATGTAACAAATAAAATGCAAGGAGGAGTTCGAAATTTAGCACAGTTTAAGTTTACATATATATGGAGTACGAGTTCAGAGAGTACAAAATATATATTACTAAAATATTAAATTAAAATAATTGAAACAAAATATAACAAACAATTTATTTATGTCGGCCTTCATATCTCAGTTGGTTAGGTAAATGACTGCTGAGCCAAAGGTCCTGGGTTCGATTCCCGGTGGAGACAAAAAAAAAATAAGTAGGAAAATAAAAAATTAATAAAAAAATGAACACTTCCTTGCACCCTGCGCAAGTGGCGAGTTTATTGCCGTATGGCAATTTCTTCCAACTAACCAGTGTTTCCAGCCCAAAGAAGCAATATTTGCGTGAGAAATGAATTTAAATAAATTTCTCCTCTGCTGGGAATCGAACCCAGGTTGCCCGCACAGAAACCGAACGGCTTACCAACTGTGCCACGGCGGTTGGCACAGTTTTTAATTGTTTTTTCAGTCTGGATCTGTGAGACGATGAATATCGTAGGTCTCCAGAATGTGGCAACTTGTTATTGGGTGCGTGTTAAATTATATTTGACATAGTTCCTGTTAGTTAACCGAAAAACAATACAAAATAAAATAAAATAAAGTTTCATTCGCGTCTTTGCAACATAACTGAATATAAATTTATGTAAGTCAACACCCCCATACTAAGAAAAAAAAATCATCTTATTCTTTTCTATAATCCGTAAATAGATAGAATATTTCTCTCTTTGTGATTTATTTGAAGAACTCAGATTTTTTAGGAATCGAAATATTTCTACATCAGCAGAGAAGTATGTATGGCACAATATAAAGTACGTCTTTCATCTTTATATACATTTTAGTATGATTAAAAGAATCTAAGGAATATTTTTTCGTACCGAGAAAAAACTTATTCAAAATTTTTCTGTTTGGTTGGTTTAAAAATAAAATTCATAGAATATCTCGCATTCCGTTACCAAAGAAAATATTCAATCGCCTTGATATCATACAAATCACCAGACTTGTTATTTTTTATTACATAATATATGTTTTATTACAAAGAATAACGCATTTTGTGAATAATAAAAGATTTTTAAACAATTCATTTTTAATCATGGCTGTTATTTTTTTTATTTCCTTCCTTATTGAACTTTTTTTATTTCATATCAACAGCTATTTCATAAATTGCTTAAAACATTACACATATCAAAGCCAATTACAGAGATGTATTAAATTATTTTAAATATAATGCTGAAAAAGTAAATTTAGTAGGTAGATAGATATTCAATATATTTATAAATTGTAATAATTGTGCCAATACAGTCGTCACAATACGGTGATAGGTATTTAGTATGGTTAGGTTTTATTTGCCCTTTGGTCACTGTACTTTTAACGCATGAATATAGGTATGAAAAAGGTTTGTCTGGCACCTGGGAGTGGTTTCGTTTACCAGTGCGCATCCCCTTTCTATATGTGAAATTTACAGATTTTAGTAACATTTGTGTCTCTGTAAGTCCTTTTTTGCTCTTATGTACATTATCCATCTGATTACAATAAAACCTGGTGATTAGTTCTGCACGAAGATTGCTGAAGATTTCGCGAGAAATTTTCTGAAAGAAAATCTTCTTCTTGTTTATTTTTTTTTAGAAATTTCAGTAACAGTGAGTACCTACATATTTCACAAACAGACAGTTTTTTTTAAGCAAGACACATTTTACACATCATTTTACACACCTCATTACACATTTTCACCCACTACACATTCACATCCCAGTATGTTATTAATTATATGAATTGATTTGCCACAAGTAATTGAGACTAGGTAGGGATAGTTTAACAATCATATATTAAGCCTACTCATTGTAATTTTTTACCTAGTGTTGTTTGTGTGCAGTTTAATTATGTAAATAAAAAAAAATAAGTACAAATACTACACAAGTACAGATAATATTGAAATAAAATCTGCCATTTGTACCTATAAAGACTTACCTTTTTCATAATTTTCCATTTGGAGCATTGGAAAATTTTCATCACACTCACGGACGCGCCATCACGCCATCGAGCCATCAAAATAAGTACACGCAATCGGTCGGCGCTTTCGTATTAATAATTTCTATTTTTTTTTTAAATTTCAAGTGAAAATGAGTTATAATTCTGATGATGAGTTTTATACAACTGCTATATAGCGGTTTGTTTATATATAAAAAGAAAAAACCAAAGAGAAAATGTTGTATTTTCGCATTCACGAGAGTGTCAAACAGCTCGGGGCAATGAGATTTCACATGCCGTACCGACAGGATGCGCCGCGCCGTTTGTCGCGGCACTATGGAGTTTCGATCGTTTGGAATTCCATTTTGGTGTGTCAGGCCAATTGGGCTGCGCGGGTTTTGACATTCACGAGCGCATTTTGGAGTGATAGCAAGCCATTTGGAAGGATGGCACGATCGTGAATGGGGCCTTTATAAAAAGTTTCATGTTACAGTTATGTACTATTTCAAATTTGACGTATCTTTAATTACGTACAGTATAATGACGTATCTTTAATTACGTACGATACAATCTTTACACTTAATAGCCAGCATGTTTTTCTTCCCTACATATGTATATTTACGGAAGGTGTACCTACTGTATAGGCTATCGACCTTGTTTTTCACATGACCTCGACAATACTACTAATTATAACAGGTTTGTTTGATTTACGCGCCATTTTACCCCAAAAAACACCCATGTGATGGCAGGGAAGCCTTAAGGCGTGGAAGTCTTGTAATAAATATTGACGATAGCATGTATTTCTAATCGCTGATAGGGTTTGGAAAAGCGAATCGAAACAAATGAAATATAATTTAATCGATTTGTTTATTATACTTAGTTGAGTAAATACCCACGTTAGTTTCTTCTTGTACTTTTTTTTATATATGTAAATTCCCTTCCGTTTTCCCTTTCCTACTTCCTGTCACCAATCATTTTTTTTTCGTTTATTTTGTTTTTTATTTTTAATTTCGTTTTCGTTTTAAGCAGGTACCTGTTGAATTTATATAACCATGCTTTTAGTATAATTTGCGCTTTTATGTAATTGGACTTATCCCTGTATTATGTTTGAATTGTTACTTATTGTATGTATGTGTAGTCTGCATAGAATAATAATAAAACTATAGAATACTCATCCCCAAACAATACCTCGCTGAAAAAGTGAAGCCGTTTTATTGGCCGGCTCGTGTCAATATAATGTATGACTCTGCTGGTAGACAATGTTCGTATAGTACTACTCGTTATGACTGCGTAAATAATTTTACAAGCAGTTAAAAAATTCCCTATTTGGAGAACGTATCACGCAGACGGCCAAATGATTACTCGTAGCAAAATGTTGACCAAATTAGTCAGCATAAAGCAGTCGCGTTTAATGCAGGCTATTAAAGAGTATTCTATACTATTATTATTCTATGGTAGTCTGTTGAAAAACCAAATAAATGAAAATTAAAATAACTTCACTTTCCTGTGCTGGGATTTTACAACCAATATTTAACTAACTTCTCGCCCAGTTGGAGCTCTGAAACTTTCAGAATTTGTTTATTACCGATGACAAATTATGTTGAAACTTTCTGCATGATTCATTTGAAACTTGATAAAATTGAATAATTTTGTATTTTTGAACTTGAATATTGTCCGATATATATTCAGGCGTTATTTCTATCGTCATTACATCGATTTAAGTTTTCTTTTTCTTCGTTTGTTCATTTCAATGTGAAGAAAAATTTGTAAAGGGAGTCCTCAGTATTTTTTTCATTTACTTGTATGGAGGTTATAAATACTGAACTAAAGTATTTATTCTATAAATACATATATAAAGAAACATTTATCTTATTTAAGTTAATAATATATTTAAATTATAATTGCAACCTCACATAAAAAAAAATCTGTACATTAATTATAATTAAGATTAAGGAAAGAAAATAAAATATAATGTAAGTAAAACATCGGATACATTTGTAGAATAACTAGAGATATTAATATTTTAACATCTTTATTCAAAAATCTATACGGTTCACAGATTAATTCAATCAGCTTTTTATGTGCAAAGTGCATCAAATTGCTTGCCTCTATGATTTTATACGGTTTATTTTTATTTTATGGAGAATATCAATCTTTTATTTATTTATTTGGGACAATAACAGCATTATTAACTAATATGAACATAAAACAATGAGTAATAAATCAAGGCCAAATAAACTGTCTACAAAGTACGTATTTACAGTTGATTCTGAAAAAGATTAATATTATATATTAAAAAAAATATATACGACAAAAGCAACAAGGATAATGACGGAGAGAGGGGAGTAACTGTAGGAATAGAAATAGAAAAGTGGAGGAATGTGAGAGGTAGAGCAACTGATGGTATGTCACGACACCTTTCGTCATTATGATATCCGTCCGCACTCGCACCTAACCCTCTCCCGGAATTGATTATAAGAAAGGAAAAATATGTCTATATCACTTAAACTTTCATTATATTGTCGACAAATTCGAGGGATAGTTGAAAACTTCCGATAGTTCGTTCTACAAAGAGGAACGTGAAACAATTCGGGCCGTCTGGTAGTTCTTCCAGAAACTCTGAGTGGTATAAAGCTCATTAGTTCATAAGAGTCAAAACAATTGTTTATTACCTTATATAAGAGAGATTGATCGGCCATAATTTTATTGCATAGTAGATACCTAGCTGACTGTTTGTTACTCAAGAATCAAACAAATGCATAATCGTCACAAAAATAGTTAACAATGCATGATGTAAAAATCAATAGCCGTCGAACAATATATCGATTGATTTTCTTGGACATCCCTATTCGTGGATTCCAACGGAACGAATATTCCGGCCATGTCTTTCGCTTATTATTGAGAGTATTAATTTTTTTTCGCTGCGTAGGTACAAAAAATTCCGAATCTCCGGCAGAGGTGAAATAAAATACGTTGGGGCTATAATTCCTTTGGCTGTTGCGTGGGAATTATGTGAAACAAAATTTACTTTCGACTTAAAATTGAAAATAATATTTTGGGGACAATTGATAATACACGGGCGCGGAACGAATACAATATGAAGATCTATATAAACATAATTAAAATACCTTTCTACTTTCCCTGGCATATGGTTTGAATTTCATGTCGCTGGCAACATTTTGTTTTATCTGGGGAAATTTTAACTGGTAAAAATACATATTTTTACATCATTTTCTTCGTAATATAATGGACCAAAAAACTTTGAAAACTATATGATATTATTCGTTAGTACAATCCATTATCTCTCATGGAATGATCGGGTGGGGAGGTGCATCTAAAACAAATATGGATCCTCTATTTAGGGCTCAGAAGTATTTAAAAAACCTTTCCATTTCCCGACCATTCAACTATTTAAAGACTTTAACGTACTAACCACAGCACAACTCTATACTAAACAAATAATTCTTAATCACTTTAAAAATGATAAGAAAAACCATATCACTGCTCAACATTTTCACGATACAAGACACAGATATCAACTAATCACTCCGAAGACAAACACTACATACGGACAAAGACATTATCAATACTTGGCTCCAAAGATCCTAAATATAGTTGCAAAAGATATAAAGAACATACATTTAATAGAAAATAAAAGACAAACATACAATATAAACATGGTTATATAACAAAGAGATCAACTATTGTCAGCAAATTCTCAATTCATAACAACATACACGACAAAACTACTAACATAGAACTCATTAAGTGGACCATGGGCTACACAATCATTCTATATAACAGCTTTAAATGATTTAGTAATTAATATTATGTAACTAGTCTACCACCTCGGAACAGGCCTGGCCTAGTGAGGTGGTCGAAACCAACCCAATTTATTTGGTATGTTACTCATATAAAATAATGTAATTTTTGGAGTATGTATTAAAAAAAATTGGGCAAAATACGTAAATGATATTTTATCATCATCAGTCGCTTCACAGCCCAGGATGGGCCTTGGCCTCCTCAAGGAATCATCTCCATTGCACTCTGTCCGTGGCCTTTTCTCTCCAATTCCGAAAACCGGCTATCTAAAGGTCCCTCTCGACTCCATCCATCCATCGTAGTTTCGTTCTTCCCACACCTCTTCTTCCCTCCGGACGTGTTGTGAGGATTCTTTTTGGTGTCTGGTCATCTTCTATACGATGCACGTGTCCTAAGCAGCAGAGCCTTCCTATTTTTTTATCTGTTGGACGATATTTGGTTCCTTGAATAGACTTTGTAGTTCGTGGTTGTACCTGATTCTCCACGTGCCTTGATCGCTGATATTTAAGCGATAAAAAGATTGTACAACTTTTTTATTCACGATTCATGTTAAATATAAAATTTTTAATCAGATAATTCTAGAAATGTGTTTTTTATGTCGTTGTTACAAATGTGAAATTAAAATAAGATTCAACTAACTCAGATCGTGATCAAATGGAAATAATTCAATTTACTGTATTTACTTAAGACTAGTGTGATTTCAGTCTGGATCTGTGAGACGATAAATATCACAGGTCTCCAGAATGTGGAACTTTTTATCGGGTGCGTGTTGAATTAATATTTGACATACTACTTACCTGTTATTTGCCCGAGAAGTGCCTAATACCTTATCTTAAATACCTAAAATGTACCACTAAGCTTTTGTATAACACCAGCATATTCCAATAGGTGTAAATGTTAGGGTCCACGGACGCAGCACATCAGACGGATTTAAGTATTCTTTGAGAATCATTAATGCACCCAAAAATGCAGGATATTTGACAGTCAAGAGATTCTTGCTCTAATATCGATATGTAATTTCAATGTAATGTTTTTAGAGTAATAATGTTTTTAAGTCATTTAAATGATATCATGTCAGCCATAATGTTATTTTTCAGTTCATATTCCAATGAGTTCAAATATGATTTGTAATATTACCTGGTGTCAGGCCGGCTTAAGGGGCGTATCATCTTCAAAATGTTTGAGAAATTGTGTAACTTTGGCTTTACCTTGTGACGACTTTCATCTTGCATTGGTATTTTCTTAGCGGGAGGCTGTGTTTTCTTAAGTGCTTACCTTAAAACCCTTTTCTTGCCGATACATCCCATTGCGTTCATACATCATTTATGACTTATATTCTTAAATAAAGGAATTTTTACACACACACTCATGATCAAAGTATAATATTTATATATAATGGAAGCGCACAACATAAGGGTGTCTCAAAAGGAAGTTATATATTTTGTGGATCGATTAAAAAAAGTTATCCGTGTATTGAAAAAATGTTTATTAATTATTAAAGTACACAATTTGGGAATTTATTTCTTAAAAATAATATCGTCCAAATGTAGACCCTCGCGTTCGCAGCACTTATTTAATCGAACAGTAAAATTACTTATGACGGCTTGGCAGGTAGACTCAGTGATAACTACCATTTCGTGACGGATATTTTCTGTCAAATGCACCAGGGAAGTCGATTTACTGGCGTAAACTTTAGATTTAAGATAACCCCATAGGAAAAAGTCCGCAGGGGTTAAATCAGGACTGCGTGGAGGCCAATTTATATCACCTCTCCTGGAGGTCAATCTGCCTGGGAAAATTTCACGAACTCGTGGCAGAGATGTACGTATGTGACGTTGGACGTCCGTCCTGCTGGAACCATATTCTTTGGTAATAGCCGGGAAAGTTTTGCAGTTCAGGCACCAAGAAGTCGTCTGACATCTTCACATAACGCTCTGAATACAAATATAAACTTTCTTTTGAGACATCTTGTATATAGAACACATAAACTTGGTGATAAAATTTCTGATGTGTCCTCTGTTTAAGATTTCTGAAAAAAGCTCAAAATCATTCCTTGAAATAAATACTTATCAATGAAGCAATGAAGTACACTTCACAGTTGAAGCTGTGGTATACATAAGTGAGAAGCCAGTATGTATGTTTGGATATAAAGTATGAAACTATAGAATCCCCGTAGATATTGTGTATACTGCACGACGCACACGCAAGATGCGTCAACCGGAGCGCATTTGGACGCAGACTGATTTTAATTCAGCCAGTAGCGTCTAGTCCCAGCTTTTCTTTTCTGCATTCATAGGTTAGGTTTAAGTTTGTTTATTATAATAATAGCGACTCGCGTGAGCGAGTTGCTTTATAAATTTTATTATTAATTATTACGAATTAAATTTATATATTTTTTTAAAATTTTCGCATTTTATATAAAATTTCACAGCTCATTTGACTTCATACTACGATATCTCAACTAATCAGAGAGCCAACCGGAAACTTTGACTTACTAAACCGGAAACAGGTGAATGTAGATTGTTGACGCTAGTGATTCAGCTATGATATGGTCAGGACCGGATGGATCGGGAAAGGTACAAAGTGAGGAAAGGATTTGTTCCAAACAGTTCCAACACTGAACAGTATACACTACACAATAAAACCCCTAGCAGATACTCCTAAAAATACAAGAATGCTCTTGTGGATGGACACAACGGAGGGCACACAGGGGGCCATTTTTAACACACCAACAGAGGCACTGCCCCCAGGACATGACCAACCGTGGCCAATGTGGAAAACCCTCAACAGGCTTAGGACTGGGGTCGGTCGTACAAGGAAAAATCTCCAGAGATGGGGAATGGCTGAAGACGCAACGTGCGATTGCGGACAAACGCAGGACAGCGAGCACCTTTTAGCATGCCCAATGGCCCCTGCCCAGAGTGATTGGGAGACAATTAATAAACGAGCCGACCTGGACGACAGCTTAAAGGAGTTTGTGGCCTTCTGGGAGCGGATGGGCATTTGAGCGCCTAAGTGTTGACCGACACGATAAGAAGAAGACTACACAATATCTATGGGGACTCTCAATAGTTTGATACTTGATCTCCAAACAAATATCCATGTCATCATGCTGTTTTCATATTTTGGATAGGAAAATAGGACTGATGTCCATACAATCCTATCCTTACATACATGTTTTGTATAGAAAACAAAATTTATTAAAATATTCAATAATTTGAATTTATGGGTTTATAGTTTGGATTTATGGGTTTACGTACGTACGTACGTAATCTTCAACTATATGTAGCTATTTACAGTTAGATCTCATGTGTTACATGAACTAGTTATGCATAGTCTAAATATTTAATGAGATGGACTAAATAACTCGAAATAATGCCTATGAAAACATCAGATTTCTTTATATAATAATTGTTTTTTTTTTAGAATCAATGAATTGTGATATCGGAAAGTCTATTATTTCGTTATAATAATATTCATTTGTGGTTATTTCACCAAATTATAATGGAATTTTATGGAATAATAACGATAAAGTATTCGCCGTACGTATTGGCGGTGAATAATAAACAATGAAATACCCGTCCATTATGAAAATTGACGGAAATCTGTGCTATTTGATACTCGGATGAAGGTGAATAAAAGAATATGAAGTGATGAACAAAAGTTTTGCAAGTTTTAGTCTTGTAAGACTTATAAGACCAAGAACAGGGGGTGCAAGACCAAGACCAGGCCAAGTCTAAGAGTCTTTCAAGACTCTTGTGGTCCTGAAAAATTTTAGAAACTTCTTCTTCTTCTTCTTCAGCCTGTTTTTTTTCATTCTTCGACATAGGCCTCCTCCTTGATCCTCCACAACTCCCTGTCTTGGGCACACTGCATCCATCCCCCTCCGGCACATTTCTTGATGTCATCAGACCACCTTGCCTGGGGTCTGCCGACACCTCTTCGACTTGTTCTCGGTCGCCATTCTACGACCTTTTTGGTTCATCGTGAATCTTGGCATCTGGCAATATGCACAGCCCCAGCTACACTTAAGACCAGCGACCCTTTCCGCTACATCGGCTAAACTTATTTATTATTAATTAAAAATGAAGCAATTAACTAAGTACGATCGACATTATTCTATATACATATTGGTGTTTTAGTCATGTTTTATTGTAATTTCTGAATTGAAACAGAAAAAAAAATTAATAAAAAATATTTTTTGAATTGCAAGACCAATAACGTATCTGTAAATGTAAGACCGGATGTAAAAGACCATGACATGGTATCGCATTGCTCATCACTAAGACTATTTAGTAAAATCATTCGGACGTTTGATTAGATGAATCAGAATCCGTTCATAGTAATCACCAAGGCGGTCATTCAGAAGTCGGACAATTCGTTCGTTCATAAGACCCAGTTATGAAGTTCGAAATTCGATAATTGGATACAGGAGTTCTTTAGCTCAATAGCAAATATAAGTCATTCAACAAAAATAAAATCAAATTCAAATAATTAAATTACTATATAATTCAGCTCTACATTAAAAAAATAATGTTGCCTACCGTCGTGGTATAGTTAGTAAACCGTTTAGTTTCTATGTGGGCGTCCAGGGTTCGAATACCAGCAGAAGATTAATTTATTTAAATTCATCATTCACGCAAATGCTGCTTCTCTAAGCTGGAAACACAAGTTAAATTGGCATATGGCATAATTTCAACTAAGCCTGAACATAATTTTAATTAAATTGACATATGGCATAATTTAATTATGTTTTAATAAAACTGCGTACAACTGTTAGTACTCTTTTATTTTCTGGTGAGTAAATCCCATATTTAATTTTTTTTTAAATAAGTTATGTAATCTTAATAATATACACTAAATATTTAACCTTTGCCTAAATGCGTAAGAGTACTACCTCAGAACAGGCGTTCAGCCTAGTGAGTATAATTTCAATATTTTTATTATATATACCATTATGAAATGTACTGCACTAAAATATGTAAATAAATAAATTGTAACTAAATCAGCCCACCTTTGATTTCATGTTACATGTACTCACTGCTGGTAACAATACATAAAGAATTATTTCTGTGTAATGTGGCTCCTGAAAAGGGTCCTGGACATACAGGATATATAAGTTCACGGACGTGCGGCCTTAATCTCCACTGCAAATCTGATCCCATTACGATTCGCTAAGAACCTACATCAATATTTTTTTCGTGTAAAATGACACTTTCGAAATGAAATCGCTTAGAAGAATTTGTAACAGACCGATGTATGACAGAGTTCGAAATGAAGATACAAGGAAAGATGAAGAAAGATGTAATTAACAGAATGAAAGTTAACACATTGAGATAGTTTGGCCACTTGGGGAGAATGAATGAAGAACGCCTGACGAAGAAAATATACAAAGCTGACAGGAATGGAATAAGAGGTCGGGGACGCCCAAGAAAAGGATGGCACGACCATGTAAACGATATTCTGAAAGATGGAAATGTAAGAAGCGTGAACAACAGACGAACTTGTATAAGACGATATATGATGAGGCGATGAATGTGTGTCAAGATAGAAAAATGTGGCGTTCGGTTCTCTCAGACTACCCCGTGAGGGACATGGCGTGATGGTATGTAATCTGCATTTTTACATTACTTTTTACATGTACATATAATAAAATAAAATAAATTGGGATAATTTTTATAGCGCCGTTTTTGATAACCTCACCTCAAGGGCGCTCTGAATATATTACAGGTTTTTGTAAGACTCGCGGAAGAAGTGAGTTTTCAGGTATTTCCTGAATAGTGCTAAGTTGTCGATTTGCCTCAGTTCAGGTGGTAGTTTATTCCACGAGACTGGTCCAGCCACAGCAAAAGCACGATCATCGAAGGATGTAGTGTTGACTCTATTCTTTCCAATCATGGATGTGGTGGCTGACCGAAGTGTTTGTTGTCGGTCGTTTACGTTGAGAGGGATACAGAACTCTGAAAGATACGTGGTAGCCATACGTATATTATTGTTATTCGTATATTATTTAATTTATTCTATTCATTTATTGTTATTTTTTTTTATTTATTTATTCTATACATAATACAGAAGAGATAACATTTAAATAAGTCAATTATAGACAAACATATTTCAAATTATAAACATGCTGATATAATCTGTTTTTGTGTGTATTATAATGTTTAAATAACGTTATATTTGTATCTGTAAAAGACTTTCAAGCCGTAAATTGTAATAAATAAATTTGTAACGAAGAATAATGAAGTAGGTTGATATGTTTAAATCGTAATTGTTGATAATGTAAATGTATGTAGGCAACAGGTTAATTCTAAATAAAAATTAGGGTGGCAAGTCCGGTCAAGCAATGGAATCAAAACCCTCATGATCTGTCATAGTTACGGTACCAAAGTTTTGTTAAATTCCCAGTAGGCTATTTTTTACAGATATCTTGGTCATACCCTGATGTTTCTCATTTAAATAGACCTGATGTCATTGACAGTCCACGTATGTGATTCTTCCATTCACATTCGTCGATTGTTCCTTTTGCACCATGGTGCCGAGATCTCTAATCTACTTTTCGTGCTAAGCATTTTTTTCTTGTCGCTCAGTGGTGATGGGAGTAGCAATAACCTATATCATGTATATAATCATTTCCTGCCCCTCTATCCCAGTTCATCCGGGGTCGGGCCTCCTAATCATCAGTCGCCATGATCTGCGACTCTGCGTCGTCTCCTGTGGGACAGCTTTTAATAATAATAAAATTAATAAATTTAATTTTATTTCAGTTCGTGAGCAGGGGGGTGCAATGCAACACAAACCATATAATATATACAACATTTAAAAATAATAATAAAAAAAAAAAAAATAATAATAATAATAATAAGGTATAAGTACATATCAATATATATTAACACAAACATTAAATAATATAACCGGAAGCAAAAACAATATCACCGTATAAAAAAAAAAAAAAATAAAAAAAAAAAAAAAAAAAAAAAAAAAAAAAAAAAAAAAAAACATCCATTGAAATCACTTCAGTCACTGCAAAATTGATGCCCATCTTCTGTGAATTGGAGAATCAAGCCACATACTAGCCTCTCGAACAATAGAATTGCTAGATCTCCACATCCTCAATCTCGCAGCAGCTATCTTGCGTCTTTGGAGAGTGGCAAAGTCATGGACCCCGCGCTCTACAAACATTTGAGATGCACTGCTGAATCTGGGTAACCCGAACATTATCCGAAAGGCATTATTATATTGTACTCTCATAGAATTATAGGACTGACATGTGTGTCTACACCACAGCTCACTTGTATACAGATTAGTACAGTATGTGATAAATAGATATTTCTTTACATTGTCACTGCATCTAGTGAACTTCCTGGCAAGCATATTAGACCTTACACTAATGGCCCTCCTCTGCCTTTCAATGTCTTTATTATCATTTAAGTCGTCACACATAACATGCCCAAGATATTTGATGCTACTACTGGCCTCTAAAATTTGACCGTTCAATGTTACTGGGAGGACATTGTCAGGAGGTGAGTCCCCGCGAAAAATCATGAGCGCTGATTTCTTGGCATTGTATAAAAGATTATGCTTACCTGCATAGTCTTCGCAAATCTTCAGCAATTTACGCAAAGCTTTGATGGAGGGGGCCAGCAGCTCCCTCTCGATACTCGTCCACCTTGTCGCCGGCGGTCTGCCTCTTCCTCGTGGTTTTGAGGGGATACTGAGCACAGTTTTGACGGAATAGGTATCCTCCCTTCGCATGACATGGCCATACCATCGTTGTCTGCACTCTTTCAGTTTCTCCTCTATTGGGGCTACCTTAAAAGATCCTATATCATGTATATAATTATTAAAAATTATTTTTCTTTCAACCTTTTAAAGTTATTGTACGTGGTAAGGCATCGGTACAGTGGCGAATTCTGAGCGGGGTTGGTGTTTTTTTTTCTTGTTTATTTATATAATTTAGGTACATGTGTACAAAGGCAGGTTTATTGCCATAAGGCAATTTCTTCTAAAAACGTTGAGGTGTGCTTTGTTCGTCTGTTTGTTATGTAAGGAAATCAAATTTAAAATTACCAAATGCATTATTTCCAATTGAAGAAAAAGGTATTTAACATGTGCAATGTGCGTTTGTAGAATTAAGGATAGCCGAGTCCCATAGAAAGTATTGGACACCTGCCCTAAAGGAAGAAGAAGCAGAGGGAGACCTAGGATGAGATGGCTGGACGACATCGAGGGAGATATAAGAGCGATCGGACAGACAAGTAGGATGAGACTTGCTGTCGACAGGGCGGGATGGAGGCAGTTTCTTGAGGAGGCCAAGGCCCACACCGGGCTGTAGCGCCATTGCTGATGAATGTGAATTCTCCCAGTGGGTACTGACATAATATGCTTATGAAAATATGAGTTTCACAAAACGTTCTGTTCATAAAGTCTGACTAACACAACGAGTAATGGAGCGGAGGATGAAAACATTAACCTTTGAGATAGGAAGCGAAACGAATGGATCAGAGAGAGAACTAAATTTACAGATGGTGCATGCAAGGCAGCATCTTTAAAGTGGTATTGGACTGGCCATGTAGCGAAAACAGCAGATGATCTATGGCCCAAATGTACCCTGGAGTGGCAACCTCAAGCGAGATGGTCTGACGACATTAAACGAGTGGCAGGAGGTTAACATGGATAGGATAGGAGGTTGAAAAGGGGAGGCCTGTATTCAACATTGGACGAATAAACGCTGATGATGATTTAAAATCTAAAAAATATTGTACTCTATTTTGTAATCTGAAATAAAAGAATATTCAAAACATGATACTTTTTAACGACACAACAAGCCCTAGGGTAGATTTCACATAAACAAAGGATTTTTCAGCAATGCAAAATATAAAAAAGGATTTTGTATTGCATTGTTGTTAAATAGTAAAAATCGGGTTATATGTATATTTTTTTAAATGTTCAAATTTCGTCATGAAATTCCATACACAGTGAGTTTATTAGTTTAAAACCCACATACAAAAAATGATAAAATTGATTCTGTTAAAGATTGAAAAAGATAATTGATTTGTTTATTTATTTATACATACCTCGAATAGTATTTTAAAGAAGAAATATATAATTTGTAAATAAAATCAATTCATATATAAAATATTTACAAAAAGAATATAAATATTTAAAAAATAATAATAAAATATTTAAATAATATAAATATTTTACAATTCATATATAAATATTTAAAATATTTATAAAAATCGATAGAAACAGAAAAAAAATTCAGCATACGACTTTGCATACATAACATCACGGTTTATCCCACAATTTAGGGTAACCATCGACAGGTGTGTGGGTGTGCATTACTTTAAAAAGGCATCTCACACGTAGAACAAGGTGTGAAGGTCATGTGCATCTTTTCATTTAGATGTCAATTTTTTTATATAAAAAAAAAACGGGTGGGTTGTGGCCAACGCTTTACTCCTCACTACCAAGTTATTCCACAAAGTATTCATATTTTGTAAGGAAAATTTCATTTACATGAAATGCGTTTGTAAAATTATTTTTGATTAAAATATTTTATTATTTATTTATTTATTATTTATTTACGGCAAATTGCCTTTTACAAACATGAACAACAATTAAGTACACACATTGAAATTACAAAATAAAATAATAAAACTATCATAAACATAAAAGAAAAAGAAGGTACTGTAACAAAATTAGTAAATATAAAAAATAATATTAAGTGGAAAAAAAAATACAATTTAAAATAAAAGATATAGGTACTTAGGTTGAGACATAAAAATCATTAAAATATACTAAAATAATATACCTACGCACTTAGAAAAAAAAAGAAAAAAATAATTATCATAAAAAAAAATTAAAAACTGTATAATTAAACAACAAAAATTTTATATAAAAAAATAATAATAATGTAAAGAAAATAAAAGAACTATAAAAACAAACATATGGGTACATACTTAGGAAAATAAAAACTAAATGATGAAACAAAACAAATAACAAAAAAAAATATATTATAATCACATTTATAGTATAATATTATACTATACATGCAAAGTAGGCAAGCAAAAAAAAAATGTATTGCAAATCTTAAAGAAAAAGAAAGAATCTAAATTACAGAAAATTTAAAAAATATCACATTTCAAACGAGATTACATTGTTAGCTGCGATTGACTGTTTTTTTATAAAACATTGATGTTAGTTCGTATTTAAATTTGTGAAAGGAAGTGTTAAAATAATCAAATGACCGTGCATATATATTTCCCAAGTTCTGAATTCGATGTATTGGTGTATAATAGTGTGCTAAATTTGTAGTATTTTTACAATAGAATGGAAGATGATTTCTAGTTTTTCTATTTGGTACATTGAAATTTATTAAGAATAGTAATTCTGGACAGTCTAACTGATTATTAATAATTTTAAATAAACATAGTAAATCAAATATTAATCTTCTCTCAGAAAGCTCTAATAAATTTGTTTCTTTAAGTAAATAATAATAATTCAAATTTTCTATTGGTATGTTAAGTCTGTAATTGATATATCTTAGAAATTTATGTTGGATTTTTTCTACAGTATTAGAATGAGAATTGAAATACGGTGACCAAATTGTTGTGTTATATTCAACCTGAGAACGAACAAGTGATGTAAAGAGTATCTTTAAAATATGAATATTATTAAAATCCTTACCAACTCGCAAAACGAAACCTAACAGTTTCATTGCTCTATTACTGATGTTGGTTATATGACTGACAAAGGTAAGTCTTGTATCAAAAATCACCCCCAGATCTTTGATTTCTGATACAGAATTAAGTTTAACGTTATCAATCCTATATTCAAAGATAATAGGGGATTTAATTCTGTAGAATTGCATCAATTGACACTTGGAAATATTTAAATGCAGTTTATTGTCTGTACACCATTTAAATAATCTATCAAGATTGAGTTGTAAAACATAACAGTCATGTAAATTTGAAATAGTTTTGTAAAGCTTCATATCATCCGCAAATAGAATAAAATTAATGTCTGTAAAGATTTTCAAAATATCATTAATAAACAATACAAACAGAATTGGCCCCAAGTGAGATCCTTGCGGCACTCCACTTGTTGCTATGATAATTCTAGATTGGGTGTTATTTATTCTTACTGCCAACCTTCTTCTCAAAATATAGCTTTTAATCCACTCAAGAAGACTACCATGTACACCGACTCCCTGCAGCTTATTCAACAGTATGCTATGGCACACCTTGTCGAAAGCTTTACTGAAATCAGTATAAATGGAGTCCACTTGCTTTCTACAGGCTAGTGAATCTTGTATAAAGTTCTCATACAATAGTAGGTTAGTTAGTGTGGATTTGCCAGCTAAAAATCCATGTTGGTATGGTGTAATTATTTGATTAAAATGATGGGTGATTTTTTTTAAAACAATCTTTTCGAAAAGCTTGGGTATTGTTGATTGAATACATATTGGCCGGTAATTAGTTATTTCATTTTTATTGCCTTTTTTAAAAATAGGAGTCAAAAAACTAAATTTCCATGTTTCTGGAAAACAACCAAGTGTTAAAGATTTGTTAAAAATTACTAATAGGGGATAAGATAATAATTTTACGCATGATTTGAGAAATATAGGAGGTACATTATCAGGACCAGAATTTTTGTTTGAATCTAGTTGTTTTATTGCGGATTCTATGTCATTAATATTAATTAAGAATTGTGGTATATGTAATTTTAAGTCATGTTTAAACTCAGGGATATTGCAATTATTGTCTTCAACCTCATAGACATTACTGAAGAAATCAGCGAAGGCATTTACAATATCAGGCAGGTTGTCGAAAATATTACCTTCATAGTGCATTGAACTAGGTATACCTAACTCATTTTTGTTGAGTGATTTTGCATAGGACCAAAAAGATTTCACATTTGTTTTAATGGAGTTTTCAATTTTATAAATGTAATCCTTGTAACATTTTTTAGTTGAATTGGTACATTCTATTCTGGTGTTTCTGAATGTGACATAGTCCACAAGTTTACCTGTCTCTTTATACTTTTTATGTTCTATTTTCTTTCGCATTATTAAAGAAATAAGATCTTTACTGTACCATTTTGGAAAATTAGATTTTTTACACTTGGTAAAAGGAACAAATTTTTGAAATGACTCGTATAGAATTTTATAGAAAAGTTCAGTGCCATTATCCAGCGCTTCAACATCAAGAAAAGACCAATCTACACAATATAGAAATTCACATATTTTATCATAGTCTGCTTTATAAAAGTTAAAACTAGATGTGGACACCTCCAAAAAGTTGAGGGATAAATTGGGTATTTCAATATTTAGCGGCGGATGATAATTGTCTATTGGTAATAAATTTTCAATTGATTCACTGACTCTTATAAAAGGGTTATCTGTAAACACCAAATCAAGTATATTGCCGCCACAATTTTTCACTGTATTAATTTGTTTAATATTTAAAAAAAATGCCATTTCTAAGATTTCACTTTCACACTGAGTCATTGAACAATCTCCCAATGAGGATGATGGTGAATCACTTTCGTCCCACTTTATATTACGTAGGTTATAATCACCAACAAGGATTAGCTTGCCATCAGGGTATTTCATTTTTAACAATTCCACATCCTGATAGTGTTTTTTAAACACAATTATATTAGAAGACGGTGGAATGTAAACACAACCTATGATGAAATATTTTGAATTAAACTTCAGTCTTACAAATATTTGTTCAACGTCGTGGTTTTTAACTGATAGTTGTTTAGATATAATTATTTTTTGTATCGCTATCAGAACACCTCCCCCTCTTGATTTAACGCTAGTATTTTGATTCCTGTCTAGTCTATATATATTATGTCCTGGTAAACCCAACTCAGCTGATATTATGTTCGAGTCTAACCAGGTTTCAGTCAAGATAATTGCTTCATGGGGAAGTGCAGGTGCTGTTATTCTGAATAGATCTAGTTTGGTGCGCATACCACGAACATTTTGGTAGAAAAAGTTTAAATTTGATTTTTCAGTTACTTTTTTAATCTATTTTTAACAATAGTGGGAGTAGAATTTATGTATTTTATAGTTAAATCTGTTTCACCCTGGTCCAACCGTTTTTGCAATTCATCACGCAAGTCATTTAGATTATGAAAAATTGATCATTTTTTATTGTCATTTTATGAATGTGATGTATAGTTCCTGAACTTGAGGTCATTTTTAAATATTTGATAGTTAAATATATTAAAAAAACACTAATTAGATATCCTTTAAATCTAATGGGGTCTAAGCAAGTATTAGATATACAAATTTGCAAGATTTTTAAATGAATCGAATGAGTACTTAGTCTATAATCGATAAAGTGAAATAAACACGCCGTATATAGTACATAACACACACACACACACATACAGTGTGTTGAGACTTTCAGAATGCAATCTTAAAAAAACTTAAATTTCGAATTTATCAATCCTCACTATATCCCCTTGGGTTAGTGAGGAGTAAAAAGGATCGAATAATAATTAATATTGAGAATATTATGTATTTATTTATTTATTAAAAATCCTTTTTTACAAATACAATAATATCTGAAGTAATAATAATAATAATAATAATAATAAGGACAATTTATAAAGCGCCGTTTAGTGACAACCGTGGTCACCTCAAGGGCGCTTAAAGTAAGGTAAGGGCGCTAAGTAGGTACAATATAACTTGATAAAGTAGTAAATTAAATGTATAATACTATAATTAAGTTAATATTTAAAGTTTAAATCATAAGTGTATACATATATATATATATTTTAATTTGTGGATTAGGCTACTCTACTAGGCTATGCCTGTCCCAGTTCTATTATTTTTATTCGGCATAGTGTTAATTTTGAGAAGGTTAAGTGGTAGGTTGAAGTGATACAGAGGTGCAAGTATACGCTTTAGTGTAGTATGAAATAATGCTTGATGTAAAAACGGCTAATGCTAATATAATTTTGATTTTGAATTTTGAAGTCAAGTAGTAATATTAAATCAATTTTCTGTTTTTTTTCGTCCTTTAGTAATAAACTAGTTGTTTGCCTTAGCTTTCTATTTGATATGTGAGTAGGTTCAGTTTGAAAGAGTTTTGATGTATTATTTCTATATTCTATAATAGTCTATCGTTTGGTAGAAAAAATTAAGGCAAAAACATCAGATATAGCCCTTATAGTTTTTACACAAACAAACATACACTCAATTCTATATAATAAAAATAAAAATCATTCAAATAAACTTTAATCAATTAACTTTGCCGCGTTGAACATTTTGTAAAATATGTATTATTTGATTTCGTAATTGAAAAAAACTCATTTTGGTGTTCGTGAGCGTCGTTATTTTAACAATCGAAATTAGTGAAATGTGACCAGATTTAAAATGGTACCCATCCCTTTGTCATTGCTAATAGCGAACCATTGTTATTGTTATTATGAATAGCTTTGAGAGCTTAACTTTTCTAATTTCATTCGCCATCACAAAAACCGCAACATCGCATCTCCGCATAATGTTATTTCAATGTTTTACATACATTTGGCTTACATAAACTCACTTAGATAATACGTGTACGAAAATACTCTACCTAGATAAACTTTTAAACCCTTGAAACATTTGTTAAATTTGCCATCAAAATCGAGAACTTTTTTAAATGTTTCAACGAAGTTTTCGTTGAAAATAATATTTCATACGAAAATTGACCGCCAATTCAGGAGCGCGTTTCGAGTAAAATCATATTTTTTTCAGACCTGGGGGGCATGTCCGGTCAAACAATGGAATCAAAACGGATTAGATGGGTGGTGGCAGAACGGTCAGCGCGCTGGGTTTGTAATCTAGTGGTCGCGAGTTCGAATCCTGTTACGACCGATTTCGTTTACCTATAGCACAAGCATTTGCATAATTTAGGGAATGTATGAGGATGTATATGTACTTGTTCCAAGGACATATTCGAATAGGGATGGAAGGTAATAAAAGGACGAAAGGGAATGAAAAGATGCAATCAGAGTTGAGCCGTGTAAATAAATATAATGCTTTTGTACATAGAGCATGTAAACAGTTTGATGCAAAGTTCCCAGATCTTGACATGTTTGGCACACCGAGCATATTTAAGAGTATGTTGAGGCTTTCTTAATGATTGATTTTATATTCCTAATTTTCCCTTTCCATTCCTATCCATTGTCCTGTCCCAAACCTCCTAGCTTGTATGCATCTATTTATATGTTTACATAATATTGATTAATTTTATTTTATTTGTTTCTTATCCTTGTAAGGTTTTTATATTTTGTAATTTTGTATGTACATACCCACGGAAATTTTCCTTGTTTTTTTATACAAATATATGTATGCTATGGGTATAAAATTTTATATAGTTATATAGCGGCGCTGGCCGATTTACTAATGATATTAATAACAATTAAGCACTACAAATAATAACACTCAATTATTATTTTTACCATTATACACTTCCTCAAAAGAATTAGCAGATCAATGAGTAAATTGTAATTTATTTAAAAGAGCAAAATAAAATGCAACAAACACATCATCAAGCTTTCAATTGGGAATAGTTCACCCATCCAGATACTTAACATATCAAAGGATATGGCTCTTAGGATGTCTCTATACTACCTAACAACCTAACAACCCTACTGATTCCCGAATATTAACGTTTAAAAATCTTTAACGATTCTACATGTATTCATAATTACCGTTTTTTGCATTTTTATTATTAAATTTTTCGATAAATCTATAATTTCTAAATTACGGATTAACGATTTTGGAATAATGCCAGTGGCTGAAATAATGAACGGTAATATTATTATTTTGCGAGAATGCCAAAGTCTTTTAATCTCATTACCTAAAGCGGTGTATTTTCTAATTTT
>OY754987.1:14300029-14407529 GCA_963576475.1 Molanna angustata
GGGATAGTTTTTCTGCATTAAACACATGCTAGGTATGTGTGGAAGCAAATGCAGCAGACAGAAGTACGTACTCATAGGTATCCTTGAAGAGATCTCAAGTAGAGATAGAGGGATGGAGAGAGATTTGTGTATGAAGACAAGGAAGACCACAAGACATTCCTACAGGGCTTACGACCTGTCATCGGCTGGCTTAAGTGATCACTTTGCACCATGGCAACATTCACCAATTAAATGTCTTACAGTGAATGTCTTCCTTGTGACAATCGAAAAGTTGAAAGTTGTATATATCTAGTCAATTGAAATCTGTTTACAAGTGTGTTCTAAGCGTCCATCTGTCGGATGAGACACAAACTAATTTCTGCTGTCATTCTTTTTGTTGAAACATTGAGAAATGTCATTTCCTCGGCCATCTTTCGAAAGCTTCGAGGTTTTGGACTACAGATATCACTGTAGATCGACAAATTATGACACCTCCTTTATTTTATTGAAAAATCGCTAGAATATTGTACTACAGATCTATACAGATTGCAGGGAACAGGCGTTTCTTATATTTTTCAATTTAATTAATGTTTCATTCGGACATTGCACGCTGTCAGGCGTTTCTAAAATGTGATGGGATAGTTTTTCTGCATTAAACACATGCTAGGTATGTGTGGAAGCAAATGCAGCAGACAGAAGTACGTACTCATAGGTATCCTTGAAGAGATCTCAAGTAGAGATAGAGGGATGGAGAGAGATTTGTGTATGAAGACAAGGAAGACCACAAGACATTCCTACAGGGCTTACGACCTGTCATCGGCTGGCTTAAGTGATCACTTTGCACCATGGCAACATTCACCAATTAAATGTCTTACAGTGAATGTCTTCCTTGTGACAATCGAAAAGTTGAAAGTTGTATATATCTAGTCAATTGAAATCTGTTTACAAGTGTGTTCTAAGCGTCCATCTGTCGGATGAGACACAAACTAATTTCTGCTGTCATTCTTTTTGTTGAAACATTGAGAAATGTCATTTCCTCGGCCATCTTTCGAAAGCTTCGAGGTTTTGGACTACAGATATCACTGTAATGGTGAATGTTGCCATGGTGCAAAGTGATCACTTAAGCCAGCCGATGACAGGTCGTAAGCCCTGTAGGAATGTCTTGTGGTCTTCCTTGTCTTCATACACAAATCTCTCTCCATCCCTCTATCTCTACTTGAGATCTCTTCAAGGATACCTATGAGTACGTACTTCTGTCTGCTGCATTTGCTTCCACACATACCTAGCATGTGTTTAATGCAGAAAAACTATCCCATCACATTTTAGAAACGCCTGACAGCGTGCAATGTCCGAATGAAACATTAATTAAATTGAAAAATATAAGAAACGCCTGTTCCCTGCAATCTGTATAGATCTGTAGTACAATATTCTAGCGATTTTTCAATAAAATAAAGGAGGTGTCATAATTTGTCGATCTACAGTGATATCTGTAGTCCAAAACCTCGAAGCTTTCGAAAGATGGCCGAGGAAATGACATTTCTCAATGTTTCAACAAAAAGAATGACAGCAGAAATTAGTTTGTGTCTCATCCGACAGATGGACGCTTAGAACACACTTGTAAACAGATTTCAATTGACTAGATATATACAACTTTCAACTTTTCGATTGTCACAAGGAAGACATTCACTGTAAGACATTTAATTGGTGAATGTTGCCATGGTGCAAAGTGATCACTTAAGCCAGCCGATGACAGGTCGTAAGCCCTGTAGGAATGTCTTGTGGTCTTCCTTGTCTTCATACACAAATCTCTCTCCATCCCTCTATCTCTACTTGAGATCTCTTCAAGGATACCTATGAGTACGTACTTCTGTCTGCTGCATTTGCTTCCACACATACCTAGCATGTGTTTAATGCAGAAAAACTATCCCATCACATTTTAGAAACGCCTGACAGCGTGCAATGTCCGAATGAAACATTAATTAAATTGAAAAATATAAGAAACGCCTGTTCCCTGCAATCTGTATAGATCTGTAGTACAATATTCTAGCGATTTTTCAATAAAATAAAGGAGGTGTCATAATTTGTCGATCTACAGTGATATCTGTAGTCCAAAACCTCGAAGCTTTCGAAAGATGGCCGAGGAAATGACATTTCTCAATGTTTCAACAAAAAGAATGACAGCAGAAATTAGTTTGTGTCTCATCCGACAGATGGACGCTTAGAACACACTTGTAAACAGATTTCAATTGACTAGATATATACAACTTTCAACTTTTCGATTGTCACAAGGAAGACATTCACTGTAAGACATTTAATTGGTGAATGTTGCCATGGTGCAAAGTGATCACTTAAGCCAGCCGATGACAGGTCGTAAGCCCTGTAGGAATGTCTTGTGGTCTTCCTTGTCTTCATACACAAATCTCTCTCCATCCCTCTATCTCTACTTGAGATCTCTTCAAGGATACCTATGAGTACGTACTTCTGTCTGCTGCATTTGCTTCCACACATACCTAGCATGTGTTTAATGCAGAAAAACTATCCCATCACATTTTAGAAACGCCTGACAGCGTGCAATGTCCGAATGAAACATTAATTAAATTGAAAAATATAAGAAACGCCTGTTCCCTGCAATCTGTATAGATCTGTAGTACAATATTCTAGCGATTTTTCAATAAAATAAAGGAGGTGTCATAATTTGTCGATCTACAGTGATATCTGTAGTCCAAAACCTCGAAGCTTTCGAAAGATGGCCGAGGAAATGACATTTCTCAATGTTTCAACAAAAAGAATGACAGCAGAAATTAGTTTGTGTCTCATCCGACAGATGGACGCTTAGAACACACTTGTAAACAGATTTCAATTGAGATTTCAATTGACTAGATATATACAACTTTCAACTTTTCGATTGTCACAAGGAAGACATTCACTGTAAGACATTTAATTGGTGAATGTTGCCATGGTGCAAAGTGATCACTTAAGCCAGCCGATGACAGGTCGTAAGCCCTGTAGGAATGTCTTGTGGTCTTCCTTGTCTTCATACACAAATCTCTCTCCATCCCTCTATCTCTACTTGAGATCTCTTCAAGGATACCTATGAGTACGTACTTCTGTCTGCTGCATTTGCTTCCACACATACCTAGCATGTGTTTAATGCAGAAAAACTATCCCATCACATTTTAGAAACGCCTGACAGCGTGCAATGTCCGAATGAAACATTAATTAAATTGAAAAATATAAGAAACGCCTGTTCCCTGCAATCTGTATAGATCTGTAGTACAATATTCTAGCGATTTTTCAATAAAATAAAGGAGGTGTCATAATTTGTCGATCTACAGTGATATCTGTAGTCCAAAACCTCGAAGCTTTCGAAAGATGGCCGAGGAAATGACATTTCTCAATGTTTCAACAAAAAGAATGACAGCAGAAATTAGTTTGTGTCTCATCCGACAGATGGACGCTTAGAACACACTTGTAAACAGATTTCAATTGACTAGATATATACAACTTTCAACTTTTCGATTGTCACAAGGAAGACATTCACTGTAAGACATTTAATTGGTGAATGTTGCCATGGTGCAAAGTGATCACTTAAGCCAGCCGATGACAGGTCGTAAGCCCTGTAGGAATGTCTTGTGGTCTTCCTTGTCTTCATACACAAATCTCTCTCCATCCCTCTATCTCTACTTGAGATCTCTTCAAGGATACCTATGAGTACGTACTTCTGTCTGCTGCATTTGCTTCCACACATACCTAGCATGTGTTTAATGCAGAAAAACTATCCCATCACATATATATATATATATATATATATATATATATATATATATATATATATATATATATATATATATATATATATATATATATATATATATATATATATATATATATATATATATATATATATATATATATATATATATATATATATATATATATATATATATATATATATATATATATATATATATATATATATATATATATATATATATATATATATATATATATATATATATATATATATATATATATATATATATATATATATATACATATATATATATATATATCAATTTTCTAGTGCACCGAATTTTTATAGTTCAATTTTTTTCAATCGAATAACCTAAACGATTACCCTCTTAAACGATTTGATTTCCTTTCATAACAAAGATACCGTATCTTGATTATTCTACAAAGCAGTTCTTAAAGTATATCAAATGAGGCCAAGTTATAAGAAGGCCGATAATGATTTAATCGATCCTCATTCAAATTGACACTTTTAATAAAAAAGGTGGGAGGTATTATGTTCGCCAGCTATCTCAAAACGTCTTCGGAATGGAAAAACTTTGTTATAATATTATATTTTTGAACATTAACAACATTTAACAGGGATCTATAGTTGAATAAAGACAGGTTTTGCTTACAACAGCCGCCGCCAAAATACCAGCAAAACTCAGGCAAAATTGAATAAGTTTTATAAAATTACTTTTTCAACTTTTCAATGCGGCAAGTATGTAACAGTCTTTCGTGAGAATAATATTTTTCTGCCCAAATAGAGTAACATTTACATTTGAGTTGGCAAACCTTATCTAGATGTCTTCATACATATTGTGTACCTATATGTTCAATGTTCATGTATTCATACATGGTGTATTTTACTGACTAGGTATACGATCTTTTGAAACATCTTTATTCAAACATTATATGTCCAAATTTATTTTTATAAAATTTCTACTTGAGATGCTTATGCTGATATTCGATGCATTGGTAGGTATATATGATTATTGATTCTTCAATTTATTATGATTTATTTATAATAAATTGAAGAATCAATAATTAGAATCAATAAGAATCAATATTGTTTTGATTTCGTCGATTGAACCAGACTTGCCCCCATGATGTTCTTAATTTTTGAAAACATTTATTGACCGAAACCGGATATTTTCACATTGAATTATAATAAAAGTTTCTAAGTTCTAAGTTAGAACCTAAGTTATTTAAAATCCACTCTAATGTTCCTTTTCCTTGCGTTCGATATATTTAAAAAAATATCCCCTAACAAGCACGTCTTTGTAACGTGAAATTTTCCCCATATGCTCTGAGAATAGTGACACTGAAAAACCTAATGCCTGAGAGGTAATTTCATCACATAGACCACCCTCACAGCATCATCCATCATCAGGAGATGACGTGAGGCAAGAGGTGACAAGAAATACTAACATAGTCAAAATATTATTAAAGGAATAGTCAAACATTGAATACGTAATTCACCTCCATACTTGGGAAAGTCTTTTAAAACCGCGTCGGTTGAAAAATGTATATTCATCAGCTTTTCAACACATTTCGTGTTATGAAAACGTTTATATCATTTTGATTTTGATGGATACAAGACAAAGACAAGATGTCAGGCAAGACGAAGGACGTGACTTTTGTATCTTTATGACATAATAAACTTCAATATTGACTGTACAGACCTTCTGAAAATTATTATCTTCAACATACCAAACAGCCGAACAAGGCACACCTCAAGTTTTCACACAAAAAAAAACACTAACGCCACTCAGAATTCGCCATTGTACTGATGCCATACCACATATAATAATTTGGAAAGGATTAGGACAGTACCCTTTGCAGGAGTCACATTAGACAGGATAATTCATTGTTTTGTTACCAGCAGTAAGTAGGTACATGTAACATGAAATCAAAGGTGGGCTGATTAAATTACAATTACTTAAGTTATTCTTATTTATTTTATTGTTAAATTTTAATTTTTGAACGTCGCCTATTTTATTAAATATATGTATAAATAAAAATAAATAATAATAATCAAAAATAAAACGTTAGAATTAGTGGAAAAGGTTGGAAATTTCTTCACACACCAAAAGCATTTCAAATGTGTGGAGTATGAATATCGTAATGAAAATATTTTTTCCCTATTGATTTTTCATTGCCTTGCTACATACTTACCTTCAATATAAACCCCTCACCAAGAACGAAAATATTATCTTTTTGAGAAAGTAATGCAAAATTTATCATATAAACTTCATATTTCCTGTACTATTATAAAAAAATCTGAAAAAATCAAAAATGTTCTTTCGTAGTTAAAACATGTATGAAACATAACTTCCATAAAAAATACAATAAATTATATCTCCTTATCTAATCCTTGTCGTCCGTTCAATTCCTCACAATTCTCTATTGTGCTCTCTATTTTTTTTTTTAATAAAAAATGAATATGTCCTTGTTAAACGAGTACATATACATCTTCCTACGTTCCCTAAAATAAGCAAATAAAAGCTTGTGCTTAGATGAACGAAATCGGTCGAGGCAGGATTCGAACTCGCGACCACTGGATTACCAGCCCAGCGCGCTAACCGCTCTGCCACCGACCCATCTGCTTTGTTTATGTACGCATGTTGTTACACTCAATTTACCTCAGCAAAAGGATATTATAGTTGGATGATACTGGCATTCATTATCAGGCATTAAACCCGCCATTGAGCAGTAAAAAAATTAATAAATTTTTATATATGTATTTATAAAAATTATAAACTTAAGCTTTTATATAATTTTTTATAAATTATGATATTTATAAATTATGATATTTAATTTAAAATTTTAAATATAATTTTAATAATAGTTTTTCATATGTAAAGTTTTTCTGGCATCCAAATATAATATAGTATATTATTGTGATCAAAAAGTTTAACCTTTTATGCAGCTATGTTGACACAACATGAACACATTGAAATAAATATTTAGAAAATTTTTAATATGTATCAAAAGAAATATCCAAACAAATAACAGTTTAACATGAAAGTAATATAAATAAATATATATGTTTTTTTTATTTATTTATTTGATACACAAACAGGAAACAATGTTATATGTAATTAATATAAAATGAGTTGAAGTGGCAATGGGCTGGGCATATGATTCGACAGGGGAATACAAGGTGGGCCCCTAGAATCCAACAAGTGTCGGAAGACCCCCCAAAAGGTGGTCCGATGACATAGTTCAGCAAGCTGGAAGGACCTGGTTACGAAGGGGGAGAGACAGAGACGAATGGAAAAGAATGGAAGAGGCCTACATTCAGCAGTGGAGGGAGGAAGGCTAAAGAAGAAGAAGATACAATAAATGGTTAGTTCATTGTATCCCAATAATATATTTTCACATAAGATTAACAAATATAAATTTCATATAAAAGTGACAAATACAATCCTTTATGCAGCATATATTCAGTAAGTGTATATATGTTATATGGTAAGTATGTATATGTTAATTGATTATGGATGAATGTGGTATTTATCAAATTGTTGTAATATGTATGTTTTGAAATCTGCTTGTGATTTATGTATTATCTCGAAATTGTTTAAAGTAACTCCGTCTACTGTTATTGTTTTGTGAGTAGTTTGTGTAACGTCGATCGACATAGGATAAAAACTGTGATCATAAATTACGTGATGCATATTAAAGATTTAATTTAGAAAGCAAGTAAGGAGAATCTACGCGGTTGTGCATAATGTTGTGTGGGTACATCATGTCTATACGTCACGTCTGTTTTCGAGATAACAAATATTATATTGTTTAGCAGATTGCTGTAAGATAGAGAAATTTAATTAACTTCATTTTTAATTTAATCCAAACATATGAATATGATAATGTACCTATTTCAAGACAACGACTTACTTATTCATTAGACATTCAATGTTGGACATAGGTCTTTCTTCTCCAACTCCATTTTTTTGTCTGTGTCTAATAAATGATATGTATTCATCGCCAAAAAGATCATTGAAAGGTTTTAGGCAGTCTCCTACCTCACTCCATTGTGATAGTTATAGGACAAAGTCCTGTACATTCCCGGAGAGACTGCTCGTCGGAAAACACAAGGAATACCATCACACATATTTCATATCTCTGCTACTAAGAGGCCAACTCCAAACTCGGGGGCTCGCCAAATCGAACTAGGATCAAGTAACGACAAGCCGCTGATGGGAGCCTGCCCCCCAATCCACCCAAAAATATCGGTAAAATTGGATCCATTCTGCAAAACATTTCATATAACTATACAGATTTCGAACAAATAACTAATTTGTGAAATCGCGTATGGAAGGCTTTATTAGTGAAATAACTTGTTGTTGATTTCAAATGCTTTTCAAAATATTACCTTTGCTCTGATGCATCAGAGCAAATTGAAGCATATCGCAGTCTTTAACAAGGTGACGAATTAATTCAAACGAAAGAATATGCTCCTCTTAATTAATATATTCATAATTGATTGAATATTGTGAGTAAAAACATTCGTATTGAAATATATGACCTGATTCATTCTGAAAAATACTGACTAAATTTGACTAGAGCATACCATTTCTAGAGCGCAGGTAATATATACATAATTAGTGGATTCGAATTCATAAAAACATTTTTATCATTCCTTTTACTTTAATATTTCTTTATTCATTTATTTTATTTATGTATAGAATCTCACACTTTACAGAACAAAATTTATATAACATAATATCATTCAACCTCACTAGAATAAACCTGTTTCGAGTTTAAATAAATTCACATTTGTGAAACATAAATGACAAAATTAATATTTAAAACAATATGTTACTAGAGTCGCCAGTTGGGTACTTATAAGTAACTTAAACAATAAATTATAATTATAGTGAAAAATACAATAACAAAATATATATAGGGTAACCATGACTATTGCAGATGAAATTCGAAAACAACTGAACTGAGAAAAAAAATGAAATGTTCAATTTCAATACATCGTGATATATTTTTTAAATTTTATTAAGGAATTGCATAATTTTATCGCCATCGATAGATGGACCTCATGTGTTTCATGCAACTAGTATTTAAATAAAATCAGTTAAATGTTCAATCAAAGATCTACATTATATTTTTATTGACAAACATTTTTAACATGAAACCTCGTGCTAGCGCACCAAATCAAACTAGAGCTTGGAAGACGTACTTATCATTTTACCAATGTCGGATGAGCTGTCAAAGTTTATTTTAATCGCGATAATTTAAACATTATAAATAATAAATAGTGTTCAAAATCATAAAAGTAGATAAAATATAATAATAAATAATAAACTAATTCCTAACCTCAAATGCTAAAAGCAACTCGCTCACGCGGGTCGCAATTATCATTAAACACTAACTTAACCTAGCCGAATATTATACGGGATGTAATAAAATACGACAACGAAATAATAGTATGATGTGTACGTAAATCTCCATAATCGCTATTTTTTTGATAAGGTTGAGTTAGTCTTTAATAAAAATAGCTACTCGCGTGAGCGAGTTGTTTTATAAATTGAATGGAAATTGGTTACAAAAATAATTTTATGAACACCTTTGCCAATTGAGGTTAGGAATAAGTTTATTATGTATTCGTATTTGTCAAGCCATTTCATCACATTTTTCAAATAAATTACATATTATGTCTATTTTTTTGATTTTGAACACTATTGGTTATTTTTTATGTTAAATTATCGTGATTTATGTCAACTTTTACAGCTCATCCGACATTAATAAAATGATAAGTGCGTTTTCCAAGCTCTAGTCCAAATCAGCAGACACGGGAATTGAGTTCCTATTTTGTCCCTCTAACGTCACGTCCGCGCAGTCTGAAAAGGTTACCATGTAGCAGAACTATATTAGGTTTGTAACTTAGAAGAAAAAGTTATCATACTTCATTGAAAAATATCAAATGTAAGTATGTATTAAAATTCCATTATAAAGCTGTTCTTCGGTTCGTTTGGGGATCAATAAAAAGTACACAAAAAGTCACAGCGACGCAATAAAACATAGCATCAAGCAAAGAACGACGCTACTGGTCCAAAAAATATTTGAAGAGAAAAATTCAGAGTCGTAATCAAATTTCCTATCCCCTTTTCAAGCCATCTTATCGAATTCACTTTCACCTGTGCTTTTTGATTGACTAGATATAATTTGAAGAGGTGCCTACCTTCTTATTTTCAAAAGGCAAAAAGCGTAAAACCTTTACCTTCACTAATGCCTGTAATAATATTTTTAACACCTTTTTTGTAGTTATATTCTAAATTTATTTGTTTATTTATCGGCACGACCATAATAATAGACGCATTCTTAAAGAAGTATACGTTAGAAATGTTAATAACAAAAGAGCTTGTGTGAATATGAGTGAACGAAGGTATGGCTTTTGGTTCTTTCTGCCTTCTCCAATTATGGTCATGCCGTGATGCTATGTTTATTTATTTACAAACAAAATAATTATAATTTTAAACCGCCGTTTAGTGATATACGATAACTCCAAGTGCGCTAAAAGCTTATTTTTAAGCTCTACTAAACAAGGCAGTCTTGAGTAGTCTACCGATACCGTCAATGTTCTAAGCTATACGTATGTCTGTGGGGGCAATTTATTTAACTTTAAAGGCCTGTTAATACTGAAACTGCGATCATAGTAAGCCGCCTTATTGGCTTAGTTCAATTATTTTAAATAGTTGGTACTTTGTGATCCAGATTCTGTTAACACAATTCTTGGATGTAGTTTGGATCCAATTCATTCAGGGCATTCAAACACCATCTTCTTCTTATTCATGCTATATCAGATCTCCCCGACATTGGCAATCACTGCTGAGAAGGCATCTCTATCCACTCACGAATGTTGCGGAGCCATGACATCTGACGTCTTCCTATTCTGAGGCGTCCCTCTATTGCAGCCCTTCATAGTCAGTTGGATCAGCTTGTCCTTTCGCCTCGCAGAACATGACCCAAATATTATATCTTTCGTCGCTTAATTGTGTCAACCAGTTTGCGCTCGACATTTGCTCTCCTGAGTACCTCCACATTAGATACTTTATTGATCCAGGAAATTTAAAAAGACCTCCAGGCGGTTAAGCATATTGACCTTTATGGTCCAGGTTTCAATTCCAGAAGTGTGGACCATATGAAGTACTTCACTTCTTGTTTTAAGGTTTAAGCTATCGTTACAAAACAGTGTGTTCATTTTGAAAAACATCACACGAGCTGTCTCCATGCGGCATTTTAGTTCTTTGTCAGGATTTAAATCGCCAGTGATAAGACTTCCAAGATATTTAAAAAAATTAGACTCTTTCTATGGGTTGTCCTTCAAGTTATAAAGTCAAGTAATCATGATACCGTCGGCTGAATATCATATACTTAGTCTTTGATATATTCATGCTCAGACTAAACTCTTTCCCCGTAATATTAATAATCTCGAAAAGCTTTTGAAGGTTAATGAAACTATCAGCCAGCACTCAGACATTGTCTGCGTACCTTAGAGTATTAATTAGTGCTCCGTTTACATTTACTCCTGCTTCTGTATTATAATATGTAGCCTGTTTCAAAAGTATTTCAGTATACAGGTTAAACAAAAGTGGCGATATAACAAACGCCACATTCTTCTATCCTGTCACGCATCCATCGCCTCATCAAAATGGATACATCTTCTTATATATGTTCGTCTGTTGTTCAAGCTTCTTACGTTTCCCTCTTTCAGAATATCGTTTACATCGTCGAGCCATCCTTTTCTTGGACGGCCTCGACCTCTCATTACATTCCTGTCCGCTATGTATATTTTCTTCGTCAGGCGTTCCTCATTCATCTCCCCATGTGGCCAAACCATCTCAATATATTCACTTTCATTCTCTTGATGGCATATTTCTTTATTTTACATCTTTCCCAATGTCCTCATTTCGTATTCTTTCATACATCGTCTTGATCTCATTTCAACTGCATTTATTCTGCATGGATGCGTCTTCCGTCATATCCACGTGGTTTTGTTGAACATCAATTTCAGCTCTATAGAAGTGTAACGACTCATCGAAATATACCTCAGCGGTTTTTATAACGTTTTTGATTATTGTGAAAAACAAACTTTGATTGGATATTAAAAGGTATTGAAACTTATTTAAAGGTCACGAGTTCGTAAATCAAAATCCCAAAAATAGAACCCTTCGCATCAGCAACATCTATCAAGGGAACCAAAGAGAGGAATATGGAACACCTTTATAATATGTACATACACGATCATAAACACTTTATCAGAAAACATGACATACAGATTTTGAAGCATACACTTCAGATCTGATATCACGACTCTACTTCAAAACCATATCTGTTCTTGACATTTTAGTACCTTCTGATTGCCTGGTGGAAACTTCAAGTTACACGTGGTGAAATATCCATACAAAGCTACATTGAAAATTTTTCATTATTATATTATAATATTTATCCATTTGGAAAACTCATGACTGTAAACGATGCGGATAGGAGATGTTAGAAATATAATAATAATATGATTTAGTCGCAAGTAACACATGAGATCCAACTGTCGATAACGATAGTATGTATAGTTGAAGAATACGTACCAAACTATAAACCCATCAATCCAAATTATTAAATATTATAAGATATTTTGTTTTATTTACAAAACATGTAGGTATGTATGTAAGGAAGGGATTGTATGAAGGTCAGTCCTTTTTTTCCTACCAATAATATGAAAACAGCATGATGGTATGTATGTATGTTTGGAGATTAAGTATCAAACTATTGAGTCCCCGTAAATATTGCGTAGTGTATACTGCCATACAAATCATTTGAAACGTTGTCGTCACTAAATTCAATTTTTATAAAAATTGTTTAAAAATCGTTCGAGTAGTACTATTATAATGTATTTATTTTTTATAGAAAATTAAATTGTCTAGTTGGGGTGTGTCGGCGTCTTTCAATATTTAAAAAAATGTATATATAGGCAGTTGTACACAAAAATTAATCATAAAAAATGTTATTCTTAATAAAAAATATTTGAGATTTTGTTATCGACAATATTTACTTATTCTATGTGGTTTTTAAGATATAATATATGGAAAAATAAAGTAAAAATTCAAAAATTAATAACCCCTAACTGAAACAATAATTCCGAATTCTGAGTCCAAAAGTTTTGTAGATCTATAACTTTTTATATATATTTTGAAATTTTAGGCTCTGTGAATTAATAATAATAATGAGATTTTATTTCAGTTCGTGAGCAGGGGGGGTGCAACGCAACACAAATCATATCATATACACAACATTAAGGTATACATACAAATGAAAAGAATAACAGAGAAAAGAAAGCATAAATGGCAAAAAAAAAGATATACATATATAACCGTATTAAGGGGGACTGCTGCCAACGTACCTATTTTTCACTTTGATATACCATCATTATTTCTTATCAAATCGTTTTGATAAAAATAATTTAGATAGTTTGGGTATTCATAAAGAAAAATGTATCTTTACTTTTTGATAATGTTCTGTATAAATTCTTTTAGAAAAATAATGGCATACCCCGATTTTCAACGTTTATCTTACTTTTTTAATAAAATATAAGGCGTAGTTCAACATATTTTTTTTAAATTAAAGAAGACAAAAATATCTAGAAAAATACGATGTGACGTTGCACTAATGCTTCAGGTTTAGAAAATAAACCTAAAAAAAACATTTATTTTCCATTCAACGCCATTGCGAAATAAAAGTTTTTTTGGTTTATTAACTTAACCTGATGCATTAATGCAACGATACATCGTATTTTTTCAGATATATTGATCTACTTTAATTTATAAAAAAATATAATGCTCTATACCTTATAGTTTTTTAGAAATTTAAGATAAATGTCAAAAATTGGGGGTATGCTTATTATTTTCCTACAAGAATATATACAGAACATAATTAAAAAAATTAAGATATATTTTTATTTATTAATATCCAAACTAACTAGGTTATTTTTTTTCAAAATGATTCGTTTTGTAGTAATGACGCAAATTCAAATTGAAAAAATAGGTAAGTTGGCAGCAGTCCCCCCCTTAACAAAAATTATTCATTTAAATAAAAAGAACAACAGTCTTGCTCTTCAATGATCATGTGTATTTTAGATAGGCACGTAAGGCATTCAGGTAGATTATCACTGTTACATATTGACATGTAAACACATATTAAAATAATATATCCCGTGTTCAACGATATTCGTATTGCCGAAATGCGCGGTGTATCACTTTCAATAGTGACAGCTCGAAGCGATTTACGCCAAAGAATGGCCACACCCCCGAATGGCCGGCCCAGGAGCGGGCCAAGCGACAGGTCCACCGCTGACGTTCCCCAGCTAGTGAAGACAGGATGTATTTTTTCTAGAAGGTGCAGATCTGTTGGTAACAACCAGGTTTCTTGAATTAAAATTACGTAATTCGTATTACAAATATTGTATTAATTGAGTGGTGGATCAAAAGTTATAAGGGACACACCCAAACAGACACACCATAGACCATATACATAGAATCTTGCGAAGTCTCTAAGTTGATGTTTTTTGACATCAAAGTGATAAAACCATGAAAAATATAAACCTTTCGATAAAAATCCCGAGTATCTTGGCGTGATACTTTGTCGGTATGTTAAGATAAATAAATGCTCTTGAAAAAATCGACATTTGGATAAAAAATTTCATACTGCGAAAAAACGGTATAAAAATGCAGTCAAGTCGATTGAAAATATAAATTATAATAAATACTTAATTGTCAAAAATTATAACACTTCCTGACAATGTCCCAACTCCCAACTAACTGCGTGTATTTGCTATTGGGCTTGGCTCGTCCTCAGGCTGTATAGTGTATAGTCTGCGGCTCTAGTAATTGCTTTCGTGCAAGCCGTTTCTTTGCAGGACTGCATGTATTTTCTATAGGGCTCGGCTCGTCCTCAGGCTGAATACTCTACGGCTCTAGTAATTGCTTTCGTGTAAGCCGTTTCTTTTCAGGACTGCGTGTATTTTCTATAGGGCTCGGCTCGTCCTCAGGCTGAATACTCTACGGCTCTAGTAATTGCTTTCGTGCAAGCCGTTTCTTTGCAGGACTGCATGTATTTTCTATAGGGCTCGGCTCGTCCTCAGGCTGAATACTCTACGGCTCTAGTAATTGCTTTCGTGCAAGCCGTTTCTTTGCAGGACTGCATGTATTTTCTATAGGGCTCGGCTCGTCCTAAGGCTGATTACTCTACGGCTCTAGTTATTGCTTTCGTGCAAGCCGTTTCTTTGCAGGACTGCGTGTATTTTCTATAGGGCTCGGCTCGTCCTCAGGCTGAATACTCTACGGCTTTAGTAACGGCTTTCGTGCAAGCCGTTTCTTTGCAGGATCAGGAGCAATTTATTTATCCATGGGGGCAAGTCTGATCAACCGGCGAAATCAAAAACACTCACAATTACGATATCATGGATATAATTATTATATGGAGTTCTACAATAACTTTAGATGTTATAGAACTCCATATGATAATCATAATTATGATATGGGTAATCACGAGGATTTTGATATCACCACTTGACCATACTTGCCCCTCAGGCCTTCTTTGGTCGCACAAAATGGCCTATAGTGTGATCGGTTGAAACATGAAACAGATAAATCTAGGGAAAATTGATAGGGGATGCAATAAAATACGGCAACGAAATAATAATATGACGTGTATATAAATCCCATTCCCCTCAATTTTTTGCTTAGGTTCAGTTAGACTTTAACAATTATAGCGACTCGCGTGAGCGAGTTGCTTTATAAATTTAATGGAAATTGGTTGCAGGAAAAATGCTATCAACATCTTTGCCATTTGAGGTTAGGAATAAGTTTATTGTGTATTCGTATTTTATCACATTTTTCAAAAAAATATATTCTCAACATATTATTTACGTGGTTGTAAGATCCCTACTATTTTTAATACTATTTATTATTTTTATTAATTCAGTTAAATATTTGTGCGCACGCGTATTTCTGACTTTCGTCCCTTGACCTGTCTGATGGCAGACGCTTTTGCATTTTCGTAGTCTCGAGATGCCTTGCGTAGGGATTGGACATTGTCTATCATTCGGAGCCATACATTAAAATTTACAACACTCATATATTTTGAGTAACGGGTGTTTTTTTTGCGTAAAAGATATGAATATTTTAATGAATTTAACTAGATATTATGTCGTTTGGCTTGAGGGTAGTTTAGGATCTTTAGTGGTTAAATTCAAACAAGGGTTGAAAATTATACAATTAACCGACACAAAACAGCGCATTTAACATGATATTATGTATGTATGATAATAAATTGGGAAGTCGTTGGGTAATGGAATTCTTAATAAGTCACTTCTCAGTATTTAGTTTAGTCTGGGAGTTTGGTTTGAGCTCAGATCAATTTTGTATGAGATTTGGGATCCACTTCGTAGAGACACCAAATTGTTATTGAATGACATCCTACATCGGAACAGGCCTGGCCTAGTGAGGTGGTACAAACCAACCCATATATATATATTTTATTTTTTTTTATTTATTTATTATACAATACATACGTTTACAAATATTTGGTTACATATATCAACATATTAATATTTCCTTTCCTGCTTGTGTTTAGGAAAGCAGCAGCTCTTTGCTTACATTACATGAATACTTCACAAAAAATACATAAAATAAATCTTATAAAATATATAAAACAAATCAATTAGCAATTATATATAAAAAAGGACACAATTTCTGAACAAAATATAGAAAGAACAAAAAAAAAGAAAATACATCCAAAATACAAAAAAACACCAACATTAAAATTACAACGGGTACATAGAAAAATAAAAATTAACCACAAAAATAACAATTTTATAGAATGGAGTATGAGGGAGAGTGTTTCAAAGTGTCTTGAGTTTATCTTTAAATAATTTGTAATTTGTTTCTGTTCTAATATTTATTGGTAGGTTGTTAAATAATTTAATGCCTTTATATATATAATGATGTTGTGCTGTAGTAGTTCGAAATAAAGATATATTATTTGATCTGTTATAATTTTAATTTTTCTGATATTTATTTTTTTGTACTTATATTGTAATTTTGTATTTTTTGGTATCAATAACAATAAAAAAAATATATACTAATTTTCATACACACGATGATAAATAATTTATATATCTATTATTTTTTTAGAACTTTATAGTAATTCTTAAATGGTCGTCTGTCCTCAAAAGATGACATTTTTTCATGAGCGTAAAATCCTAAAACACTGTAGAAGTATTTCTATCTGCTTTTACACTTACTTGTGTATCTACATTTACTAAGTGTAGAAGTACTTATTACTATTACCTACTTTTGCGTTCGTCAGAAGTTCACTGGAATCTCAATCATTTGGAACCCTAAATAATATAGAAAAAATACAATATAAATTCATCCACAGGATGACCAGAAAATACAATGACTACGCTATGTGTAACATCCCATGCCTGTCAGTACGACGAACGATTAATGATGTACTCTTACTGTATAACATACTAAATGGCAATATTGAATGTGACATCGGTATGTGACTGTGGAGCAAGAAGCCAAACTATCCAGTAGAGGAGTGTCCGATACGGAGGTATGACTGGGTGGAAATACATAAGGCGACTCCAGAGGCTGTGAAGTGGCTGGCCGAACGGGAGCCAAGAGTGTAGAAGGAAAATACTCAATGACGCAGCCAAAGGCGCAGGAAAAGCCGTAGCCACACAAAAAGTAAGTAAGTACAATATTGATTGTCCAGACCTTGTTTCATATATAAATTTGCATGTACTGAGTCGACGTATGAAACTCTTTTATAATTATGTTATAGAACTAATTCATCTTCAAACACACCAATAAAAATAATCCACACCACTTACAATAAACATCATAGTACCCTACAACTAGATATTTTCCATAACTCGCCTTACCAACATAAAAACTAACTGTTCAATTTGAAATCAGTTTAGCAAGATTACACATTCTCACCCACTACACATCCATATCCCAGTACGTTATTACCTACTTATGATGAATCAGTTTGCCACAAGAAATTGACATTTTACATTATTTTTGCCGAGCATCATCAAAATGGTGAACAATAGTAATGATGACTATCTTTATAAAGATTTCTACCTAAATGTCTTTTAGTTTTTCTTTTTTTCTAGGTATAACCCCTTCCTTCTCTATTATTTGTATCCTCGTTTTGAATCTATATATAGATTGGTCATCAATATTGCTCAGCATTTAAGGGAAAGCTCGGCATTGAGAGATACCGGTGAATGGCAGTCACGTTTACGAACTCAATTATAAAGAACGTAAATTTATATATAATTATTTTCATAATTCTATTAATATAAAAAAATACAAAAGCTGTCTTGTTGCATTTGGTCCGTTCATCATTCAAAGAAATAGGTAAGAAAATAATATGTATGCTTTCAAATGGTACAAACCAAAATTTAATAATTCTAAAATAATAAAATCCTTTATTTAATACGATACGAAAACCATTTTTGAATTATAAATTTGCTATAAACCACTTGTTTTTTGAGTCACTTCGCGACATGTTTCGGAAGCGCTGTCCTTCCATCGACCGGCGTGTCGAGACTAACATGTTGAATTTGTGTGTATCTGTCTGCGAAGCGAGGGGGTTGGCGATTGAGGGTTGGTTGGGTTAGTGGGGGGAGGGAAATATTGTGAAGTGTTTTTGTTTTTGATGGGGAGTATATCAAGTATTGGAGAAGTGTTATGGAAGGTATGGTTATTTATAAGTTTTATGCCGGAATTTATGTGTTTATATATTTCGAGCGTTTCGTAGTTGTTAAGTTGGTATCCTTTATTCTGTGTTTCGTGTGATAGTTTAAGTTTGTGGTTATTGAATGAGTGATTAGTTTGGATAATGTGGTTAGCAAATTCTGAGAAATTATTGTTGTTTAAGCATCTTCTGTGTTCGTTAATTCTTATATTTAGGTTACGTGATGTCTGTCCTATGTAGTGTTCATATTTCAAAAATGGTTTATATTAACTACCACAAAATATCCGCCGAATCATTAAATGATACGAAAACCATTTGACCTCGAAAAGGGTTTTTTCATTTGTTAAAAAATCAAAATATGCTATTGTAAAAATTGTACTTAATTGATTAAAAATACTAATACAAGGCGAAACATTCGTCAAAAGAGAAATGTATATTGTTAGAATTATTATTCTAGTTTGACTTAACCTTTACAATTATCTATGTATGTGTTTCAAAGTTAGAAATAAATCGGGTGGAGCGGGTGGCAGATTAAGCAGCTGATCTAAATATTATATTCGCAATGTCAGCATCCCTTCTTGCAAGTACAAGAATACACAATTCTGAATATTTCTAATATTGCCCCAAGTGTATTTACTTGAGCCGAGACTCAAAAGTAACGAGATAATAAAATTACCAAACGAACTTCCATTTAAAGTTGTGCAAATCTGGTTAATTCGTATCGAAATAATGCCGCCGGTTAACAACTGCGAACGGTGATGAAGAAAAAAAATCCCTCCTCGATCCCCTATTCCCCTTTGCAAATTCTCTATTCAAATTCTCCATCATCTGAAAAGTTGCGAAAAATTTTCTGCTAAAGTCGCACAATCAAAAAGTATGTCTGTTTTGACTGAATCACATTACGCCGTCGCTTCTTCGACGCACTCTCACCTGATGCGTAATTTAAACTGAGTTTTCGCAACTTGATAAATTTGTTTTCTTGTCGTGTAGAGAAAAAAAAACAAATTCATCTCCTTTACCTTAAGAGGGTGCTTGCTGCCAGCGTACCTATTTTTCAATTTGATATTCCATCATTATTACCTACTAATCAAATTGTTTTGAAAAAAAAATACTTGGAACTTTTGGGTATTAATGAAGAAAAATAAACTTATTTAACTTTTTAATTATGAAATATTCCTTTTTAAGAGAGTTTAGAATTATCTCCGATATGTCGTTGCTTCATAATTATATTACACAACAAAATAGACTCACCTTGCATTTCTTTCTTTGATCGCCTTACCCGTTCCATCGCGATCCACCCGCACAACAAAAACATTTCATATAAAAAATAATAACACAACATACGGAAAACTAATATTTCACATTGAATACAAACCATTTTGTTCGGAAAATGTGGCAACACAAACTTATCTTCCAAAAATATTGCTACCTACATACATGAGTAGTCAATTGTATATAATATATAATCGTCTACAACTCGTCGCCGTGTCACTGACAATTGAATAAACTTTAGACAAGACGAAATACATATTGATCTAATCAATCTACTACGCGCCGTGCGCCCTAATAATATACCCAAACCGTATTTGGAAGTGGTGTGTCTCTTCATCATTGTTTTGTGTTGTGATATACATACATAGAAGTTAGAGTGGGTGCCTTCCGTGAAGACCTCAGATACGAAGGAAGAAGTTTGCCACCAGGTAAGTGCTATATTGCTTTCTCTCTGTATCCAACACATATCTTAGTAAAATCAAACAAATCCTCAGCTCAGGCTAATTGTAACTGAATATCAACTTCACCGTAACTCAGATTTTTTTTCTCTATACTATCGTTTATACATGATGAAATTCCTGACGTAAGTTTTTAAAAAATGTGCTTTTTTATTTTTCATTTATTTCGGTACTGAATTTATCATATGTTTTCTGTATAATAAAATTATTTTATTTATTTGTTCTCGCTTATAGTTTAGTTTATTTTATTTGTTAATACTTTTTGTATCAAGCATTTAATTTGTAATTGGAATAAATTTATATTTCAAAGATTATGTGAACAATGTTATGTAATATATTCTTTGAATTTACCAAGAAATAAAAAAAAAATTATATTCAGTATAAATTCTTCTAGAAAAATAATGGCATACCCTGATTTTCAACGTTTATCTTATATTTTTAATAAACTACAAGGCGTAGATTAATTTATTACTTTTAAACTAAAGAAAACAAAAATATCTGGAAAAATATGTCTTGACATTTGCATTAATGCTTCAGGTTTAGTAAAGACACCTAAAAACATTTATTTTCCAATGGCGCATTGCGAAATAAAAGTTTTTAAGGTTAATTTACTAAACCTGAAGCATTAATGCAAATATCATGACAAATTTTGCCAGATATTTATGTATTCTTTACTTAAAAAAATATATATATTGCTCTACTCCTTGTAGTTATTTAGAAATATAAGATAAATTTAATGTCAAAAATCGGGGTTTGATTACTATTTTTTAAGTACATAATCAAAAAGTTGAGAATTTTTTCTTTATAAATATACAAACTATCTAAATTATTATTCTCAAAATGATTCGTTTTGTAGTAATGATGCAATGTCAAATTAAAAAAAATAGGTATTCTGGCAGCAGGCGCCCCCTTAATATACATTTTCGTCAGTCGATCTTTGCTCATTATGTGTCCGAACTTATTTTCGACTTCGATTCGATTTATAAATTTATATCAATTAAACTTTTACTATCACACGTATTAAATCTAAGTGATATTATTTTTTTATGCAGTATTTATTTTGCTTATTGACATATTTATTTGTGGGAAACTAATCATTTATACACACAATATTGATATAAAAAATAACGCCGTTATAAAAAGAATAGGTTATGGCCAATGCAATACTCCCCCCTACTAAGTCATTCCACAGTGCATTCAAATTTTGTATGGAAAATGTTCAATATTTTATGAGATGGGTTTGTTCAATTATCTTTATTTAAATATTTTATAATGAAAAATTGATAATTTTTCATTGCCATTTTATGAAAGTGACGTGAAGTAATTTTTGGCTTTTTGCTATAGAAATATATAATTTTAAGTTTCCTGAGCTTGGAGTCACTTTGAAATATTTGACATTTAAAAAATATGAGAAGCACTGATCAGATAACATTAAAAATTTAATGGGTATTTGAAATACATATTTACAATATTTGAAAAGAATCGTACGAGTACCTTAGTCTATATCGATAAAGTAGAATAAACACACCGTACATAGTACCTTAGTACACAGCACACACACATATACATTGTGATGAAACTTTCAGAACTGGTACAATCTCAGCATGATATTAGTTGATAATCTGCAAAAAAAAAATACTTATAAAAAATGCGTATTCATGACTCCCTTGGGTTAGTGAGGAGTAAAAAACAATACTTTCCAAAAATCTGTTCATCAAAATACGGGATTGAAACAAGCTTAACAAGATCAGTGCCAAAAAATGGCGTAATAGGCATGATGACTAATTTTGAGAAACTATCTCACGATGTTTTTACGCATCCACTGTTTTCAAATATATATACATTTCTACATAAAATAAAGGTTTAGTAGCAAAAATTGCCATTTCAAAATCCAATTTGACATTTACGTCAAAAAACGCTTGCAGTGTAATGGCGTCCGTCGGAGCTGACGGTGACGTCACGGTTTCGTAAACCGCATATCACTACTCCGCATGCACTATATGTATTCTAAGACGATTTGTGTATTTAAAATAAATTCAAAAGTGCATAAGTGTTGTGCGGTCCCAAAATGTACAAACACGTCGAAAAAAACACTTACTGAGGTATTTGTTTTCGTCCCACGCGAATATAAACGAAAAATACGTGGTTAAATTTGGCACGGCGAGACCCAGAAAGTGTAATTTATTAAGTGTGCGTTTACAATGAAATACAGTATTTGTTCCCCCACGTTTAGCTCTCAATACTATTATTCATTTACAAAATATTTACCATTAATAAGGCAATAAGCATAAAAAAAACTTCATGAATGTCCAAACGTCAAAATACGCCATCTTAAGTTTCCCGCGTATTAGGCATTAGGCCTGTGTAACACCACTGCGTTACGCCGCTCAATTGCATCGACCCAGTTCACTGCGCCGGGTGTGTTAAGTCACTCCTTCGAAATGTATTGGCTCACGGCGCAGTGAGTCATGAGTGCTAGACCGGGAGAATGCGAACAGTGTTAGAGTATTGAGTTATTGAGTTGCTTGCTTTTTAACCGACATACCTACATACTTACTAAATAAACAACGAAATAGACAATAACATAAAACTAGCTTACCTTAGCACAGGCCATGCTTAGTGAAGGGGCTAGTAACAAAGATACAAACAAAAAGAAATTGCTTAAACTATGTAAGCACCAGTGAAATAATAAAATGATATTTATTGAAATGAAATAACTTATATTTACTTTGTATGTTTACTACTAATAATAATAATAGTTACTTTTATTTAGACGTAAAAAATACAAAATTAATACATTTAGTATAAACAAACATTACACCGCAACACAATTACGAGACGACACGCAGGAATTTTCTCATGACTCCAAAGACAAACACGACATTCGGACAAAGACATTACTATTATTTAGCTCCAAAAATTTTTAATAAGATAAAAAGTGAAATAACAGACATACAGTTGATGAATAATTTGAAACACAAGAAAACAATAGAAACATGGATTAGAAACAAGGGCATTATATACTGCGGAAACATGATCAAGCTACAATAGTTTATATTTTATTTTTATAATAGGTATATTTTATAACAAGTTTTAATTAAATACAAGTTTAATATTTTTCTGTCAGATATAACGCAAAAAAAAAAAAAAAATCTGCCACCTCGGTACAGGCTCAGCCTAGTGAGGTGGTATATACCAAATAATCCTATAAAAAAAATGTTTCATATAACTTATTTAAATTGTACTTTTTTGTAATATTGTTTGTAACTATATTGTTATATTTTGTTTGGTTTCAATAATAAAAAAAAAAAAAAAAAAAAAAAAATATATAATTTTTTTGATACATTCTAATCCCGAAATGTGCCGAATTAAAGCGTTTCCCGATTAAGTGCCGACGCAAGTCTGAATTTCCCGAAATCGGCAACACTGGACGTGGACCTAGAATATCGTGACGTCATGCGCTCTGATTCGTTCTGATTGGCGTTTCTCATAAAATGGCGGTCTATAATATTTTGTATTTTAATAATATTAATATTATTCACTCTTTTAAAATGAAAATAAATACATTTTTTTAAATCTTTATAACCTATTTTATTTTTTAAAATCATAATGTCAATGATTTTTTCTTACTCTCATCACACCTATTCACTGCGCCGGGTCAGTAACCTAGTTAAAAAATAATAATAAAAGTATAATATGCAGGTATTGTATTTTATATAAGCAAAGATTATTATTGTATTCATTATATTTCATGTACCTACATGTTCAAAAATATCACAACTTTCCCGATTCTACTTTTAAAAGTAGAATAGGGAAAGTAAAAGTATGTCGGTTAAAAAGCAGGCAACTCAATACCCTAACACTGTTCGCATCAAGGTTTGCATTCTCCCTGTCTAGCACTCACGACTCACTGCGCCGTGAGCCAATACTTTTCGAAGGAGTGAGTTAACACACCCGTCGCAGTGAACAGAATCGACGCAATTGAGCGGTGCAACGCAGCTTTACACATGTCATGGCTACCACAGTACCGCGTAGGTATGCTTTTAGTTTATGAACACATAATGTAGAGAGAAGAAGGAACATATTTTATCGATTTTCGAGATGTAAGTTGTATTTAAATTATAGATAAATGAAGTACTTACATATATGCATAGAATAATAAAAATACGCTTATATGTTAGTTTTTACCTTTCTAAATTCTGATGAGCAAAAGTCTTTTTTCGATGCAAAGTAATTTCATATATATTGTATTGAAACTGTGACGTCATAATATTTGATTCACTCTGATTGGTGTTTCTCATAAAATGGCGGACTTACATATTTTGTATTTTTATTTTAATAATATTAATATTATTCGCTCTTTTAAAATGAAAAGAAATGTATTTTTTCAAATCTTTATAACCTATTTTATTTTATAAAATTATGATTTCAATGATTTTTTCATACTGTCATCACGCCTATTCTGAGGATCCCTGGAATGAAAACAATATATACAAAAAAACACTGCGCAGGCGCAGTAAGTTTTTACTAGTTTTTTTTATAAAAGACGTAGCTACTCAACAAGGTATTCATTTTTTATATCTAGTTGGTTATTTAAATTTTTGTCATAACACGCGTGTGTCATAGAAAGGTATATTTTATAATTGGCTATTTATTTTGTATTCTCATTTGAAATTAAGTATTATAAATGTATAGCTGTTAAGTTTCCAAACAAATAAAAATAAAAATAAATAAATAAATAAATATTTTTAAGCATGCTAAAGTTTTACTTCGTATTTCAAAGATTTTTGATAAATATTCTCAGCTAGGCAAGCACTTGTGTTGATGTTACCGAAAATTTCATTTCTTTTTTTACATTTTTGATGAAAATTCAAGAACATCTCAACCAAAATAACCAATTCACCATACACGAGAAGTATCACGGACTATATTTTACACGTTTTCGTAATATTATTTTTATAAACAAGAGACAATGCCCCCAAGTCAAATTGAAAACGCTGTTCGTTATCGCCAAGCGCTAATTTTTTTTTGTATGGGATTTGACGTTTGTTGTTTGTTATTGTAGAAAAAATTTCTACAACAAACGTCAAACACATACAAAAAAAATAGCGCTTGGCGATAACGAACAGCGTTTTCAATTTGACTCAGGGCCAATGTCGTACAAGATGACTAAAATTTTATGCGGCATCAATTTTATTTATTGTATGGGTCCCGGGAAGGTCAGTTCGCCAGTCAAACATCTTACATGTTCACACTGTACAACTAATTTGCGGATGAATGCTACGATCCCACGCATCTGTCGTAGATTTAATGCATTATTTTCGATGCATACCAATAGTTTTGACTCACCTATTAATCAGTTTCGCCGCGAGGTAATGCGACAGTAAATAGTGGTTTCGTGTTATTCAGCATTATTTCTGTTTTATGTATACATATGAAGGTATATGAGATTTGCTCTCCCTGTCCGTCCTCTCCCTCTCCCTATTCCCACTTTTTATAACCAAATATGTCTTGCTTTGTATGTGATTTAATATTATTTTCTTTTTTAATAAGTAGGTACCTATGTACCGGTCTCTGTTATTTAACACGCACCCAATAACAAGTTGCCACATTCTGGAGACTTACGATATTAATCGTCTCACAGATTTAGACTGAAAACACAATTAAAAACTGTGTCTCCACCGGGAATCGTACCCGGGACCTTTGGCTCAGCAGTCAGATATCTAACCAACTGAGCCACGAAGGCAATTATTTATATTTGATTTATATAAATAATTGTGAAAACTGTCTTGGCAGTAATTTTATTGATTATGTTTTCTTATAGTTTGATTTTATGTTTACTGCTGTATGTTATCCAAATGAAAATAAAATAAAAATAATATATTTACATCTCATCATAGAGATTAATAACACAAACTTTAGACACAAACAGTAAAAACTAATATCTTTATACTTTGCTGCTATTGCTTTGTGGCACATTTTAACTAATATAATTAAATAAAATCTCTTAGTTTTTAACCACGTTGAGTATATTTATATGTCAACTAGTTTCGGAGACGTAACCGCTCCTTCGTCCGGACAAACTTATACTAAACTTAGATACTATGTACATAATGTGACCCGTGTGCCTAAATTATGTATCGGTAAGTTGATGGGCGGAGCTTACATTATTGAAAGCAGAGGTTGTCAACGGAAAAATATTAAATAATGGAGTATTGTTTAAATGTACTTGATTATTAATTATTTTTTGTTTTGTATTTAAGGCTTTTTTTATCTCTAATGCCTCCAAGTTATCCAATCTTAAGCCCTCTTTATTTATATGCAAGATTTTATATCCCGTTTGATTATTGAAAGCATGATTATTTTCAATCAAGTGATTTGCAAACTCTGAGAAATTGTTACTTTTTAAACATCTTAAATGCTCCTTAATTCTAATGTCAAAATTTCTACCTGTTTTACCTATATAAAAAAATTCGCAATCTTCACAATTTAATCTATAGACACCCGAATTACTTAATACCGTGTCTTTATCTTTATTATTTTTTAAAAAAGTTCCTAGGTTATTACCAGTATAAAAGGCTGGTTTTAAATCTGGTGGTAAGTCTTTTATTAGCACTGATTTTATTTTATCATTTATAAAAAGCATTCTCCGCCATTTTTGATCATTTGTGTTTATACATTCTTTACCGCTGTACAAGTAATTGATTATATTTTGTCTCTTTTGTATTTTATTTTTTATATTACTTATTATATTTAAGTCATAACCATTATTAATCGCGATGTTTTTAATTGTATTTAATTCTATATTGTAATTTTCTACTGTCATTGGAACATTTTGTAGCCGATGTAACATTGCATAGAAGGCAGACAACTTATGTGATAGAGGATGATTTGATGAATTATGTATAACTGTGTCTGCGTATGTAGGTTTACGATAAATACTGAAGTCGATTGCGTTATTTTTTAAAGAAAGAGTTAAATCTAAGAAGTTCAAAGTGGAGTTATTGTCTATTTCAAGAGTAAATTGAATATTTTGGTGAAACGAATTAATAAATTTTAAAAACATATTTAACTGGCGAATATTACCCGTCCAAATACAAAAAATATCATCCACATATCGCTTCCACAGTTCTACATACTTCAACAAAGGTGACTTACTATTAAAAATCTTATTTTCTAAATGGTTTACAAAAATATTTGCTATTAATGGGCTAGCAGGTCCTCCCATCGGGAGACCTTCCTTCTGTTTATATAAAACGTTATTAAATTGGAAATAATTCTGATCAAGACACAAATTGAACAAGCGTATTAAATCATTACTCAAATCACCCGGTAAGTTTGCATTTACCAATATATCATTAATCAGGGATTCGCTTTCTGCTACTGGAACGTTAGTAAACAAGCTAACAATGTCAAATGACACTAAACGGGCATTATGAGGAAATTTCTTATCTCTAAGGTGATTTACCAGTTGTAAGGAATTATTAATACTATAAGTAGGTTGAAAAATATTAGCATTATTAACAATAGATATTATGGTCGAAGCTAGTTTAAATGTTGGGGCATTGTAATACGATACAACAGGTCTAATTGGTTTATTATCCTTATGTAGTTTCAATAAGCCATAAAGTTTTGGGGGTTTTGGATTCATCAACACTAATTGGGATTTACCATTATTTTTTATGGCATCACTTTTACACGATTTCAATTCACTTTTTAATTTTTCTTGGTAATTGTTTGTGGGGTCCTTGTGTAACACTTCAAAGTTATTATCTTGTAAAAAATCTTGAATTTTAATCTCATAATCACTTTTGTTCATAATAACAGTTGTATTTCCCTTATCTGCTTTTGTCAGCGTCAAGTTCTTTTCTTTTAAATTATTACGAATATTTTTCATTAATAGGAACTCTTTTTTATTTTTATATGAATTATTATTGTTGTTTGGTGTATAATTGTTTTTTAATGTTTTTGCACACTTGTAATGATATTCTTTTGGTTGATATTTAAATGCTGTTTCTAAATCAACTGCTAAATTTTCAATTGCATTATGTGTATTATTATTTGTATAATGAAGGTTATATTTTAGACCTTTTGAAAGCAACTCTAATTCATCTGATTCAAACTTATGAGTGGATAGATTAACGACACGGTCATAGAATTTAAAGTCACTTTTTGACGACGTAGTATTCTCTTCAGTGCTGTTTTTTAATTGTTTCTTATTGTTTTTGCTATCAATTAATTTTTGTAGTTTTTTGCGTATCACAGTTTTCTTCTTAAATGCATCCACGCTTGCAAAATGGCGAACTTTATCATCTAGTAAGTCCCATTCAACTGGATGTAATTCATGCGTTAATTCACAATGTAAAATTTTTAGACGAAGTTTTATGTTGTTCCGATTTTTAAATGCGTTTTTCAAATCCTCTTTTAACCATGCTTTTTCCGCTTTACTTTGGGCACTTTTACTGAACACTTCACTTGCTTTTCTGAATCTACATTTGATGTATTTTGGAATAACGTTCGATTTCAAACACATTTGATAAAAATAAATGTTCAAACACACGATTCTGTACATAATATACTGTTTTTTGTACATTTTAGCTTTTTTAGCCGTACTCGCTGATATAATATCTTTATACTTTGCTGCTATTGCTTTGTGGCACATTTTAACTAATATAATTAAATAAAATCTCTTAGTTTTTAACCACGTTGAGTATATTTATATGTCAACTAGTTTCGGAGACGTAACCGCTCCTTCGTCCGGACAAACTTATACTAAACTTAGATACTATGTACATAATGTGACCCGTGTGCCTAAATTATGTATCGGTAAGTTGATGGGCGGAGCTTACATTATTGAAAGCAGAGGTTGTCAACGGAAAAATATTAAATAATGGAGTATTGTTTAAATGTACTTGATTATTAATTATTTTTTGTTTTGTATTTAAGGCTTTTTTTATCTCTAATGCCTCCAAGTTATCCAATCTTAAGCCCTCTTTATTTATATGCAAGATTTTATATCCCGTTTGATTATTGAAAGCATGATTATTTTCAATCAAGTGATTTGCAAACTCTGAGAAATTGTTACTTTTTAAACATCTTAAATGCTCCTTAATTCTAATGTCAAAATTTCTACCTGTTTTACCTATATAAAAAAATTCGCAATCTTCACAATTTAATCTATAGACACCCGAATTACTTAATACCGTGTCTTTATCTTTATTATTTTTTAAAAAAGTTCCTAGGTTATTACCAGTATAAAAGGCTGGTTTTAAATCTGGTGGTAAGTCTTTTATTAGCACTGATTTTATTTTATCATTTATAAAAAGCATTCTCCGCCATTTTTGATCATTTGTGTTTATACATTCTTTACCGCTGTACAAGTAATTGATTATATTTTGTCTCTTTTGTATTTTATTTTTTATATTACTTATTATATTTAAGTCTATAGATTAAATTGTGAAGATTGCGAATTTTTTTATATAGGTAAAACAGGTAGAAATTTTGACATTAGAATTAAGGAGCATTTAAGATGTTTAAAAAGTAACAATTTCTCAGAGTTTGCAAATCACTTGATTGAAAATAATCATGCTTTCAATAATCAAACGGGATATAAAATCTTGCATATAAATAAAGAGGGCTTAAGATTGGATAACTTGGAGGCATTAGAGATAAAAAAAGCCTTAAATACAAAACAAAAAATAATTAATAATCAAGTACATTTAAACAATACTCCATTATTTAATATTTTTCCGTTGACAACCTCTGCTTTCAATAATGTAAGCTCCGCCCATCAACTTACCGATACATAATTTAGGCACACGGGTCACATTATGTACATAGTATCTAAGTTTAGTATAAGTTTGTCCGGACGAAGGAGCGGTTACGTCTCCGAAACTAGTTGACATATAAATATACTCAACGTGGTTAAAAACTAAGAGATTTTATTTAATTATATTAGTAAAAACTAATACTAGAAGATTAGCCGGTCGTAGATAAAATATATTCAATAGCTGAGTTATTAAATTATAAGAAGTCTCTGAAGTCTTTCACGTATGCGCTCAGGACACACTCAGATACTATATGGTCTTTAGGCTCTATAGTCTGTCTCTCCGCCCCACAGTCGCATCTAGGAGAGTCCAGAATTCATGTGGCATCCATGATTTGTAGTTATAATAAAACATGCGTATTGCGAAGCGTTTTTTATTTTGCAAAAAAAGTTTATTTTTAATATCAATTATTTCAAACGATGATTAATTTTTTAAACTCTCGTTTACCTATTCGACAAATTCATCAGATTGGTTTAAGGACATGTGTAAGACCCATTGCCACCTACGGAGTAGAGACCAGAGCAGACACAACGAGAACAAAATCTCTTCTGAGAACATCAGAGATGAGGACATTGCGATGTATAACCGGAAACACTCTAAGAGACCGAATTCGAAATACCGAAATAAGAAAAAAGTGTAGTACGGAGGACATCGTCAGATGGGGAAGACAGCGGAGGCGATATTGGAGCTCACATGTAAACAGAATGGCTGAAAATAGACTCCCACGTATCGCTCTCCAGGAGAACTCAGCTGGAAGAAGACCACCAGGAAGACCTCCAAAGAGATGGCGAGACAGTTGGCAGTCCACATCGCAGGAGACAGAATAGCGGTACAAACAGATCTTCGGATCTATGAAAAGGAAGAAGAAGAAGGTTTAAGGAATGAAAAAAAGTAGTTTTGCTTTGATTTGCTGAACGATCTACATAATCTAACTCAATACACAATAAAATATGATATTGCTCATTATTTGCATTACTCTCAAAAAGAGTTTCAAATAATTTTTGTACAGTTATAAAAAATCCGAAACATTCGGATTCGAAACCGAAGGTTCTGGATTCGATTTACGGAAAGGATCTATGGGAGGATTAATATCATAAGTCTCCAAAGGTGCTAGTTAAATAAAAATTTTCAAAAATATCTGTTAGTTTCTAGAGAAGCTATTTGAAAAAAATATGTACCTACGGTAATTTTAATGTCCAGCAATTTAATGTAGAAAGAATATTTACGATTTAAACTTCAGTAAAAAAACAGTAATTCTAATCATAAAAGAGTATTGACTGCAGAAAAGAGATCACGAAATACATACATATATGTTATTTTATTTTATTAAATGATATAAAAATGTTGTCCCTAATTATTTTCTTTATAATGTATATAAAAGCTCTAGAGCAGCAATCCATTAATTAATTAGAGAGACCTCTTTTCACAAATAGATATCTTAACTTTGGTAATACCCACGTCTAAGGAACACACAGTCTATCTTAATTAAGTAATACTCGGCTGCCAACATTAAGGTATCTAGACACTAGATATTATAATTTTACTTAGTAAAGTTCAACAAATATACGATTGTTCTTAGTTAAGTCAATAAAATTTTGGGAAGGAATAACGTTAGTTTGATTTTGAGCGAATCTTCTTCGAATTAAAGATGCTGGATCAACTTTAAAATTGATTCATTAAACAATTTCCTTTTAGATGAAATATCACAGAAAATATTTCAACTATACAATTGTAGGTAATACTTAAAAAATCAATGATTTATTTAAAAAGGGCTTGATAGATAGAAAGTAAATAAAAATGAAAATATTCTACACAATGAACTAGGTACTGAATACCTAAAATAATTTAATGATTAAATAAATAAATAAATGAATAAATAAATAAATAAATAAATAAATAAATAAATAAATTAATAAATAAATAAATAAATAAATAAATAAATAAATGAATAAATAAATAAAAAATAAATAAATAAATAAATAAATACATAAATAAATATATAAATAAATAAATAAATAAATAAATATTAAATAAATGCAAAAAAATAAATAAACAACTAAATAAATACCTACTACTTCAGAACTATATCTTTTAAGAAAAAGAAGTTTTAAAATTATAAGACTTTAAATTTTCGCATAAGGTGTTTTTTTTTTTTTTTTGAGTGGCAGCTCTCCAAGGAGAACACACTTAGGCCGGTTGGCCCTTTGTGATACCACAGTGGGGCATAAGGTGTTAGTCTCTTAAATAGTGATTTATCAGACTAGATACTCTGATAAAAGGAATCGATTATTAGATCGTGTTACAACACATTTAGAAGATAGTTTAATCCTAATTGGATACATGGTAAGAAAGCAATGATAAGATCAGATTACTCATTTCAGTACAAATAACTCTATCAACTGATTCTTTATATAACGTTCGTTAAAAGATAATTATGATTATTTTATTGAAATAATTATTAATTCATTTTGAAAAGTTAGGTTTATCTCAAAAAAACTGTATGTAACCTTTAAAATAAAAAAATATAAAAATAAAGTTTTGATACTTTTTTCGTCATCATATCAAATTATGCCCACAGCCGTGGCACAGTTGGTAAGCCGTTTGGTTTCTGTGCGGCGTCCTGGGTTCGATTCCCAGCAGAGGAGAAATTTATTTCTCACGCAAATATTGCTTCTCTTAATAGTGATTTCAATTTTTTTTACTGTCATCATTTCTGGGTGTAATCGAAATTACTTTTTAAGGAATAAATAAGTCCTTGTTACAAAAATGTACATAAACATATTCATACATTCCTAAAATAAAACATAAATGCTTGTGCTATAGGTGAATAAAATTGGTCGTGGCACGATTCGAATTCGCATCCACTAAATTATAAACCCAGTGCGCTAACCGCACTGTCACCACCCATCCGCAAAACACAACTGTCAAAATAACATGATTTAGATGGGTCGATGGCAGAGCGGTTAGCGCGCTGGGCTAGTAATCCAGTGGTCGTCAGTTCGAATCCTGCCTCGAACGATTTCGTTCACCTATGGTACAAGCATTTATGCTTATTTTAGGAAACGTAGGAAGATGTATATGTACTTGCTTAACAAGGACATATTCATTTAAAAAAAAATACATATTGAAGTTCAGCACCGAGTTTCACTAACCATTCCAAATTTTGTGCCTATTTAGATGAGACGGTGAGAGGTTACACGCGTGTGTCGTGCTTTCTTTTATAGGGTAGTGCACACTCGCACATCTCTCGCTGGTTGCCACACATTGTGCAATTTGCCATAATGATATGAACTAATGCAAATATTTCTTGTACTTAATAGAAAATTAATATTAATTTTTGAACCAAAAGACAAATAAAATATTTGATCCCTTGCCAATCCTACAAACAAATAGCATATAGATAACATCATGTTCTACTTTTATAGTATGTAGAGACTGCGAGTAAATTTATGAGCTCTATAAACTCCCATACTACAATGGGATGTTTCATGGTATGAAAATCTTACGAAACTTTGTTTTGAATTGTAAATGAGTTGAAAAGTTATCCATTGATATGTAATACAAGTTAGGTACCACATGAATGGTTAATATACAACATGCTCGTTCTAATTTACCAAACTTACTTTTCCATTTTAACCCTTATCTACTGAACTGCGTAGATCTATCTAACAAATCTATTTGGTCTATGCTATTCATAATATATATACTCTCCACTTATAATAATAACGATTTTTAAAGCTCCGATAGAAGAATCAAGATCATTTCAAAAGCACTCAAAGCTAATTTGTAAAATGTTTTTTGTTTGAACCTCCGAATGTAGTATAAAGACACACGTGTTCAATATTTCACACAGTATTACAAATCTCACTATCAAATAAATTTAGTAACGTTCATTTAATAAGTTTTTATTTTACTGCAGAATTGTTCCCACCTACTTTTGTTTATGTATTGTATTGATATATACAACCAACAGTTAATAATAGTATTAACAAAGGAATATTAAATTACAAATTATCAAAGGAATATTATTACTACAAATTATGATGCTCTTTTGAGTAGGTACAATTAGTTTGGCAAAATATTAAAAAATAGCTGGAGGGAGAAAAAAATTGTAAAAAAGAAAAAGAGAAACAATAAAACTAGTTGCATGTAACACATGAGATCCAGCTGTCGATAGCGATAGTATGTACATAGGTATAGTTGAAGAATAAGTACCAAACTATAAACCCATAAATACAAATTATTCAATATTTGAAGATATTTTGTTTTCTATACAACACATGTAGTATGTCAAGGTAGGATAGTATGGAGATTGGTTCTTTTTTCCTACCAGAATATGAAAACAGCATTGTGGTATGGAGATTAAGTATCAAACTATTAAGTCTTTTTATATAGTGTGTATAGACGACTGCCATACAGTCGTCATTAAATTAATTTTTTATAAATATTGTTAAAAAAATTGAGATGTAGGTACAATTACAATGTCAATATTTTTTATAGAAAATTAAATTTTCTAGTTGGAGTGTTTTGTTTCGATATTTTTAAAAACTTTGGAAATATAGGCAGTTAAACACATAAATTTATCATAAAAAAATATTTTTCTTAAATGTTTGAGAATCTCTGGAATTTTTGTGAAAAAACTAATTTGAGATGTTGTATTTGTATATTATGTTCATACCAATTTTCAGCGTTCTAGCTTTTATGGTTTCTGAGATATATGTAAAAATAAAGTAAAAATTCAACTGAGATAAAAATTTTAAATTAGTAGTATAAAAGTTATGCAGGCCTATAACTATTTATATATTCTGAAATTTCGGATCCTGTAAATTGAGCGGATCAAAAGTTATAAGGAGTGGGGGGGACACATAGACACACACACACAGATACATGAAATGTTCTACTCCAAATTCTGAGTAAATCTGTATATGGAACATATATGCTGCGAAGCCTGTGTTTTTTGACTTCAAGTTTGGAAAAGCCGTGAAAAATATAGACCCTATACATACAAATCTCGCGTATCCTGGCTTGAAACTGTCGATATGTTAAGAGAACAAAGTTCTCATGAACAAATCGACAGTTGGATAACAATTTCATTATTAAACCATTTGTATCCGCACAAAAACTACAATAATTCCAAACATTATCTTTACCAGACTCATTTGTATTAAATTGATGAAAACAGTTTGTCATTTTAGACGGTAAATAAGTTGGAGTGGATATTATCTTCATTACTTTCAGTTTGCATGGCTCAAGCATAAATGGGTATTTCATATACTACCCGTCTATTTAATTTTTATTTTACTTTTATATTGTTTCTCGGATAACTATAGGTAGGCACTATCTTAAATATTTATTTAACACGCACCCAATAACAAGTCATCACATTCTGGAGACTTGCGATGTTAATCGTTTCACAGATCCAGATTGAAAACACAGTTATAAACTGTGTCTCCATAGAGAATCTATCCCTATCCCTTCCTCTTCATCAAAACGTCGATAAACATTATATACCTACATTTTCACTTGTGTTGTTTAAATGATTTGTAATTGTTTTTACCAAGTGGCCAAACTATCTCAGCGTTTTAACTCTCATTCTGTCAATGACTTCTTTCATAATCTGACATTTTCCTTGTATCTCTTTTCTTACCCTGTCATGCATCGTCCTATTACAAATTATCCTCAGCTATCTCATTTCAACTGCGGTTGATTCTTCCACATCTTCAGCATTTTAAAAATCGATTAAACTATTTTTTTTATTTTTTTATTTATATATTAATACCGACTGCCCCACGTGCCACGAACTGTGCCACGGCCGACCGCCGTGGCACAGTTGGTAAGCCGTTCGGCTTCTGTGCGGACGTCCTGGGTTCGTTTCCCAGCAGAGGAGAAATTTATTTAAATTCATTTCTCACGCAAATATTGCTTCTCTGGGCTGGAAACACTGGTTAGTTGAAAGAAAATGCCATACGGCAATAAACTCGCCACTTGCGCAGGGTGCAAGGAAGTGTTCATTATTATTATTATTATTAATTTATACAATTTACATTTGGTTACATAAATTTTGCACTAAACTGTATAAACAGTTTTTCAGTGCAAGCTCCTCTCGTACACTGAAATTATTCAACCATCAATATATCTACACATATACAGAACATTATTTTTTTTACAATTTTACAATGAAAATAAAGCACAAACAGAACAAAATAAAGTAAATTAAAAACACAGCTATGAAAACAAGGTAAATCAGAACAAACATGAAAACATCGAAAGCAATGAAAATTAAGAATGTTAGATGTAAAATAATTGTTTTAAAGAAATATTTTATTTTTTTTTGTCTTTCATCACAGTACCTACCCAGTATATGTTTAGGTAGTTTATTGAATAATTTCGGTATTATTTTTACCTTAGTTCTGTCACCGTAAAAGTTATTTGTTTTTGGTATTGTCAGTAAGTCGTTTGTTATTTGTCGAGTTGTATATTTGTGAGTAATCTTTAATTTAAATTCATTCCTGTAAAGTTATTCCATGGTAAGTAAAACATTAACTTTTTTGTCAACTGGTTAAATATTACATAGTTTAAAGATTTCGTTAGTATTATTTCTGTATGCCTCCAATATTCTTTTTGTTGCAATTATTTTTAAAAATCTTATTTGTAGCTGTTTGACAGGAGTTAGTCTAAGACATTAAATGAGGATATCCAAATTTTCCTCCAACTCGCTGGTTGGCCTCTTTTACGAGTATAATTCACATAAACCCACACAATTTGACATGACATGGGTAGACCAATATAACTCATCAAACTAATTACAGATATATGTAGCGATATTATTTCTTTGACATAATCTCAGTCCAGCAATAATATCCATCTTAAATCAAGCAGACAACATGACCACTTCAATTTACGAGGTTTCTATTAAATATATACAAGTTCTTCCCTCGTGTGGGAGATAACTTTAACGTCTGCTCAAATAAATGACTTGCCAATAGACAACGAAAGGATAGAATTGACATTTTAATCTCAAATAATGTGTAATTGTTGTTTATTAATAGATTAGTTGAATTCACGTACAAAAACAGAGATTGAAAAAATATGGAAAATTTTATTTTAGCGATTGAGCTTTATTCTTGTATAATTCCATACTTTTAATTGAGCTTTCATATTGAATAATGTCATAATTTTTATTTTAGCGATTGAACTTTCTTACTGTATGATTCCATAGTTTTATTAAGCTTTCTCATTATATAATTCCATATTTTTAATTGAGCTTTCATATTGTATTATTCCATAATTTTATTTCAGCGATTGAACTTTCATGTTGTATAATTCCATAGTTTTATTCAGCTTTTTTATTGTATAATTCCAAAGTTTTATTTTAGCGATTGAACTTTTCTACTGTATAATTATATAATTCCATATTTTTAATTGAGCTTTCATATTCTATTATTCCATAATATTTTTTTGTGATTGAAGTTTCATGTTGTATAATTCCATAGTTTTATTTTAGCGATTGTACTTTCTTATTGTATATTTCCAAAGCTTCATTATTTAATTCCATAGTTTTATTAAGCTTTCTCATTATATAATTCCATATTTTTGATTTAGCTTTCATATTGTATTATTCCATAATTTTATTTTTGCGATTGAACTTTCATGTTGTATAGTTCCATAGTTTTATTTTAGTGATTGAACTTTCTTATTGTATAATTCCAAAGCTTTATTAAGTTTTCTTATTGTTTAATTCCATAGTTTTAATTTAGCTTTCATATTTGAATGGGTGGATGGCAGAGCGGTTAGCGCGCTGGGTTAGTAATCCAGTGGTCGCGAGTTCGAATCTTGCCTCGACCGATCTCGTTCACCTATAGGACAAGCATTTATGCTTAGTTTAGGGAACGTAGGAAGATGTATATGTACTTGTTTAACAAGGACATATTCATTTTTTATTTAAAAAAAAAAAATATTGTATAATTACGTCATTTTATTCAAGCGATTGAACATTCTTATACTATAATTCAATAGTTTTATTGAGCTTTTTTACTGTATGATTCCATAGTTTTAATTAAGCTTCATATTGTATAGTTCCGTAATTCTAAAGATAACTATCTTAGATTATAACGAAAAAAAAAATAACGAATAAAATGTAACATAGTATTTTTCCACAAATTAGATTTTGTGAAGTTTTCTTATATTCAAATAGTATTGGATTAGTCTCATCAAATTAAGATTCATTTAGTAGACCTTCCATCTCGAGTCATCTCGGTGAAATGTTCGGCCAAAAAATCGAATTTGTGGTAAACACTTTGTTACATTTTATTTGTAAATTTTAAAATGAATCTGCTTACACAAAAAACTTATTTGCCATTTGGATATTTCTTCAAACCAACTAGGTTAAAAAATAAAACAACAAGGATCTACATTAAAAATTGTAAAAACAACAAAAGGATTGATTATGAAAACAAGAAAAAAAAGTTTAAAAAAATCTTTATTATAAAAAAAAGGTTCATACTAATAAAATTATAAAGAAAGGAAATAAAAATCGGTTTTATACTGATGTATACCAATTCTTTATTTTGTATATTGATTTTTTTACATGTGAGAAATAAGAAATAAAAGAGCGTGTATGAAACGATGCATGGACGTGAATGAAGCGAGAAATGGATGCTAAGAAAGAGTAATCTCGCGTTCGTTTCTCTCTGCCTACCCCGAATTGGGAAATGGCGTGATGGTATGGTATGGTTCAATTTTTTATATTTTTTAATGCCTAAATAAAATATGGCATTTATTTTACTTAGAAAATTTCGGAGTACAAGATGGTCGCAGTGCAGGGGCAATAAAGTTATGTTTCTGTATTAATAATAAACCATTTTCAATATAACCCGATTTAATTTTTAGAAAATAATAATATTTCCATTTATTACGATAGAACAATATTAACTGACAGGTCAAATCAACATAACAGACCCGATATAATAATACATGATAAAATTTAAAAAATAACATACATTTGCGACGTTGCTATTCCAAATTCTAGTAATATTATATCTTGATACTTTGATGAAAAAATTAGAAAATACATCGCTTTAGGTAACGAGATTAAAGGACTTTGGCATTCTCGTTAAATAATAATGTTACTCTTCATTATGTCAGCCACTGGCATTATTCCAAAATATTTAAGGCGTAATAAATAATGTTAGATTTATGGAAAACGTTATATAAACGTATTGATATGTTAAGTATCTGTATCGGTGAATTATTCCCAATTGAAAGCTTGATGATGCGTTTGTTGCATTTTATTTTGTTATATTAAATAATTTACAATTTACGCATTTATCTGCTGATTATTTTGAGCAAGTAATAATGGTTATAATAATAATTGAGTGTTATTAATTGTACCTAGTGCTTAATTGTTATTAATATCATTAGTAAATCGGCCAGCGCCGTATTAAGCAATATGTTTTCTAAATATACCTAGCTTGTTTAAAAACATGAGGTCATAAATAAATCAACCAATCACAGCATCGCGAGCTTTGATTTAAATATAACATATTCATATTATTATATCGTATGATCAGGTGATGATATGACCTAAATTTACTTTCGCCATACACCGATAGATGGCGCACGGTGAGCTCTCCGGGGCTATTATTATCGATGTCATTATTTAGAGGCTTCACCGAGCACAAAGGTAGGTGGGTATACATAGGTATATGTGGAGGCTGGATCACAGTACCTACCTACATACTTCACAATCTGGGCACTGTGCCAGAAAAGAGCCGTGCTCTGCCTCCTATTTTTAGTACGCTAAATGAATTTTGTATGGAATGACCCATAACTGTAAAAATAAACGAAAGAGAGAAGAAAAATGTATATATATATATATATAAATTTGGAGCAAATATTTACAAGTCTCTGAACCTACCTACCTGGAAAAGGAGTTGTTCTATATAATATTTATCTGAAAAAAATATTCTCTATTATTATTTATTTTTATATTACATTATCTATTTTTTTGTATGAATATATCATTCTCCATTTTTATTTAAATGAATATAACATTCTCTATTTTTTATTTATTTGAATATAACATTCGTTGTCTTTATTTATTTTAATATATTCTCTATTTTTATATGTATGAATATTACATTCTCAATTTTTATTTATTTGAATATATTCTCTATTTTTATTAACTTGAATATAACATTCTCTATATTCCTATTTTTTGAAAAAAGAATACTGTATTTTTATTCACTTGAATAATATATTCTTCAAGTTTGATTGGATTGATTGGATATGTTTGTTTTTTTTTTTATATATATATACATTATCACACATTATGTACTATATTTTGTATCTTTTGAATCATTCTTGTAAATGGCAAACGCCGTTAATAAAATAAAATAAATTCTCTATTTTTATTTATATGAATATATCATCTTCCGTTTTCATTTATTTGAATAAAGCATTTTCTATTTTTGTTTATTTGAATTTAATATTCTCTCAAACGAGATGGTCTGTCGATAAAAGACGAGCGACTGGAGGCGGATGGATGCGGTGTGCCCAAGATATGGAGTTGTGGAGGTCTTGGGGGGAGGCCTTTGTCCGATTCTGGACGAATGAGGTCTGACAAAGAAGAAGAATATTCTCTATTTGTATTTAATTAAATATAATATAAAAAAATCAATTGAATTCGATAGTTTAATACTCCTTCCTACTAAAGAATGCAGTTATTTTCATCGAAGAATTTTAAGTTTGTAGAGAGTTCTAATCTCTAAATTAATAAGCGTATTATACATCAATTTTCAATAGGTATTACGTAGAGAGATAATACTGCATACTATGAGTTTCGCGGTGATTGGTACTGTGAAATATTATGACTTCACAGTTTATGTGTAGAATGCGTAAACTTCTATATTCATATAAATATCAACTACCACCTACCCAACTACCCTATCTGACATGGAAGACACTTCCATTACGCGTCGGTGTCACCAGATGCAAAGAGAACGGTATAAGGGTGGAAGAGGATGTTTCCTGCAATTGCGGCGAGATACAAACTGATGAACACCTCCTCATCTGTCAAGATATGCCAGTGAGATGCGACGCAGAGGACTTTAAGATGGTTAATGACAATGCCGTTACGGTTGCTGTATTCTGGAGTGGGAAGGCCTAGTGGTGAAGTACTCGGACTCATATTGATATACATATAAAATAATGTATTTCTCTTTGTTTCAATCCATATTAGAATATGCAATTATATCATGGGGAGGCGCTTACCATGTTACAATAGACCCTTTGATAAAACTACAAAAATCCGTTTTAAAGATAATCTACAAGGTACCAATCCGCACTCCATCCGACGCATTATTTAATGACTTTAATATACTAAACATATCACAATTATATGCAAAGAACGCTTGTACATACATATATAAAAACATAGACAAACTTGACTCTACGCAAACATCTAGACCAACTAGACAGACCGAACAGGCTAAACTCCTAATACCTAGACTCAAGACAACTTTTGGACAGAGAAATTTCCTGTATTTTGGAGTCAAATTATACAACGAACTACCTTTAACACTTAGACAAAACAGTAACCTGAAAATATTTAAGCGAGACATTAAAATTTGGATTAAAAAAAAGGGCAGAGACTATATTAAAAATAAATTAATCACCTGAACTCATAAAATACTCCCATAGTTACTAACCAAAACTGAAAACTAATAAGACATCTATACACTGTCTCAGAACAGGTTTCACCTAGTGAGGCAGTTTATGACAATAGTAAAATATCTGGTAACTATTATGTAACCTAAGTTAAATATATTATATTGTATTAAAAAAAAAAAAAAATTTCTTTGTTACTAGATTTAAGGAAAATTGTATTTTATATAATAAATAAATAAATAAATAAATAAATATATCAATATGAAGTCGCATCGAACTCATAGTTTGGTCTGTAGGTACAAAGGACATTTTATTTTTATTTTTTATTTATTTATCAAGGAAACATGCAGTTTTATTAATAAATTGTAATGGTACAAAATAATAATCAAATAAACCAGCAAAGTTTCCATAAATGGTTAACAATAAAAAAAATAATGAAGAAAAAGATCATTAGTTGTAGCAGGAGGAAGAAAAAACAAGATTGAAATAAAACATAATAAAAAACAAAAATAATAAAATAAATAACCAATTAACCAGTCAAGAAATGAAAAAGGAAGAAAACAGTTAATACGTAGGTACCCACATATAAGTTAAAAAGAATTCTTTACACACAACATTATAAAGTTTTCTTTTACATGAAATCATATGAGGTCATATGAAGATATGAAACTTCATATGACCTCTCTACTCTACACAACATGATACTTTTTTAGAAAATTATGAAAAAAAAATAAAGATTTTTAATTGTTAAACTACTCTTCACTATTCCGATGTAGATACTAATTAAAATAAGTATATCATGTAATCGTATAATTTTTTTTTTATTATTGCATATGCGCAAACATTGGATTTTTTTCCGTCGGGAGTCAAAGATATTTTTTAACAGATTTTTAATTATCTCAATAGAGACGAAGTTGGAATATTTGCTGTAGGAGAACCGGGAAATCAAGGCACCTACAGGGCTTACGACCTGTCATCGGCTGGTTTACGTGATCACTTTATGCGCTTGCGCAACGTTAACCAATTATGACTTTTTAATGAGATCCCTATCAATTCAATTTTGAAAGTTCTATATATTGTAATACTGAAATTCATTTCGCTTGAAAATAAAGAATTTTTACTACAGCCATCTATGTGTGAAATTATGAACAACATTCTTATTATTTTTATTTATTTTTGTTGTAACGCCATCTATTGAGAGAATTGGTTTTTTGTAAATAATGAGAGCAACAATTCTTATACCTGAGGTGACAAATGCCTGAAATTAAGGGGTGACTTATATGCGAAAAATGCAGCCTGAAATTCAGGGGTGACTTCTATGCGAAAAATGCATTTGTCACCTCAGGTATAAGATTTGTTGCTCTCATTATTTACAAAAAACCAATTCTCTCAATAGATGGTGTTACAACAAAAATAAATAAAAATTATAAGAATGTTGTTCATAATTTCACACATAGATGGCTGTAGTAAAAATTCCTTATTTTCAAGCGAAAAGAATTTCAGTATTTCAAAATTGAATTGATAGGGATCTCATTAAAAAGGCATAATTGGTGAACGTTGCGCAAGCGCATAAAGTGATCACGTAAACCAGCCGATGACAGGTCGTAAGCCCTGTAGGTGCCTTGATTTCCCGGTTCTCCTACAGTAAATATTCCAACTTCGTCTCTATTGAAATAATTAAAAATCTGTTAAAAAATATATCATGTAATTTTTTTTTAATTTATAAATTTTTGTTGCGTACTAATATATATTATGTATATCTGCAATTTTGTATTTATAAACTTGTGTAGGTACTTACCTTTGATTTATACCATGGAGAGGTGCCATTAAGTGAAAAAAAACACGTTTTCGGGGGGCAGAAAATCCGGGACAGATTTCATTTATAAACAGGTGTTTACGAGTACAATATTAATTGCGGTACCGAGTTTTTAATTAAAACTTGCTCTCTTGTTACCGCAACAAGAAAAAATGGCTTGCTCCACTGGTTGTTATTGTAAACTGTTGTTTTGTATTGGCCGTGGGCCTAAAACAGTCGTAAACAACCCTTGACCCTTGAGGGACAATCCGTATAACTATTTATTTATTCATTTTTATTTCATAGAATTATCAATAACTGAATACTTTTTTAATCTCCACACTGTGGAATAGTGGAGAGTCATGATTTCACTATTTTTAAGCGTATTTTTTACATCAATTTTTCAACGGGTATCATGTAGAGAGTGCACATTGTGAGTTTCGCCGTGATGTGTTTGTATGTATGGCGTACGGCGTTCGGCGTACGGAATTATCCTTTTTGTGTCCTCTCTACAGCCCAAACTATAAGTTCGATCGACTTCATATTAACATCATATGTGTAACGTGCATAGACCTAGAGCTGATTAGTTTTCCATAGATACCTATCCGTTAATTTGTTCTCCATGATTTCATCTGTCCAAATTTTCAAAATGCTCTCAAGGTCTGGAAATTCGAGTTTTTTGTGTACCTACTGTTTGAAATTTCGATACGAAAAAATACATTCAAGGATTGTCAAAATTTAAAGAAAAAAATCTATAGTTTGCCATATCAATGTGAAATAAATTTCATATTTGTATGAAAAATGTATATAACAGAAGTAAAATAGCTTCTAACAGGTGTTTAACAGGTATCATGTAGAAAATACATACTATGAGTTTCGTGACAATGTTTTTGTGTGTATGGTGTATTGTGAAAACTTTTGTCATCTGGAAATCTTTTATTTGTTTAAGAATTTAATAGAAATGTACTTCATAAAAATACATTTAGAGATTATCAACATTTCAAGAAGAAAAAATGAACGTTACCATGGTGTGGAGAGTTTTAGTGTTGGCCACAACCCACTCGTTTTAATTAATACCACGGTGTGGCATATAATTATTTAAATTCAAAAGCAAATTAAATCATTTTAATTTTATGTAGTTTTTCATCCGATTTTATTTGATGAAATTCAATTTTGATTTATGTTATCAGAATAATAACATTCTAAATTATTGCACTATATGATAAAGATATCGAAATTTAAAAATTCATTCAAAATAATCGATTGTTTAGTTACTCAAACCATACTTTACTATACGTTTTTCTCGTGGAAAAAAATCGTGTTATTCAAAACGGAAAACATCTTTAATAAAAAACAAATTGTATAAACTATTATCAATAATAAATAAATGCATGATGTAAAATAAATTTAATTTGCTGTACTTATTGCTGCAATAAATCTATTTGTTTTTAAATGTTGATTCATATATGAAACTATTTTCAATATAGTCATAAAGCATGACTATATTGAAAATAGTCATGATTTTAAAACTAAAATAAAGGAATGGCTCATAGGCTGGGTTGTTTCAACAAAAGTATCAGTAATAGAATAGTTAAAGTAATAGTTAAAGTTTGATTTCATAAAATTGTTTAAAATTGTGTCGTTTGACGGCATTAGATTTCAATGAAATGACCAAAAGTATTGCACAACTTTATGAAATCAAAGTATTTTATCTATACTATTACTGATACTTTTGTTCGAGAAACACAGCCTTAGTATCGGGCAGACACTATGCAGAGGAGATTTTTTACCCATAGCTTTCGACCCTATAGGTACTTTATCGCGCTCTGATTATATTAGTGCAACTTTTTTATAACATGTTTTTTAATTTCCATTGTTGTTTGTGATATTATCACTTTTTATGTACGATTAATGTTGGCATCAACTAATACAGTGTCACTGTCTCGAGATGCATTGTTGTTGTGATATTATCACTTTTTATATACGATTGATGTTGGCATCAAGTAATACAGTGTCACTGTCTCGAGATGCATTGTTGTTGTGATATTATCACTTTTTATATACGATTGATGTTGGCATCAACTAATACAGTGTCACTGTCTCGAGATGCATTGTTGTTGTGATATTATCACTTTTTATATACGATTGATGTTGGCATCAACTAATACAGTGTCACTGTCTCGAGATGCATTGTTGTAGTGATATTATCACTTTTTATATACGATTGATGTTGGCATCAACTAATACAGTGTCACTGTCTCGAGATGCATTGTTGTTGTGATATTATCACTTTTTATATACGATTGATGTTGGCATCAACTAATACAGTGTCACTGTCTCGAGATGCATTGTTGTTGTGATATTATCACTTTTTATATACGATTGATGTTGGCATCAACTAATACAGTGTCACTGTCTCGAGATGCATTGTTGTTGTGATATTATCACTTTTTATATACGATTGATGTTGGCATCAACTAATACAGTGTCACTGTCTCGAGATGCATTGGCCCCGGCACAGGTTTTTTGCCTAGTGGGGCATTGCAGATTCAATTATTATTGTAATGTCATCAGTGTTTGTATGAAAAAATGAATGAATGAATGAATCTGCATTAAAAAAATTGCCTTAAAAATTCCAAAATCATAACTCCCCACTATATCCTCTTGGGTTAGTGAGGAGTAAAAATAAATTTCTGCATACATGGACGGCCCAGCCTAATTGGATAACCTCCTCTGTTTTTGGAAGTTGATTAGATTTTTTTATTTCCACATTATTCAAGCCGTGAATGATTTCATTGAAACCGATCGGATAAAAATACGTTTATAATCGTTGCTTACTTAAGAGAAAAGAATATTTTCCATAGATCCAACTCCGAAAATATTATGAAATGTTTAACATGACTGGTTTATAGCCATCACACACCATACAGCCTAAGCGTTGTGTTAGAAGTTGGTGTAACATCCATAGCATAGAACGGCCATACCTTTTCACTGCTAATGGGTAACACTGTTCAAGTTTTCACTGATATATAACAGGGGAGTGAAAACAAAACTTTAATACTTTTTGTTAACATTTATGTCTGTACACTGTCAAGTACCTATACACAAGATTGTCTCACTTCTTACTTAAAAGGGTTTACATAAATTTGAGACAAAAGCCTTGTTGTAACCTCCTACTTGAGACTTACTATGTACACTTTATATATTTATTTTTTTACTATCAAATACCTAATGATAGCAGGTATACATAATACAACGTTAACTACCTAAATACAAAAATATAAATTTCAAAATTACAATGATGTATGACGTAAAATTAATATAATATGGTATAACATAATATTTAATGACAAATTTTTAACATCTCAACGGAGACGAAGTTGGAATATTTGCGATGGCACGAAAAATTTGCAAGTAAGTAGATTATATTCAATATTGTCATGATATACGTAGAGCGTGACGTATGGACAGCAGTGATAGCATTTTTTTTCTTTTCTCCGTCATTTCTTTATTTCATTCATTATTTCACTCTTTTTTTCCTCCCTATCCTATTTGTAGAGCTTTTCTAAACAAATTTAATTTGATTGATACTTTGTATTTGTTTACTTCGGTTACAATATGGGTAACAATATTATTTTTTGTACGGATTTTAACGTCCTTCATTTATTGTTTAAATATTTTTTTCTGTATACCCGTTTCTTTTCATTGTCAAAATAAATAAATAAAATAAAATATTTGATTTGGGAACCATGTGATTCATATTAATTACACCAACATAGTTAACTAGTTTCTATCTATGGCTCTGAAATAAAAATCGCGTCAGAGATTGGATTTATGACAAGTATTATGGCGGACATTGGGATCTGGTTGATCTGTTTTGTGTGAGCCTATATGTTTGTTGAGATAATGATTGTGATTGCAGAAAGTTGAGATTGTGTACATATTGAATGTGGAACGGGAACAATCACCTGGTCAATAGAAATTGTAAACTGCTAGCCCTAGAACAGGATTTCCTAGTTGGGCAGCAGAAATCTACTTATTGTTGTCATTTAAATATGGTGTGATAAAAAGATAAATAAAAATAATAAAATGTTTTTATTAGACTCATCTAGAACGATGATTGTAAGACAGTTATTTTTTGTTTTTATAATATATTTTTTTTCATCATACCTACTTAATTATTTTACACAAGAAAATAATACAAAATCAAAAATTAAATGTATTTATTTGTATCTCATAATATAAGCCGGGTAATCCAAAGTACAAGAGGCACATTGTAGGATATATGTACCGTGATGATATAAATAAATGAATTATTGAAAAAAAAAACTTCTATTCACAGAATTTTGCTGTATTTTTTACAGCATTTTAATTAACTTCACATGTCGTATGTCGACCTACAACAGTGATTGTATTTTCCCTAATTTTCTACCTCTCCTCATTCCATCCCTTATTTTATTTTATTTTATTTCATCACGTCAGTGTATCACTCTTTATTTCCCCCCATATCCTTCATTGTTTTGAGCTATTTTTGGGTAATTGAAATTGATTGTTATTTTTCAAATGCGTATATTTTTTTCGTTTCTTGAAATTTGTTTATAATATTTATTGGCAGTAGCGGACTTGCTTATAGAAACCGAATATCTTTGTTTGCCTATGAATATTATGATAAGACTTTCAAGAACTAATATTTATTTATTTGGTGCATTGCAAACATACAACAAGATTAAAAAATTAACCATTTGTAGAAACGATGCTTTACAGGGCTACAAATAAAATATTATTTTAGAATGTGATTTTAAAAATATTTTTCATAGCCACTGAACAACATTAAATTTTCGACATTTTCCAATTTTCTTCCAGGGTTTGCCTAGTCCGAAGGTCGCCCCTGGTTTTTGGGTGTACAGATTGTTGTATGCTTATATTTATATTTATCAAGTATTTATCTTTTTGTATTCCTGTTTTGTTTTCTCATCAAAATAAATAAATGTCTGTACCGGAATTTCGCAATCGTTAGAGCAACACTGAAACATTCATATTTTGGTGTATTTCTGCCGACAATGCATGTTAAAAATATTCCCAGATTGATTTGTTTGATATTAGATAAAATTTATTGTATTTCATGTAATGTAAAAAAAACAATCATAATGATGATATAAAAACATATAAAGTGGGAACATATTAAATAGAGACGAGTTACATAAATTTATTTGGTTGTTTATGATATTTTCATTTTTATTGAGTTTCAATAAGTCACATAGCAGTTAGCAAGTGCACACATTCTGATTTAGTATAATTATTTCCGGAGGAAGAAGCGGTTGGCTTCAAAAACGTTAGACAGTAAATTTTATTTATTTATTTATTAATTAATTAATTAATTAATTAATAAATTAATTTATTTATTTAGTTATTTATTTATTTATTTTTTTTTTATTTATTTATTTATTTATTTATTTATTTATTTATTTATTAATTTATTTATTTATTTATTTATTTATTTATTTATTTATTTATTTATTTATATTTATTTATTTATATTTATTTATTTAAGTATTTATTTATTTATTTATTTATTTATTTATTTATTTTTTTTTTTTTTTTTATTTATTTATTTAATTATTTATATATTCATTCATTAACAATTAAGTTACATAACACATTAACATTATAGTGTCCCCCGTTAGGTAGGCGAGTACCTACCCTTGTTGGGGGTCTATATTACATTATAATTTACAATATTTTATCATGTTATACTGTATTATATTCCAACATATTATACTGCAATATACTATATTACATCTTACCATATTACATTATATCACACCATATTACATCATATTCCAAAACATTATACTTATTATATTACATATTTTCATATAACATTATATTATATTACATCATATTATATTACATTAATTGATCATATGTATATTACAAGTGTATCTGAATTATTACATTCAACATATTCTGATCCACTAGATGCTTCACATAGTATTTACATTTCCACATCATATATTACTCCTAAAAACATCATCAATACAAAATCAAAATCAGAGACAAATCTGAATAAAAATAAATAAATTCAATAATATAGAAGAAAAAACTACATACATAAAATAAATCGATGTAAGTATTGTGTGCTTATCGTACCAAAATTCAATACTCAAAATTCGTGGTTTATACAAATTATATGCAATTGAATTTATTTGTATTTTTGTAAATTTATTTTTACGAGAAGAAAACTTTGAAAAGGATAACCCCTTTTCTCATATTTTTTATTTACTTGTTCATGCTTTGATCAATGATCAATACAAAAAAAAACTTAAAACGATCTCAAAGATATTATAAATTCTGATAAAATAATAAGGATCAAGTAAATGCAGACTTAGCGTAACAACACGAAGAGCGACGGTTGAAAAATAAAAATTCAAGTATATTCAGTATTTGTTCGTGCACACATTTTTCAAACAATTTTACATCAAATATTTGCGATGGGAAAATCGGCGAAAACGTGGAAAATAAACACAAAATAGAAAAGCGAATATTTACACAAAAATTATACAGACTTGTGCTCAACTTTTATAATATTATTTCATACCAAACGAGAACTTGATTTCGACGTTCATACAAAACATTATGTCATGTCTCTCATGAGGTAATCAGAGCTCCACACAATTTTTAAACGAATTTATCGTTTAATACATACTATTTATTTATTCAAACAAACTGTAAAAATACAAGATAAAGTAATAAAAAGAAACACAACATCCTTTTTATTCATCATAACCACACCTAAACGGCTTCGCCCTTCTTAAGGTGAGGCTATTGAGACAATACCATATTATACATATATACATAATGCTTATATGCACATATACATACACATACACACGCACACATCAAAACAATATTAAATATTACAAAACTTGTAAGTACTTCTCAAATATCGTATTCAATGATCAACTATATTATAAAAACGAGTGGGTTGTGGCCAACGCTAAACTCTCCACTACACAATGAAGCCTCCCTCCTAATATTACACTCTAATATTAATATGAAATCAAACATAAAAAATTCTCTTATTTTATATATTTTTCATACTAAAATCTATTTTTGTGAACATAATTTTTCAAACGGTTGTGTGTTTTTCTTTTAACGTTGACCAACTTTGAATGCAGTTATTTGAAGATTATTGGTATTGTATAAATAGTAACAAAATTAAAATATCTTAAATATCCATGTCGTGAGAGCATTTTTACAGATTTAACAGATGAAATCATAGAGAAACATTGAGAAAAAATGAACCATTGTCTATGGAAAACTAATCAGCTCTTTGTTTATGTACTTCACACATATGGTATCAATATTAAGTTCATCGGTCCTTTAGTTTGATCTATAAAGAGGACACAAAATTTCATAATCGTGTGCGGCATACGGCAAACAGGATACGGCATACACACAAAAACATCACGACGAAACTCACTCTGTACTCTACATGATACCCGTTGAGAAATTGATGTAAAAAAAGACTCTTAAAAATTGTGAAATCATGACTCTCCACATTTCCATAGTAGTGGAGAGTAAAAATATATGTTATAATTATTTAATTATTACGAATATAAACCATAGTTTTAATCCACAAATTGAGTTAAAATTAGCCTGAGCGCTTTCGATGGTCACACCATCATCCTCGGAGGCGACAATAAATAGTTTTTATTGTCACCTCCGAGGATGATGGTGTAACCATCGAAAGCGCTCAGGCTAATTTTAACTCAATTTGTGGATTAAAACTATGGTTTATATTCGTAATAATTTAACTATGAACTTCCACTCTGTAAACGAAACAACATTAAACTTAATGTTATAATTATTATTATTGATTGTTCAGAGGTCAAAATCTGACCGTAATTAGTGAATTATTTTAATTTGAAAAGTCATTGTACCTGATAGGTATATCGAGGAGTAAAAAGTTTGTTTTTCACATATCTTTAAGTGTAGGTAATTGTTTTTGAGTAACATAGATTATGTATTTTTCTTTAATACATACATACCATCATGCCATGTCCCTTGCGAGGTAGGCAGAGAGAACCGAACGCCACATCTTTCTATCCTGGCACGCATCCCTCGCCTCATCCACATTCATGCATCGTCTCATGGTCGTGCCATCTCTTTCTTGGGCGTCCCCGACCTCTCATTCCATTCCTTTCTGCTCTGTATATTTTCTTCGTCAGACGCTCCTCATTCATTCTCCCCATGTGACCAAACCATCTCAATGTGTTCACTTTCATTCTAGTAATGACATCTTTCTTCGTCTTACATTCTTTCCTTATATCCTAGTTTCTTTCCCGGTCATACATCGTTCTATTACAAATCCTTCTCATTTCAACTGCATTTATTCTACTTACATGCGTCTTCTGCCATGTCCAGGTTACACTTGCATACGTCAAGGTTGGCACTACGATGGCGTTATGAATGGCAACTTTGGCATCCTTTGATATTTTTCTTTAACATGTTCCGTATTTGATTTAAAACAACTGCGTTTGTCCTCATTAGTTTGACATCAACATAATGAAAGTAAACAATCTATATTTTGACGTGATTTTTTTTATTCATTTAATGTTTTTGTAACGCATATTATTATTTTTTATCCATATTATTATGTTTAAATTTTGCCTTTTTTCACTCCATCTCCTTAATAAAAGGATGCAATATTAGACTAGACAGGTTGACATTCAGATGCGTAAGATAAAGTAAACTTTTGATCAAAGTAAAATCATAATATGAGGTATATATAAAATGCGGCCTACACAGAATGCGGTCTATATAAAATGCGACCTAAACAGAAGGCAGTCTATGGCAGTAAAAAACATAAAATGCGATATACATTATACATGGAAGGCGGTCTATTGCAGAACAATACATAAAAGAGGTCTATATAAAATGCGACCTACACAGAAGGCGGTCTTTGGCAAAACAAAACATAAAATGAGGTTTATATGAAATGCGACCTACACAGAAGACAGTCTATGGCAGACAAAAAGTGTATGTGTGTACATGATAAACGAACATATATTGACAGATTCATAAGTTGAGAAGAAAAAGAAGAAAATTTATTGCTTAGTGTGGTTAGGAAAAATAAAATTAATTGTTGGTACTAATTAATTCAGTGCCTTGTTGTTAATTTTGGTATGATTAGTATGTCTTTGAAACCAGGTGGGGCAAGTCTGGTCAAACGGTGATATCAATACCTTTATGATTACCCATATCATGGATATAATTATAGTTATATGAGTTATAATGAGGGTTTTTATTCCACCATTTGATCGGACTTGACCCCCAGATATTTCGAAAAAATAGATATTTGGAGAAACCATTTTTTTTTATAAACATTTTTAATGATTAGGATTCGGTATTTTCGAAATATGGTGACAACCCTAAAGTTAACTACCGAACATCACACGCTTGAAATGTCAGGGATAAAATAATTTAATGTGGAAAAAGAAATTCGCGGGAAAAAACATGTTACATTTATACATTAACACTGATCGATATATAGGGGGTAAAGGATAGGAAAGATGAGGATATTGAAAAAAAAGGGGAGAAGTTCAGGATCAAGGGGATGGGGATAGAAAATAAGAACAAAAAAATGTCGAACAAGCCGTTTAAAAAAACTGATTTCAAAAGATCAAATAAAAAATGTAGGTACTCTTTCAAAAATAATCAAAATCTTATAAAAGGTAAAGCTGTTTGGTAACCGGAGGGGTTAACAATCAACAGTAGTTAGTAACCAGAGTGGTTACTATTAAATATAAGTGGTAACCAGAGGGGTTACCAGTAAAGAGAGTTTACTATATCCCAAGTGGATATGATTTGAAATAAGAACACAAGGACAGTGGTTGAGAGAGAAGAAGAAAGAATGGTCAAAAGTAACAATGAGTATATTGATCTCAATTAATAGTTTGCTTAAGCGTAAATTTACAATTGATGAAATAACTTACAAAGGAACTTTTCTCACGATGAGTAGGTATAACGAGCGAGTTAGCGGGTGTGTTCGAAGTGTCCGAATCTTCGCATGGTGAAGTACCATCGTGCTCGCGAGGTCGAGAGATGACCAGTGGTCGAGTGACGAAGTGTCGGCGAGACGGCGTGGTCGAGAACGGCGGCGTGATGTGACGAATCGAAGTGACGGAAATACGGAAATGAAGTGACGACGTGTAGAGGTGTAGACTCCCTTAAATAGTGCTGCGCTGGGGGTAGCAAGTTCAATGTCCTCGAACTTTCTAGACTTATTTATTTGAAGTGTCATACCCAGTTGAGGAGTATTGTCACTTTTTTGACGTTGCGGGCGATGAACTCGGCCTAGCGATAAACAAATGTACTTGCCGTCGCTAGGCGCGCGCTCGAAAGAAATTTCGAGATGTGGCCTGCCACAAAGGTATTTTTTAAAAGCGGACAATTTCATATTGATATATTTTTTGAAATTAAAGAAATTATCTTTATTTTACAGATGTTTTTAAGGCATTTTGAGTCTGTAGCAGGAAATCATTATTCTATAGCGTGAGTTTTTTGATATATGAATTTGTCAAATACTTTTGTAATATTAGTTTTACTAAAACTTTTTAAATAATACTTTTTAATTATTCTTAAGTGTGTATATCTAAAAAAACAAAGCCTATGGAGTACATTTTTAGTTCAATTTGCAGATAATATCAAATCTACCGACTGAGATATATTTTTTATTACTATTCTTGTTATTAAAAATAACCTCAAAATTTTACCTTTTTTCTCGAAAATATATTGTATATCACAGATTTGATGATACACAATAATTGTTCGTGTTTCATACATAAGAATGTAATAAGTGTGCAGATTTGTGTAAATATCGTATGCCCAAGGTCATAGGCATTAACAAGGGCCTTAATGTTTAAGGGCATCCGTGGCTGGCGCCCATTCAATGGGGCGTGGAAATCGAATAAGTAAAAGCACTGTCTACGTGGAGTGGTTCCTGTAAATCGCTAACACGAGTACTAAGGGGCGGAGGAGCCCCCCGGCATGACTGGTGGGCACGACCCACTCGGCGGTAACCTGTCATGATAATGATACAGGTGTAGCCGACGCTCCGCTTGGCGTCGAAATCGAAGAACTGAAAGTACTACAGGTGAAGGTTCCCTGTGACAGTCACGTGTTACCGTGGCACTGTTGCGGTGGGAAACCCTCGCCATGATTGACCGGCCTTCACGTTTGTGGTTGGACTCTTAGTGGGAGTGGTATGAAATATGCTTGATCGTAGTTCTTGTTTTGTTCGATGAGCAGCCATTTCGGGGGGGGGGGAAGCTCAGCCAATATTAAGTTCTCCTAAAAAATCAGCTGTCACATAATAGTTTTGCCAATATTAAGTTCTCCGCCTCTAAAAAACACCCTTTATAATGTATATTCATTAATTAATTTAAAATCCTAAATCTATATAAATAACTCAAAGTCGGGTTAGTTAGACTATTTATAACTCAAGAACCGCTGGACCAATTGTAATGATTTGTTGGATTCGTCTCCATCCCGGATAACATAATAACTATAAAAACATCGGAAAATTGACGTAAAAAATAAAAACATGTAACTGTACGCCTGGTACCAATTATGCAAATAATATAACTTATGAAATTTAAATAAACTAGTTGCATGTAACACATGAGATCCAACTGTCGATAGCGATAGTATGTATAGTTGAAGAATATGTACCAAACTATAAACCCATAAATACAAATTATTTATTATTTTATGATATTTAGTTTTCTATACAACACATGTACCTAGGTAGTCAAGATAGGATAGTATGGAGGTCAGTCTTTTTTTCCTACCCGGAATATGAAAACAGCATGATGGTATATGTATATTGTATGTTTAGAGATGAAGTATCAAACTATTAAGTCTTCTTTGATATTGTGTATAGGTGACTAAGTGCAGAATTGAGGTAGCAAGAGCAACCTTTAATAAAATGAGATCTTTCTTCTGCAACAAAAAGCTAAATATGGACCTGAGACAGCGGATGATGAGATGTTATGTGTGGTCTGTGTTGCTATATGGCTGTGAGACTTGGACATTGAAGGTCAACACCATGAACAGGCTGGAAGCTTTTGAGATGTGGTTGCATCGCAGAATGCTCAAAATCCCTTGGACAGATCTGGTTACGAACTCAGAAGTCTTAAGCCGAGCCAGAACAACCAGGAAACTCTTGTCCACAATAAAGGTCCGCAAGATCACATATCTGGGTCACATAATGAGGGGAGAGAAGTATCACCTGCTCCAACTAATACTGAAGGGCAAGATAGAAGGTCGCCGAGGGACTGGAAGGAGACAGATGTCCTGGCTGCGCAACATTATGGAATGGACCGGCTTCAGGACCGTGGAACAGATATTCCGAGCAGCACAGGACAGAGAGGGATTTGCCAGAGTGATAGCCGACGTCAGGGGTTCCTGACATGGCACCGGAAGAAGAAGATAGGTGACTACCATACAAATTGTATGAAGCGATGTCGTCACTAAATTCAATTTTTATAAAAATTGTTAAAAAAAATTTGAGATGTACTGCTACAATGTTTATATTTTTTATATAAAATTAAAAAAATCTAGTTGGGGTGTTTCGGCTTTTTTCGATATTTAAAAAAAAATGGAAATATAGGCAGTTAAACTCATAAATTTATCATAAAAAAATACTTTTCTTAATAAAAAATGTTTGAGAAACCCTGGAAATTTTTTGAAAAAACTAATTTGAGATTTTGTATTTGTCTATGTTTATACCAATTTTCAGCGTTCTAGCTTTTATGGTTTCTGAGATATAGGGAAAAATAAAATAAAAATTCAAAAGTTGATAACCCCTGACTGAAACAAAAATTCAAAATTCCGAGTATCAAAGTTTTGTAGACCTGTAACTGTTTATATATTCTGAAATTTTAGGCTCTGTAAATTGAGCGGATCAAAAGTTATAAGGGGGGGACGGACACACACACACACACACAGACATACACACACACACACAGACACACACACACACACGGACACACACACACACAGACACACACACAGACACACGAAATGTTCTACTCCGAATTCTGAGTAAATCCGTGTATGGAACATATATGCTGCGAAGCCTCTAAGTTGGTGTTTTATGACTTCAAAGTTGGAAAAGCCGTGAAAAAAGTAGACCTCTCCATACAATTCTCGCGTATTCTGGCTTGATACATTGTCGATATGTTAAGAGAACAAAGTTCTCCTGAACAAATCGACAGTTGGATGAATCATAAATCGAATGCGAAATTTCGGGGTAGGTAGCCTACCTACTTAACAAATCATTGATAAATTTATAATAGAAACTCGAGGTAGGTACCTAATAATATTGATTTAATCGTGAATCCTGGCATCTGGCAATATGCCCAGCCCAGCTCCACTTAAGGCCAGCGACCCTTATTAAAGTTTAAATTAGATTAAAAATTAGAGAACCTTATTAGATTAAAGTTTAGAGAACAGTTATTTTGGATGTGTGGAAATGTAAGGAAAACTGAAATATGTTCCCAACCAAAACGTCAATCGCGCGATATTGACTGTACTGCATCTAGTATATTATAATAAAAATATATAGGATTAAAGAAAATTTTGACATCATGCTTAGGGTTGGTTCTTGAGCTGTCAGATACAGAAAATTATTTTGTATTCATTTTTACCGATTTTGCAATATAATATTATTATTATATCCTAATAAACTATTGAACTTAATATTTTCTTGTATTCATTTTATTACGTTGATAAAATCCTAAATAAGGTGTTATGTTATAGAAAATTATGTATAGGGAAAAATTAATAATTGGGAATTTATAGTTTTTTTTGTGCGAACACACTAAATTGATTTTTGTCAAGTGGCAATATTTTTTATGATTAGCAAAGCTTATGTCAAATTCTTTCCTTTTGCCTACATCTATCGAAGCGGGTCGGCCAGCGTAGGAAAAATGGCGGCTGATATAACTTAAAATTACTGAATTTGGGGTAAGTTTGTTTTATGTGTTCGTATGTCAAGATATTTTTGCAAGAGATCATTTTTCAAACCAATAATCCTGTTTTCTTTTCTATAATCTAGATGCTGATATAAATGTCAGTCATCCCAAATTCAATCCTACCCTGATATTGCGCACCCATTCTGATGAACATAATTTTTATTTAATTCTACAAATGGATTACTCGAATGTTATTCCATTTATTTTGCCATTGGAAATATATTTTTTTTGGATATTATTTTGCAATTACCATGCCTGCATATACACGACGATGAAATGTACGACATTTAATTCTGCCTAACCTAAAATTTTATAACTGACGACAAAGGAGTCACATATAGGAAATTGTCGGAGACAATTTCTTCACTTGGATTTTTTTACTTGGACACAAACAAATTTCTTCACTTGGATTTTTATTGTAACATAGAGGGATCAAGATACAAATAGTCACGAGAATTTTAAAATTTAAATACATCTTCTACAACCGGATTCATTTGAAGATATTGGTCATCGAGGGGATCTCCTTATTCATGCTGCGAGTCGATATTGTTTTAAAATGTTTACTCCATAGCTGTATGATGAGTTATACCTTTATGATTTATTGTCTGAATATATGAATGTGAATCCATTATGTTTGAACCTAATATAGATTGAAATCATGATTTTGAGTATGATATGAAAGATTTTGTTTGGTTTGATTTCGATGTAAATTCATGTTATATATAAGTTTCAATCTTTAACATTATTTTTATAACAAATATTTAAAAATTTCACTTTTATATTCAATTTTCATTTTCCTCTTATAGGAAATAGTTGGTACTATCCAAACAAAGTTTGATATTTTAGAGTCATGTATTATAATTTACTTCTACAATAAAAATGTAAATATCTCAAAATGCGTTGTCTCTCTATTCTCCTAATGCAGTACATCATTATCTCTCATATTCAGTTGATATTTTTATTTAATTTAATTTAATTGTTTGAATTCATTCTGTCTTCATATATGTTCACGATTAAAACATGACCCTGAGAGTAAAATTTTCATGAGTCTCATTGCCTCTATCGCTGACTGTTGGTGGAAGGGAGTGTTGGAGCATGTGTTGTGACCTGAATAAGTACGTCGAACCATTTGTACAGGTCACAAGCATATCAAAATCTGTTCCATTATCACACACCTTCTCAAAGGTTTAGCTAAAAGTCAACACGGCATCCATTGACTGAGGTGGTACGAAATTCGCCGGGTCAGCTAGTTTACAATAAAAAATATTCGAATTATACACGCATCTTAAATGTAACACGCATAGAATTATTATACTCGGTATCCATCGAGTTTAAATAATATTACTGCACACAGCGATCACACTTCGAATTTTTTTTTGTACAAATGAATAATTAAAAATAAAACATCGGGTGATTGAACTTTTAAACCCTCGTAAATGCTTTTTTCATTCTCAAATATAAACATGAAAAAGCTAAAAAGCGATAATTCCAAAAATAACACAGCTATATTTAAGTTCAAGCACTCGCTCATATTAATTAAAAATTAATCATCAATCCTCGACTGGGTATACTTAATTAAATGTACTTTGATGGGATAACGATTCAGTAAAATTCTGAATAATCAAGTGTGGGCGGATTTTATTTAATTAGTAACAAATCAAAATCATTTATTAATTAATGTTCGAGTTCTTTTTAATTAGCATTGAATCAATTTTAACTAACTCTGCTTGTTTATTAACAAAACATTAAATTATTTTTATATTGTATACACCTGAAAATAAAATTTACAATGATATTAACATATTTTATTATTCGATGAAATTTATGTACGTACACATTATCATCATCATCATTGGCGCTACAGCCCTGTGTGGGCACTGGCCTCCTCCAGAATCTTTCTCCAGCCCTCCCTGTCCTCCACCGCTCTCCTCCAGTTTGATATTCCGATCGCTCTTATGTCGTCTTCTGTATCGTCCAGCCATCTTAGCTTGGGCCTGCCTCTACATCTTCTGCCCTCTGGATTGGTATGAAGAACCTTTTGGGGACACGATCATCATTCATCCGGCTGACATGTCCCAACCACTGTAGTCTACGTACTTTTATGACTTGTACAATGTTGGGTTCGTCATATAACGCCTGTATTTCGTGATTATATCGCATCCTCCAAAGTCCATTATCATTTACTGGGCCAAAAATCTTTCTCAGGACTTTCCAAATATCAAGAGGCTGTTTTCGTCTCTTTTTGTTAATACCCAGCATTCAGCTCCATACACTACGACAGGTCTGAGAAGAGTTTTATAAATTGGGATTTTTGTTTTCCTTGTTAGTATTTTGGACCTAAAATGCTTTATTAGACAAAAATAACACCTATTGCCAGCGGCCAGTCTTGCCTTAATTTCGGTGCTGCAATTATTTTCATGAGTCATATGTACGTACCTACACACTATATTTTAATAAAATGATTATAAAATAGTCACTCTTAAAATTATGCTCATGTTATATGTAGGTCCCAATATTAATTTGAACATATACCTATCTATAATGTGTTTGAAATTTTATACTCAAAAACGATTGTAAAAAAATATAACATTTCAATTTCAACAGGTACAGTTACATTTGAGACTGCGAAATTCGTTCTATTTGGAAATTATGCCACGATGGGTATGAAGATAGTATATTTATTTATTTATTTTTTAATTTAAATATTTATTTATTTTTTATTTATTTATTTATTTGTTTGTTTGTTTGTTTGTTTGTTTGTTTATTTATTTATTTATTTATTTATTTATTTATTTATTTATTTATTTATTTATTTATTTATTTATTTATTTATTTATTTATTTATTTATTCATTTATTTATTTATTTATTTATTTATTTATTTATTTATTTATTTATTTATTTATTTATTTATCTATTTATTAAAGAATCGTGGATATACAGTGTATATAAATAAAATTTGAATAAGTTTTAAAGATAACACAGAAAAGAAGAGTTATACAGAAAAAATAAAGAATATACATACTTATATGAAATGAAATTAAGATATAAACATTAAACGAAAAATACGGAAGAGTTTTCAATGGTAAATAATACACAACTTGCATAAAAAAATATTATTATTATTATTTACTTTCTTTAGAAAGAATATACACATAGCAAATAAACAACAATCTGTAAAAGATAAGTAGGTACAAATGGAAAAAAAATGTGAAAACATGTTTTTACAATGTGAAGAAAATAATTTAATGTTTGGACTCGTTGACAAGTGCAATGTATAGGTGTCTTTTATAAATACGAAATCGAATCATTAAAGATATCTGTGTTTTGAGCATACTGATTCCCCAAACTCTGCAGTCTTTGTAAAGTTGATTTAGCCCGGTATACGCTAGTGTATGATGATGATATATACGTTAGGGTATTTGTAAGGTTTGGAAGATTCAGATGGCTTGGACATGTGGAGAGGATGAGTGAGTAACTGCCCGCCAGAAGAGTCCTTCACCATAGACCAGAGGGTGTGAGGCGTAGGGGGAGACCCAAGTTGAGATAGTGGACTGCGTCCAGGGGGACCTGGACTCTTTGGGCGTGATCAATTGGAGACAAAGAGCCGCTGACAGATCAGAATGGCGAAGACTTCTTTTGGAAGCCAGGTCCCACCTTGGGATGTGGACCTGATGATGATGACGCTACATCCCTTCGATTTCGTATTTAATGAAGAATTTCGATTTTCGAATTGAAGAATCGTTTAATTTAAAGGGTTATGTATACTATAAATTAGTACAAAAAATATTATATGTTTTCTTTGGTTAAATAATATAGTAGATAATATTTTTATAGTTGCGTGGGCTTCAAAGGAGTGTTATCTTCTCTGTAGGAGTAATGTAATCTATTCGCTTTTAATGTATGGTTAGTTTTTCATCCAATTACAATACTTTAATACCAATTAGTTAAATTTAACGTTGATATAAATACAACTGATTTAATTTTAATACACTGAAATATTCCTTTCAAAGACTTGTTGAGTATGTATTAAATATTAGTTAATAATGAACATCTATGAATGACACACAGGTAAAATTTGCGCAAGCGCGTAAAGCGTTAACGTCACTGAGTCTTGGAAGAACAACAAACGAAACTCTATATCAATACTTTGACTTTGACAATTGTGGCATGGTGACAAGTCATTTGATTTTGTACCGGAGCCCTCGGTTTGATTCCCAGCCGAAGAGAAACGTATTTCACTTGCTATACAAACTTGTTTCATGGGGCTGGAAGTGATTGTCGTTCGACAATAAACTGTTCATAATACAGGGAACAGGGCTAACTCACTTTCTCAACACACGTTTTATCAAAAAAAAATAATAACGCATTTTTATGTCATATTTTGCAAGGGAAAAATTACTCGGCGTCCATTTTTTTTAAATACAATATAAAAAAACATAACACATACCTACACTGAAAAAAATATTACGACAACCGAACTGGCTACCTGCGTTTTAGCCAAACATTTGTTATCAGTAATAAGGGTTTATCTAATTTGTGATTGTACGGTTTGGATGTGTGATCAAAACATTTAGTAGCACAATACCAAATGTTTTGTAGTCACTATAGTTCGGTTAATTTCAACGTAAAATTTTGTTATTATTAACAAAAACAAATCAGTGTCATTTTGTAAAATATCTAGTTACTATGTTTTAACTCGTTTTTTTAATGATTTCGACCTCACACTCAATAACAGTAACTACATATTACTAAATATACAGGGTTACAGGGTAAGTCGTACTGAATAATAACGTCCTTTAAAGGACGTTATTATTCAGGTCATTTCTGATGGATTTGATTCTATAATATGATGTCCGAAACTTAACCGTTATGGAGATATTGAATTTTAAAGATTTAAATTTAAAAAAATTTGGGTATTTTATCTATTTTTTACGGATTAGAGGTCTTAGGGTCCGTTTTTTATGTATCTGGTTAGAGGACATGTCAATTAATAAAAAATGATTAACAAAAACTGAACCTACTACTAACAGCTCGACAACGGTTAGAATTAAAGAATTATCACAAAGTGTTTTTCACTTTGAAGCGCTTTTTTTGAAAAAAAAAATATGGAGCTTATTCTGCAATAAGATAAGGATAGGTATGAATTTGGAATTATCTGTCATCTGCGCCAACAATGCTTTATTGAGACCCTATACTTCAAAACTATATTGTTTGAAATTAAATAAAAAAAACTTACGATAAAGATATGTATGAAAATTTTAAACTTAATGTGGTTACTTTTGATTTTATTTAGACTTTGTTATATTGGAGGCAAAACTATAAGGAGGCCAAAGATCGATTTGATCTGTAGAGCTATCGAAGAAGTTATAGAAAGAGCAAGATTACAATCTCCATAAAGAGAGCTGATGACAGCCTAAGAAAACCAAAATACACGTATAAATAAGTTAAGTATAGTTTTCAAATTAGCAGATTTATCTTATCCAACATTACACTTCCAGCTTTTGTTGGAGCTTCAAAATTAGGGAAGCGCTCCGTAAAGTTTTATATTATGTTAGGAAGTAAATAGCAATAATACGGGCTGTTTGTGAGAGGCAAGAGAAAAACTTGGAGGAAATCATCTTGTTTCCGATAAATGTAAACAATACTAATATCTTGTAATTAAGGCATTCTCTCCCAAAGGAACTCAATCAGCACATTATCTGTCGAATCAGTCTTAGAAACTGCGAGAAGTTCCGAGAAATTCCTATGTTATTTGTTTACTTATTGAATAATCATAGTTAGGTATTGTTTATTTGGTAGAGTACCATTTTCAATTTACGTAAATAAAATAATTTATTTTAATTCTAAATATTAATATTAGACATGGTCTTGTTATTGTCTGGCACCTTGGATTGGTTGCGTTTACAAGAGCGCATCCCCTTTCTATAGGTGAAAATTGCAGATTTTAATAATATTTATATGTCTTTTATGTGTTTACACCATCCATCTAATGACGATGAAACTTGATGAATAGTTCAGCGGTCATCCGAGAAGGTTTATGAATTTTCATTAATTTGACATGTTGCAAAGAAATTTATTCCGCAGAAATATCTATTCCAGTTCTCTTCGGTTCACAGATCACATCTGCAATTACCTTCATCTCTTTCGTCTCTTCAGTCCCTTTCATCTCTTTAGTCACTTTAGTCTTTTCAGTACGTTACGTTTTTTTCAGTCCCTGTTGGCCCTTTAGTTCCTTAAGTTCTTTTCGTGCCAGACAAAGATTTTCTTGTGACCGTAATTTTAAATGATATTAAAATCTGCTATTTTCACCTATGTATAAAAAAGAAAGATACTCACTGGAAACCGCAACCCCTCCCAGGTTGCCTTGTTTCAGACCTTTATTCAATAACGTAGTAAATAATTGAAAACTGGAATATGTTAGCTCATATAAGTACCTTAGATGTGTGGTAAATTAGTGATGAGTCGGGACATCAAATGTCACATTGAGCAAGCCTGTGGAATATTTTAGAAGATGCAGAAGATCCTGCCCAATAAAGTTTCTAGTGCTTTTGTATGGTATGGAAGCTTGGACACTGAATGTTGCGACAGAAAGAAGAAAATAATACTATTATTTGAACTCTGGATGTACAGATAAAATTCTGAAAATGAACTAGAGAGACAGAGTTCCGAACGACATCGTTCTTCAACGTATGAATCAAAATCTTGAGTTTCTTGACTGCAAAGACAAGAAAATAAAAATAGTTTGAGCAAATGATGAAAGGAAATGTACCATCTTCTGCAGCTGGAAATCCAAGGAAGGATATAAGAGAGAAGAAGATCAGGATGACGAAGAATTCCATGGCAGTGCAGTGATTCAGAAAAGGTACAACGTCACTGTTTCGGGCCGCTGAAATAAAGAAAAGATAGCCCTGATGGTTGCTAACCTTCTTAGGATGAGACGGCCCGTGAAGAAGAAGAATTCAGTAAGAAAGAGAATATCAAAAAACCAGTCATACATAAATGATTCATCGAAAACGTTGCTATCTCTCTAGATGATATCTTTTTTTTATTTTATTTATTGAAAACAATCATACAGCCAATTTAGTAGATAGGACAAGCAGACAGTTATACAACAAATAAGCCAAAAATGTTTGGTGAATATTGCTGGTTAAAAAACATGAATTGAAAAAGAAACATCAGTAACATAATATTTTTTGCTGTAGGAGAAGGAATTTGGATGGAATTGGGGCGTTATGGGAAGCGTGCGTGAGATCACTCAGAGCGATGAGGGAACGTGGCCAAAATGGATAGTTTAAATCTTTTATGCGATGAGTTGAAGGGATCAATGTCATGTATGAAAGAATCATAATTGCTGCATGCTCTGTATATGAAAGAGTGCTGCGCTTAATTTTTGCCAAAGATGGGAAGTCTGAATGTATATTTTTTCTAGTTTGTCTCGTCGGTATGTTGAAGGAAATTTTCCATTTTTCAAAAGGTGCATCGGTGTCAATAATAAGTACTGTTCACTATTTTGTGCAGGAATGTCATGTCAAAAACAGCTCGCCTGTTTTCCAATGACATTAACTTGTGGCATATTCGGGAAAGAGTGTTGTATGTCTTGTACGCATTGTATGTTTTCGATAATGTTCTCAATATGACAAAATACATAGCTGTCGACGTCGTAAAATCAATCATGGAAAAAATTGTTTCAATTAACGTCGAATAATATTTCTTCGAAAGTAAAATTTTTCCATTGCTCTTTTCGATATTTAAACGTTTATTTTATCGTTAATTTCTGATCGACACTTCAACCAGATAAAAAAAAATTTCCTATTAAAATTTGAATCCTCTCAAAAATCGAGTACCCAGTTGCTTATCATAATTGCTAAAGTAAAAATAAAATTCAATTACATGTTTATATTTATTTAAATTGCTACGTATACCAATGTGTCAAAGAAGCAATTACTTTACATTTTGAGCAAAATGCTTTTATAAAAAAACGATAAACATACTAATAAAAAGGTGTTTTCAAAACATAACGAATAAACGTTGAACGCAAATGGCAGTTCATTTGAGTCAACACGTCATACAGAGGTCGCCACATTATTAGACTCTTTATTTACATTAAAATAAACAAATTAATTAATGCGAAAACATTATCACCTCCAATATTATTTATAACTAGTTGCATGTAACACACGAAATACAACTTTCGATAGCGATAGTATGTATAGTTGAAGAATAAGTACAAAACTATAAACCCATAAATACAAATTATTTAATATTTAAAGATATTTGGTTTTCTATACAATACATGTACCTAGGTATGTATGTCAAGATAGGATAGTATGGAGGTTAGTCCTTTGATCCTACCCGGAAAATGAAAACAGCATGATGGTATGTATGTATGTTTGGAGATTAGTATCAAACAATTAAGTCTTCTTAGATATTGTGTGTAGGCGACTACCATACAAATTGTATGAAGCAATGTCGTCACTAAATTCAATTTTTATAAAAATTGTTAAAAAAAATTTGAGATGTACTAATACAATATTAATATTTTTTATAGATATCTTTATATATTTAATATCTAGTTGGGGTGTTTCAGCTTTTTTGATATTTTTTAAAAAATTGGAAATATAGGCAGTTAAACTCATAAATTTATCATAAAAAAATATTTTTCTAAATAAAAAAATGTTTAAGAAACCCTGGATTTTTTTTGAAAAAACCGTTTTGAGATTTTGTATTTGTCTATGTTTATACCAATTTTCAGCATTCTAGCTTTTATGGTTTCTGAGATATATGAAAAAATAAACCAAAATTTCAAAAGTTGATAACCCCTGACTGAAACATAAATTCACAATTCTGAGAATAAAATTTTGTAGGCCTATAATTGTTTGTATATTCTGAAATTTTGGGCTCTGTAAATTGAGCGGATCAAAAGTTATAAGGGGGGGACGAACACACAGACACACACACACAGACACACAGACACACACACAGACACACACACACACACACACACACACACACACACACACAACTCACATAAAATGTTCTACTCCGAATTCTGAGTAAATCCATGTACGGGAACATATATGCTACGAAGCCTCTAAGATGGTGTTTTTAGCTTGCAAAAAGTCCACTACGCCATACAAAATGTTCCTTCGTACACGCATCTTGGACTTAAACTGCCTCTTCCTTCAATAGAATTTCCTTCTCTTGAACGAATCGACACGACAGTTGGAAAATTCTTTGAATCATTGAACCCGATTGAACTCGGTTCAATGTATTATTCCTCATTCAACTGAAACCAAATTCTAAAAATATTTGAATGGCAATGCAGTTGAACTCGATTTTGAGCTCAATTTTTGAGGCGGTGGAATGGTTGACAGAACTTGATCCAAGGCTGTAAAACTCAGACGCTGCCCATATGGGTGAAGAGGATACAAGTACCAGAGCCACACGAAACTTAAAGTAAGTAAGTAAGCTCTATTTTGAGCTCTTATGTTAAGTTGGTTGTCCTGAAGACAAAATAGTATGCGCGACATAGAACATGATAGTTCTGTCAAACTGTAGCTATTTATAATATTTTCGTTTGAAAACAACGTAAATCAATAATTCTAATTGATCAAATCGCTTTTTAAATGTTTTTTTTCATATCTCATGACATTCGTTTTTGGGACGGCCACTACTACTCAATCTATCTCTTCGATCATCAGTCGTTCATTCTTACAATACACCCGAACGTCCTCAGGACATTCGCATTTTCTACAAAAAGTTCAAGATAAAGAAGAATACTATAAGTTGGTATCCAATCGACTAGATGATTGACGCGCGAATGATTTGCAAGCAGGACTGCTGTCATCGTTCGTTGATCTTCGGTTCATTCGGGAACTGTCGCGCTATGTGGTGTTCGTTGAAGAGCCACATTTTTTATGCTAATGTATAATTTTCGCTAAACATCTTGAACGAGCTCCGGTTGCGCAGAGCGCAAATTTGTGGCTTTTTGTTTCATTGGTTTACGTGCAAATCACCCCCCTTCTCGACTAAAAGCTCAACATATTTAGCTACAACTCTTAACTATTTTTTCAGTGACTCTAATAAAATGGCATGCGTCTGTAGTAGCCTAATGTCTTCGATAGATGGCTGCTGGAAACGGTATCACGTTCCAGTCTAGGGGCGGTGTAAAAAATACCGGTATTAAAAAACCGGTGTGAACTAACAAAACGTTAACGGTTTGAATTAAGTTGACACCTGTTCAAATTGAACCGTAATATTGGAATACAATATGGTTTTTCTCCATTGAAATTCGATACTACAAAGAAAAAAGCTTTTCAATTGTAATAAGATTTATAAAATTGCTTTTCGGCAAAGTATCCAGGTGAATATTTGTTGAATAATGGCCGATCAATCTTTTTTTAATCATTTTGAAAGATGGGAATACCAGAGATTTTAAGTATATGTATCAACCTAAACATTATGATTTATTTTTTGTTCTCATGCTGTACTTTATAAAACAACGACTTTAAACTGGTTTATGTGCAAAAAAACTATTCGCCCTGAATATGTCGTACAGGTGAATCAAAAATAAGGTGAATTTTGAAAAATTATATGAGTTTCTCATAAATTTCATCATCAGATCTTGACCAAATTCATATGGAACCAGCAGGGCTACTCGTGAATTTGATTGTGCTAAGATTAATTTCAGATTGAGACTTCTAGAATAAATTCATTTATCTATTTATTTAAAATCCTTTTAAACGAGTAAAAAAGGATTTTAAATAAATAAATATCTGAAGTAGGAACAATAAAACTTTATAAACATATAAACATGATACATACATAACATAAAAAAAATCAAATTAAAATTCAATGATATTTGCAATATACGATAACAAAATCCAAAAAAAACTCACCTGTACAGCATTCGCTCTTGTCTATCGGCCTCCATATATATCCTGTAGTACATAAAGAGCATAATGACACCAGGAACCCAGAAACTAACACTCGACGATATGACAGCATATGGTCTGTTCACTGTGAAACCACACACGTTTGGATGCTTTTTCCTAAACTCCAAGTGTTCCTCTGTCGTGTACCACTCCATGAAGATGGGCAAAAACGAAACTAGCGCCGGACTGCACCAGACCACGGCTAGCATCACACCCAACCGTCCCGTCGTCATTATTAGAGGATAGTCCAAAGGTTGGACTATAGCGTAGTACCTGTCCACTGAAATACAACACAGATGGAGTATGGAAGCGGTGCTGAAGTACACATCCATTGAGTTCCACACATCGCACATGAAATATCCAAACAACCACTTCCCGTTAGTCAATTCGACGCTGAAGTTGAAGCACATGGCCCAGATCGCGACCAACATGTCGGCGAAGGCCAATGATACCACAAAGTAATTCGTTATCACTCTTAGTTTTCTGTGACGCATTACCGAAACAATAACTAGTAAATTTCCGAAGAGTGCGGCCAAAATAATAAAAGCCATGATGCTACTCTTGAGCGTCTTGAGGACAACGCTGTACCAGGGGTTGAAGAGGATCAAAGAGCTGTTGGAGATGTTATACGAGTCGTCGAAGACGAACAAGCTGGAGTTTTGTTCCTGGAACAGAGTCGAGTTTTGAAACGGATGGCTCGAGTCCGAGTTGGCAAAGAATTGGGTGGTGTTGAGGGCTTCCGTCGTCCCAACATGGCCAACGGTTGTTGGAAGACCCTCCGAAGACCACGTATCTTGGACTGTGGTCTGGTTGACGAAGCTCTCATGATTGTATATCCTTTCGCTGATCAAATCGGGAACGAAACCTCCGTTCGCGTTCGGGAGGAAACTGGATGACTGTTTATCCATTTTTTCAGTTCTATTTTTGTTCCCGGCGTATCGTTACATTTTGATGGATTGATGTGTTTTTGTTTCGACAAAACAGTTGATATATTTTTCGACAGTTAATTCACATTTCGTTCCTTGAATTGCCTTTCATCGTAGCAGCGTATTTGTTTTCCTAGGAGCCGACACGTTGATTATATATCTGGAAATAAAATAAATGAATCATTAATCTTCATTTTTGACATCAACAGCTACAAAAAAATGATTTATACATATTCATACAAGTCTAACTCTTTTATACATACTATCACGCCATATCCCTTACGGAGTAAGCAGAAAGAACCAAGCGCCACTGATTTAATCAATTAATAAATATTATAAAATAAAGATAAATAGATAAACAAAAAAAATAAAAATACTAAACAAATAAGTTAGTTGTAGAAATTAAGTTCCAGAATAACAAAATGTCATTGTCCAAATGCAGATTTTGTGTTCCTGGTTTTTAAGAATATGTTCTCGTTTAGCCTTGTCCAACTATCGATTCGTTCAAGAGAATTTTTTTCTCTTAACGAATCGACAGTTTTAATCCAACTGTCGATATGTTCAAGAGTATTTATTTCTCTTAACATATCGATTAAGTATCAAGCCAAGATATGCGAAATTTGGTATGTCAGGTCTATTTTTCATGGTTTTTTCAACTTTCATGTCAAAAATCACCAACTTACAGGCTTCGCAGCATATATGTTCTATATTATATGAAATTAATGAAAAGATACTCAGAATTCGGAGTAGAATATTTTTGTCCGTCCCTCCCTTTTAACTTTTGATCCGATCAATGCACAAAGCCCTTATTTTTTTAATATATAGATAGGTATTTTGAATATAAAAAATATTTCAAAATATTTATTAAGTCAGAATCAGAAAAAACGTAAACATGAGAAATAATATAATTAATAATCAAACACAATTTCCTAATAACCCTATATTAAATATTTTCCCAATACAAAAATTAACTAACCAATAACTTCATTGCTCCCCCCACCAATAAATAGTTTAACTCAGCCCACACTACACTCATTCGGCGGTACTAATAACGAAAAAGTAGCGAGGTTGAACTATGGAATAGAGTGACTAAAACCTAACGGCCAAAAATCTTACTAATAACCAAGTTTTAAAACTTCTATTTTATTCCATGGTTTATATCACCATGGTAACGCTAAACCATCCGGTCCCCTAGTTTAGTGGTGGAATAGCAATAGTGAATTCGTGAGCTGTCAAGTCAAATAGACCGCGCGTATTGTATTTTGTCATTTTTAAAGAAATGCTTTTTTTTAATTATGGACAACAATCTGTATGATTATAGAATCGGCGATTTTGAAAGATCGTTTCAAGAAATTGAGCAGGTGGAAAGTTTTTTGATGATGCAAAATTTATAAGGTGTGTTCATAGGTGCGTTGTAATCCGTTTGTTGATTACGACGACATTAATTTTAGAAGAATGTACAGATTTTCAAAGGCAGGAGTTAGACATCTCGTAGATTTATTTGGAAGAAGGCAAATAAATGAAGATATTTATTTTCCATTGACAATTGTTTTAAAATAAATGTAATAAGTTATGTTGAAATAAGTTAAATTATTGGGAATTCAACCAAAACGTGACGATACATAAACAGTAAACCGTCAAAACCAACAGTAAACAAACAAACAATGACAAACATAGAAATACGATGATTCTCGATAGATGTCATAGATGACGGCTAATAAAGTCATAGAGAATGAACAAAAAATAGCATAAAGTAGAGAAAAAATCCGAAATTCCCGTTAAATGGCTGCGTTCACACAACATTCATTCCGTATTCCATGGTTTACTTAGTCCTTGTACATTTTTACATTATTAGTAAGAACCCACTAAACCACGAATTAGTGCCTAATACGTGGTTTACGTAGTGCGAGGTTTAGTTGGCTAAAACGAGTTTTAACGAAAATGTTATTAGTACCGCTGATTATGTTTACCTTAAGTCTGTATATTGTATGTAATTTATTTTAGTATACTTTGTATCCTCCTGAGGAAGGGAACTTTGTTCTCGTAACATGTAGAGGGATTTTTTATTCATTTGAATAAAAATTATAATTGTAGTGGTGTACACAAAGTTGTGTTTTATTTCATTGAATTATTTCAATATGATACCACAAAGTAAAAAACAATCGTTTGTCGATGATATTTATTAAGTGTTTATAGTTTGGTACCTACTTATTCTTCAATTATACATACATACTATCGCTATCGACATTAATTTGTATCTGGTCTCTTTAAAAATGTTTCAAATTATTGTGAACATAAATTAATAGCTGTTTTCAATATACATATACAGTTGTGTTACACCAAATGCATTGTAGAGATCGTTACTGGGATACCTAAAGGGTTTCTTGAGGATGATGCGAATTAATGTTTTCTTAACTATGTCCAATTGTAACAATGCATTTTTTAAAGTCAGTTGACAAAAGCATTATCGGGCGAAACAATTGTCTTGCAAAAGGATTAAGTCATCATTGAAAGTTCAAAGTATTGTTAATCTTATTATGCGCTAAAAATAAAACCATTAATACTAAGTCGTTGAAACGATTGAGAAAACATACGTTTTTCTTGAATGGGTAAATACCAATTTCTGAATGCGAAGCATTTATTACATATTCCTAAAATGGAGGATAAAATGGGGATTAACTACACCAGTACTTGTAGATAGAGTGGATAAGTTTGTTTGTTTGAATAACTTTACATGAAATGTCGACAATTACGAGTAGGTTTTAGCCGGAGTCAAAATGGAACAGTTGTGGACAATATGCAGATCTTCAAAGAGTGTCCCATTCCTCTGTTGAAATTAAATGATATGGAAAGAACAAAGTGGTTTGCATTGAATACATTTATTTCTTGACAAATATTTAACGATCTTGAGTTATTTTATTTTATTTGGAAACATAACAGCTTTTGTATATAATATAATACAGTTAAGAATTAATTAATAAGAAGCCTATTATAATGTTTCACAGAGTAGGTATTACAAATACATTTACGTCTAATTTATGAGAATATTGATCATGGAGGGTTAAGGAATGGGGTATGGTTAGGAAACTGGGAATTGAGGAAAGAAATGGGAGAAGGAAGAAGAAGGAAAGGACAGTTTCCCTAACCGATGCTTGTAGGCGCATTAAGAATTTGCTTAAATTCTTGTAGGGATAGATTAAATAGATCTGGCTGGGGGCTAAGATTATTATAGTAATATCAGCAGCGGTTGATAAAACTGTTTTTATCGTAATTAGTTCTTGACAAAGGTGTGTAGAATAGATTATGGTGACGCGATGTTCTAGAAGGGCAGTTAAAAGGTATTTTTCCAACAAGATTAGGACTATCGACCAGATTATTTAATGTTTTATGAAGAAAAAGGATATCTGTATTTTTCCTTCGTTTTTCCAAAGAAAGTAATTTGGGCTCCCTTAAAGATTGATCGTATATGTAATTTTGTATATTTGTTTACGGAAGTTATGAATGATCCTGAGTTCAAAGGAAAGTTTCTTGTACCATGAAATGGGTCTTCATCTTTTCTACACTTCCTTGTGTATATCAGTAGCAGAAAACTGATAATCAAATATTTTTAGACTTTTATTTAAAATTTTCAAATTCAGGTTAAGCAGGAGAATGTTTCTTTCACAGGTTAAACTTGAATAAAAAATAGTGTTACAATATTGACCAATAATTAATAAGGGCAAGGTTCTTCTTCTTCTGCCGATGGCTCTACAGCCCATATCTAGCCTTGACCTCCATCAATCCTCGCCTCCAACTCCTCCTGTCTCCTGCTGCTATCCTCCAGTCTGCTACTTGCAGTTATTGTTCTGCATCCTTTTTCACCTCATCCTCCCATCGCAGCCTGGGTCTACCGACCTTCCTTCTTCCACCCGGATGTCCCTCAAGGATCCTCTTAAAATAAATTAAATCTTATCAAGGGCAAGGTTAGGTAAGGTTAATTGATCAGAGATTATTTACTTAGTGAAATTCTATTACAACTGTATTACACAAAGAACGAATGTAAGATGTTATTAATAGAATGAAAGTTAACACATTGAGATGGTTTGGCCACTTGGGAAGAATGAATGAAGAACTCCATTTCATATTATACTATTATTTACCTCGTCACAGTGACCAAACGCGCCGTAACAAGGTGCAATTATTTATTTTTAGTATACAGTCCACTAATCGTTTAGCCCAAGTTGAAATCGGCAATTTCGGCGCTAACAGTATGTATGTATGTTTCTAATAAATAAATATTGAGTTGTACGCCTTGTAAAAGACTCGAGTCCATGGTACCATTGACAATTTTATGAAGTACAGTAAAGTCGTGTACGTCTAGTCTCGATATTAGTTGTTCTGAAATAGTCTAGCCTTTCATCGTAAGTCCTCAACCTATTGCACATCCCTGTTCGATATATGATGACTCTCGAGAAATAATTTTAAACAGATTCTATCCATATCAATACATATGAGGACTCCAGATACATGTATATAACACAAGTAAAATTGCTTCTGTATAGGGAAATTGAGTGATAAACTTCATAATTGATATTGTGAGAACCGAACACAGCATTTCTATCTTGACACATATCCATCACCTCATCACCTTACTAGTAATGCAATTTTTTACATAAATTTCTCAAAAGATATCTTATAGAAAGTGCATACTATGGCCCGGTATTACAGTCGGCCCTCAACTCATTGAGTTTGTTAAACTCAAGATTAATGTTAAGGGGAGATTTAATCCATTTCCGTATTACAGTGCAATATGACATGTCAGTTACTAAATCTTCAATTATAGACATATTTTACTTTTTCTGTGGTTATTATCTGTCAAATTTTAAATAACCTCAAATAATACCAACTACAAAACGGGACGCTACGACTTGAAATACTATTGTTTTATTATCCAACATGGTAAATTTAATTTTTTTCACCAAAATAATGCTTTTAAATGCCCATGTTCGTTTCAATATGGCTGTCAGTTTGTTTTGTTGTGTGGCGCCACCATCGATACAACTAACGCCTCTAGTGATAGAAACTGAAACTACACGCGTTGCCTAGCAAATGACAGTTGACTCACCGTTAAGAACTTAATCCGCCAGAAACGTTGAGTTAAATATTTGTCGTTTTAGTGACGTATTTGAGGGAAGATTAGGCCTAAATGGACACTGTAATACGCTATATTTTTGTAAAACTTGAGTTTAGCTCTTAAACTGAGACTATAATACCGGGCCTATGAGTTTCATGAATCACACATTCAAATCAGTCAATCAATTCACATACATGGGATCTCAGCTCACGGAATGCAATGAGGAAGCGGAGAAAATAAAGATAAGAATCTCAGTAGGTAACAGGACATACTTCTTCTTGGTGCCAGTATTTAAGTCTCGAAACGTCAACAGGAAAACCAAAATTATCCTTTACGAGACAATTATTAAGACTGTGGTTACATAAGGATGCGAGAAGTTGACACTTACAATAAAATCCACTGAAGCTTTGGATATATTTGAGAGGAAAGTTCTCCGCCGCATATGCGAACCAGTGAATGAAGGGGAAGTGTGGCGTATTAGGCGAAACGATGAACTGTACAGAATATATGAATCACCCAGTATCTCAACATATATAAGACTATCGAGATTGAGAAGGGCTGGACATGTTCAGAGAATGCCAAACATGCGAATCCCTACGAGAATTATGACTGATCATCCAGGAGGAAGAAGGAAATAGGAAGATCCAGGTTGCGATGGGAGGATTAGGTGAGGAGGGATGCAGTACAGCTCTTAAGTGTTACAAACTGGAGGACGGCAGCTGAGGACAGACAGGGTGGAGGCGAAAAGTTGAAGAAGGCCAAGGCTCGACTTGGGCTGTAGGGCCATCGAAGAAAAAGAAGATGAGTTTCATAACAGTGTTTTTGTGTGTATGGTGTATTGTGAAAACTTTTGACCTCTGGGAATCAAATATTTATTCAAAAATCTGATACAAACTTACTTCATAAAGATGCAATTAGGGATGATCAACCTTTCAAGAAGAAAACATGTACACTTACTATGTATTGGAGAGTTTAGTATTTATTTTATTTTAGGAAACAAAACAGCTATTACACATTATACATTAATAAAAAAGATTAACAAAGAAAGTAAGCCAATTACATAGTTCCACAGATTAATATAACAAAGACAATTCAAGCGAAAAAAGAAATGAAAAATATTTGTGATTATTTTAAAGTGTGGTGTAAGTGAACAATTGTGATGAGTGTGTATGTGTGTGTGTATTTTATGAAGCAAGGGTAGGAGAGGAGGAAAGGGTGAGTCGTCATATTAATATAGTATTGGACATACCAAAAACTATAAAATTTGATACAGAATGTATTAACTATAAAATTGATGATAGTTGTTTTTTAATGATTGTAGGCTATTGTTAAAAATATCTGGCTTATGATTAAGGTTATTGTACATATTGCAACAACAGTTAATAAAAGTGTTGTTTGTATAGTTTGTTCTTGAGTATTTAGTGGAAAAAGGAGGTTCTGGCAGTTTTGTCTGGCGGGGCTTTGAATGGGATTTGTCCTAAGAGATACGGACAATCTAATTGATTGTTGAGTAATTTATATAGGAAAAATATATCAGTTATACCCCTTCTTTTGTTGAGTGGTAACATTTGGTGATGTTTAAGAGATTCCTAATAACTGATACCAAGTCGTCTAGTTCTAAAATCGAGGTGTTTGATGAATTTTTTTTTTATTCTTTCTATGATATCTATGTGCAACTTATATTGAGGATTCCATTAAACCCACTCGTTTAATGTTATACTGTCAAAATTTAAATTTTTGTACGTTGCTCTTCTTCTGCTTTAGTTAGGACTGTGTCCTGTTATTCTCGGAGCCTGCTCTTGTGAAGTGGACGTCCAGCTATCCTTCCATCGTTTGGGTGGTCTTCCAGGTAGGTACGTTGCTCATTTTTTTTTAAATAAATAAAATATAATTTTGTTAGGTTTGGTGATTTAAAACGTGTAATATTTTAATGTGAAAGGCTCAAAACAAAGCATAATAGTTGTTTATATCAAAAATAGAAATAATCCATCCGACAAACAATGCCATTCAGGATTGATTCGTACAAAAAACAAATATCAAAACACATAAAAGACCTCCGAAAATGGCAAACTCCGTGAACAATTTAATTTAAAAGTTTTTCAAGAAATTTACAAAGTTCACAAAAGGAACCCATCCTCGATGTTCACAACGCGAATATCCCATCCTGTTGAGTTTCACTCAGATTTCTTGGAAACTTGTTCCGATTCACTGATTAACGTTTTGTTATAATTATTAAAGTTTATTTCCTTTTATTTTCATTTCAACACGAAATGTATAAAGAATTGTGTAATTCCAATATTTTCTATTATAAACGAGTTAATAAAAAAAACTAAAAAATAAGGACATTCTTTTGAAAGTTGTCTTCGGGTAAAAATAAATATATAAAAATACTCCTGAGGGGCAAGTCTGCTCAACCGGCGGAATCAAAACCATCATATGGAGTTCTATAATATCTTAGGATGTTAAAGAACTCCAGAAGGGGCATCGGCAGGCCCCAAAAAAATGGACCGATGATATTACCAGGACGGCGATGAGAAAATGGATGCAGATGGCATACAGACAAAGGAAGGAAGAGGTCTATCTCCAGCAGTGGAAGCAAGAAGGCTGATAAAAAAGAAGATGTGTTGTATTGGATATAAAATTAATGTGCTTTTTATATAAATTAGGCAGTTATTTAATACTTTAAAGTGCATTTTTATTGTTTTTTGTTTTTATATTTTCATTGCAGATGTTTTAAGAGAAAGTTTTTTTTTTAAATAAATTATTATGTCAATTTGAAATTGGAACTTTGAACATACCGCCGATACGGCGATAGGTACTAATAACCAAAAAGTAGGGAGTTTGAAACTTGGATTAGAGAAATTCAAACCTAGCGGGAAAAAGACTTACTACTAACCGAGTAATTTTTTTTTTATTTCTTTATTTATAACAATTAACAATATCATTTTACATATAATTATAAATCCACCTCACTAGGCTTTGCCTGTACCGAGATTAAAATTATATTTTAGTCCATGGTTTATATCACCATGGTAACATTAAACAACCCGGTCCCCTAGTTTAACGCTGGACTAATGAACTCGTGAGATGCCAAACTGTCAAATTTTACAAGCTTGTTGTATTTTGTCGTGTTTTCTTATTATTAAAGTAATAATAAATATTATGCAGTACCTAATTATGGACAGAAATATGTTATACTATAGAATGGGCAAGTTTGAAAGAACAGTTTTGGGAAGACGCAAAATTTATAAAGTGCGTTGCAACCCATTTGTGGAATATAACGACAATCGTTTTAGAAAAAATACAGATTTTTGAAGTGGGAGTTTCACGTTTCATTTACTTATATATATTTTAAGAAATACAAAATTCACGTCGACTTGATAAACCTCTTTTTTAAGTCGGTTTTTAAAATGTCAATAGTACCACAGTTTAAATCGTGTATTTTTATTCTTATTATTATCATCACAATGTTTTATATTGTTTGAAACTCACAAAAAATTTAAACGCGGTTTATGTGTTGCAATGACAGCACCGCTTAATCCATTGCAATCCATTACAAATCCATTGTGATCCATTATAAATCCATTGTGATCCATTACAAATCCATTGTCTTCTTGTTAGAAAATATGATTGAAATATTATTACACTTACGGACAGTTAAAATAGTTTAATAATATATGTTCCATATATGAATATAAAGAGACATTTTTAAAGATTGTATAAATTCTGGGTTCGTCTTCTTTATTTCTTTTCATTTTTTATATTCGTTTTTGCTTAATCTTTTGCTTGTTTTTTTTTAAATTTTATTTTTATTGTTCTTCACTACATAAATATTTTGTAAATTTATATATATTTTTTTCTTGATATTTTTTAGTTGTTTTATATAGGTAGGTACCTATTTATAATTATGTATGTGTGTATTTTGCTTCGTGGTTCATGAACATATGTTTAATAATTTGTAATTGTGCATGTAAAAGCCCATTTCGGCCGTTTATATAAATAATTAAAATAAATATCCCCGACAGTAATATTTGATACTTAGGAACGTCCATCCGTTAGTAAATCATAAACATACTTACGGATATTTAGTTAAACGTGTATGTTTACTGTAATTCAAAATTCCGTATTTCATGGTTTACTTAGTCCTTGTCCATTTTTACATTATTAATCAGAACCGACTAAACCATGAAGTAGTGCCTAATACATGGTTTACTTAGTACGAGGTTTAGATAGCTAAAACCAGTATTAACGAAAATGTTATTAGTACAGCCAGTTTTATACTTTTTTAGAAGCTCTGCCAAGAACTCACACATAATGAAACATGCGTACAAAGCGAATTTACTACGTATTATTTATACAAAAAATATGAATTACTTCACGCGAATAATAATTATAATTTTAAGAAAGATATGTTAAGAAATCTTTACCGTAAAAAATGTGTTTTGTCTGACTGTCGCAAAGATGAAACATTTTGTATGTAAAGTAGGTAGACTCAATTATCGTTGAGTGAGACGAGAATTAAATATAAGATATATTTAATAATATTGTACCCAAATGATGAATTCCAATTATTTTGCAAATTGCCTTATTTAACTCAGTAATTTGAATTAACGCACGAACAAAACCCAACCAGCGAATTTCATAAAATAAGAATTTACGAGAAACGAGTGCTTAGCGGAAAATGTTAAATAATAGGAACACAGAAATTATTATTATAACGTCAAGTTGTTTTTGAAGATATTAGCTACACAAGGCATTATTCATTACGAGAAAGCTCCAGGAAGACATGGAGCGTTTATTCGCGGAAAATTTCGAGGAAAAAAGAGGGCGTATTTCTGTGGCATCTATTTTATTTACTTTTTGGCTTCGTGGTCAGTGTCGATTCTCATAATATACGAAGTTAGATTGTAATTATGAAGAAATAAGCAATTATTTTTATAAAATATAATCGAAAGGAAATTTTAAACAAATCGAAAATATTTTATCTATTATTATGTATTGGCCAATCTACACATTTGTACATATTTTAATGTAAACAAAATTTCTGCAAGATCTAACTATGGGAAATTGTTTGAAATTTGATTGAATTCAAGCATTGTAAAGAGTTTTGTGTTGGCCACAACTCATTTATATACTGTCATCAAGTGTGCATAAAGTATATTATACAGTTTATGTACTTTTAGACTATGTGTAATGGATTTAAATTTGATTGAATGTACATACATACATACATACATACCATCACGCCGTTTCCCTATTTGGGGTAGGCAGAGAGAACCGAACGCCAGACTCTTCTATCTTGACATACCTGTTTTGCCTCATTTACATTCATACATCGCGTCATACATGCTCTCCTATTGTTCTGACTTCGTATGTTCCCCTCTTTCAAAATCTCATTTATATGATCATGCCAGCTCTTTCTCGGACGACCCTTACATCTCATCCCACTCTTTTCAGCCTTGTATACTTTCTTTGTCAGTCGTTCATCGTTCATTCTCTCTACATGTCCGAACCATCGCAAAGCATTTATCTTCATTCTACTCAAAATATCCCTTTCAATCTTACATTCTCTTCTGATATCTTGATTCCTTATCCTATCATAAATTGTTTTACCACACATTCGTCTTAGGGACCTCATTTCCACAGCGTTAATTTTACTTTCATGCGTCTTCTGCCATACCCATGTCTCACTTGCATACATTATGGTTGGAACGACAATAGCGTTGTGCACAGCGAGTTTTGCTGGCCTTGAAATAATTGGGTCAGCCATTATAGTTCTTAATGCACCATTTACTCTATTTGCTGCCGTTACCCTTCTTTCTATATCCTTTTCCAATTTTCCATCACGCTGAAACATTGATTGAATGTAAACGTTATAAAGGATTTTGTGTTAGCCACAATCCCCATATTTTACATAATATATATATTCATTAGAATCAAGTTGAATAAAAAATATTATAAATATAGGATGATGGGAAATGGTTTAAAATTGACTGAACAAGTATAGTCAAGAGTCTAGTTTTAGTCACATTTCATTCTTTTTTATATTTAATTTATTTTATAATATTTCATTTTATTTAACTATTATTTATTTTATTTTATTTGGGAAAAATCAACAGCTTCATAATATTACAATACAATATACATTAACATAGAGTAAGAACATTATATAGAAGCCACTGTGTATTCCACGAAATTCAATATATTTAATATACATAGAAATTTAGTATATGATAAAAAACTTGTTTTTTAGATAAATTAAATAATATTTTTTCGTGTGCGATGAATCATTAATATTAGAAATATTTTAACTATATGAGAAATTATGCAATTGTATTATGCCTGTATCTTTATTAATTTAACAATCTTTTGCAAAAATAACTTTAATTAAAACTATTGAAAAAACAAGATTATCATTACATAAATTTGTTTTTTCAATAGTTTTCTTCGAAAGTACTTTTTCAATAGTAAGGAATTTCAAATATTTTATGGAATACTTCCAAGATGACGGTGTTTTATGTCTAAATTACTTAATTTTTAAAATATGGGAAACATTACTATACAAAATAAACACCATGTTCTTAACATAAATGCTAAGTTATACTTATTTTATTCGTATAAATAACATTATAAATACGCACTTTAAAGTAAACAAATATTTTCCCAAGAAAAGTACACATTATTGATAGTTCTATTATTGAAAATTTTAGTATGAAAACGTAATTATTGAAAATATATTTTCACCACAAAAATAAATAACAAAAAACATATTTTTGTATACATTATTATAGAGCACGATCTATTGCTTTAATAAACTAAAATTAAATTTAGGTTTCCAAGAGCCAACGAACAAGGAAAAACAAGTATTCAAGAGACCCGAATTTATAAAAAGACTCGCTAAAATATCAATGTTTCTGTTTAGACAAGAAATGAAATTGTAGAGAAGAAATAAAATTGAGCATAATATAGAATATAGAGGAACACTAAATAATATACGTAAGATAAGAATATTCACAGGACAAATTCATAGTCGAAATTTACCGTCAATAACTTAAATAAAAAATAGTATAATATTTTCAAAAAATTTGTTGTACGAAGAAAATAGAGACGTATAGTATCATGACAGCAATCTGTTCTCGTTAAAAAATAACGTTATTATTTTAATTATATCAATTTTTGTATGTTTCTGATACTATACGACTCTTTAATAAAACTAAAAATGTGATCTTCTTAGCGAGATAAATAATGGCGTTGGGTAATGGGACGGATGGGATTGGAGGACGACTAAGTAGAGATGCGGCACAGCTCCTGCAATTTTACTCATCTGAAGTGTGACAGCTGAAGAAAGTAGTTGTAGGGATAAGAAGTTGAAGGAGGCCGACACTCCATTTGGACTGTAGCGTCATCGAAGAAAAATAATAAACAGTCAAAGAATGAAATGAAAGGAGTATTGGGAGACGGTTTTTTAGTTAAAATGCTGATTAATAAGTTTTAAAGAATATTTATAAGAATGATTATTTGCGTGTTCAAAAGGTATTGTTAAAATCTCATCTCTCTATATTAGATATACGACAGACAATTGGGTGCCACTGATAATTAATTCATATAATAAAAGATAGTACTCACTCTAAAACTTGTTTATTTAACGTAATGTTTACATAGCATTTGTTCAATAATTTTTATATTCAATTTACACGAAATGAGAATGTAGAGGAGAGTCCGCGATACGTCAAGCCACGGCGACTGGAGAAATTCCGAATGAATTGCAAAAGTGGGGATAACTATTTATAACCTCCGCTTGTGTTGGTAGCAATGACAAGTCAGTAGTGATGTGGGAACATGTACATTATGACATGAATACACAAGAAACAATGAAAAATAAAAAGATACATACATATCATCACGCCATATCCCGTACGGGGTAAGCAGAGAGAACCGAGCGCCATACACCTCTATTTTTGCACACATTCCTAGCTTCCTTTACATCCATGCAACGTCTCATACATGCTCCTCGATTTTTCAGGCTTCTTATATTTCCTTCTTTCAAAATATCATTCACATGGTCATGCCATCTCTTTCTGGGGCGGCCCCTGCTATTCACTTCATCTCTTACACCCAGTATATTTTTTTGGTCAGACGTTCATCATTCATTCTTTTAATATGTTGTTTTTTTTTGTTGCTCTTACCTACATACCAACCTATGATCATATTTTATTTTTTGCAAACTTGTATTATTTTATATTAATCATAACGACAAAATGTAATAGGCCTTAATCCTTGATGTTACTATTGTATTGTACTTTGTCTTAACGCTGTTTTTTATCCAACTTTAACCTAAATAAATAAATAAATAAATATGTCCAAACCACCTAAAGGAATTCACTTTCATTTTACTTATAATTCTCTTCTTTATCTTGCATTCTCTCATTATGTCCTCATTTTTCATTAAATCATAATATACGAGTATATATATCGTTCTATTACATACTCTTCTTAGTGATTTATTTTCCATAGCATTTATTCTACTTTCATGCGTCTTTTGCACGTCTATGTATTACTGGCATACATCAAAGTAGGCACTACAATTGCATTTTGGCTTCCTTTGAGATGTTTAGATCGGACATTACTGGTCTAAGTGCTCTGTTTATTCTATTACCTGCCATAATTCTTCTTTCAAGGTCTTGATCAGATCTTCCATTCCGTTCAAACATACTCCCCAAGTATAAATATTTCTCGCTAGAGGAGAGAGAGGAATAAAGATGCCATAGATAGAATGAAAGTAAACACATTTGGAGAGTTTGACAACATGGATTGAATGAAGCAAATTTTAAGGCAAGTTTGTAATGCAAAGAAATTTGCTTGGGTTACCCAGATTTAGCAGAACGCATTTCAAATATTTTTTGACAAACTTTTCAACATCTCAATAGGGACGAAGTTGGGAAAAAAAAATATTAGATTTGCATCTCAAATGTTGGAAGAGCGCAGGTTCCACGACTTTTCCGCTCTCCAAAGACAGAAGATAGCAAATGCAAGAATGAGGATGTGGGGGTCTAGCAATTCTATTGTTAAAGTAGCTGGTGTGTGACTTGACTCTCCAATTCACAACAGGTGGACATCAATTATGCAGTGAATTAAGTAAATTTAATAGAAATTTACGGTTATATTAATTTGTATTTGTTTTTTATTATTGTTTGTATATTGATGCGTTATTCTTTTCTACTTTTCTGTTATTCTTTTTTATTTTAATAGTATAATGTCAGAATCGCGATTCGCGCGCACGTAGGACAAAACCGCCGCGTCGCACCGCATCGCTTTGAATTCGCGTATAACCGCTTCGGATCGCTTCGCAATCGCGTTCGCTTTGAATCGCCTACGTACATAGGACGTCGCATTAGATTGATTAAAATTATACATCGAATGGTGTCAAATTAATCGAGATTTGTGTTATTTTTCGCGGTGAGCGACTTCTGGTTCTTCTTCCTTTCACGTCTCCCATTTGGACGATCTTTTTGAGTACTTTTTTCGAGTTTGATTTCCACCAACATAATATATTATGCAGTTGTACAGTATAGACGCTTAAATTCTTTCTCAAAAGGACATTATGTATAAGATAAGAGAAACTTCTTATGAATTCTAGTTATTTCCGTAAATGACTCAAATTCGTTTGTTCATCCAAAGAATTCCCGAGAAGGGCCTAAAGTCATCCATCATGATTTGAGCTCAGAACTCAACCGTTAAATTTTCCCGCCATTTATATTAATTTCACCCGTCACTTCTAATATATTGCACGGTATTATGTTTAATGATAAAAATATTGAAAAGCTCTATAAAACTTCTTTCTTTTATATTAATAAATAATAAATTAATAATTTATATAGCGCTGTTTTTGTGAATATCTCACCTCAAGGGCGCTGAAAAATTGATTACGTTGCATCATTTTGGCTCTGGTAAGATTTGCGAAAAAGGTGCGTTTTGAGTTTTTTCTGAACGAAGATATATTTTCGGTTTGTCTGAGGGTGTTGGGAGCTTATTCCATGCATTTGGTCCTGCCACAGCAAATGCACGATCACCGAAATTAGTTGAGTGCACCCTGTTTATTTCAACTAATTTCCCAACCATGGATGAAGAAGCAGAACGAAGTGATGATTGTCTGTCATTTATTGAAAGCGGAATGCACAGTTCGGAGAGGTAAGTAGGAGCCATACCACGAAGTGCTTTAAAGATTATGAGACAAAGCTTATATTCAATTCTTTCGGGGACTTTAAGCCCATTGGCTATGAAGAAATAAATAAATGCATGGATACAAATCAGCATTAATTTGTACAATCAACTACCAGATGACATTAAGCACTGCCAAAAACTCCATTTTTTCAAAAAAAGTTAAAACAACACAAACTGCATGATAGTACTTTCAAATAGATTCTCCTGTAGGTACTCCCGGCTAACTGTTGAATGGGCTCCACTATGGTTGAATTTTCAAATATTTTTTTTTTGTAAACTTCATTGTAATGTTATTGTTCAACACATTGTATAGCATGTATTAATCTAACAAAATGTCAATATAAACCAAAATGTATGTCAACACTCATACCAGCAAACGCTGTCTGTGTTGAATTTTAAAATAAATAAATAAATAATAAATAAGTTAAATTTTAATAAATTATTAAATACCAGTATTATTAGACAAATTATTATCTGAATAAAGACGTAGTTGGAATATTATAGAAGAACTATTGAGATATTAATATTTCAAAACATATTATTTACTCCCAGGACGGATGAAAATCCAATGTAGGTATACGTATAGGCAATGTATAGACAGTAATACAAAAATATTCGAAATACAAGCGTTCTTCCCTAATCGAGTTTTTAACATCTCAATAAAGACAAAGTTGGAATATTATAGAAGAACTATTGAAATATTAATATTTCAAAACATATTATTTACTCCCAGGACGGATGAAAATCCAATGTAGGTATACGTAAAGGCAATGTATAGACAGTAATACAAAAATATTCGAAATACAAGCGCTCTTCCCTAATCGAGTTTTTAACATCTCAATAAAGACAAAGTTGGAATATTATAGAAGAACTATTGAGATATTAATATTTCAAAACATATTATTTACTCCCAGGACGGATGAAAATCCAATGTAGGTAGGTATACGTATAGGCAATGTATAGACAGTAATACAAAAATATTCGAAATACAAGCGTTCTTCCCTAATCGAGTTTTTAACATCTCAATAAAGACAAAGTTGGAATATTATAGAAGAACTATTGAGATATTAATATTTCAAAACATATTATTTACTCCCAGGACGGATGAAAATCCAATGTAGGTATACGTATAGGCAATGTATAGACAGTAATACAAAAATATTCGAAATACAAGCGTTCTTCCCTAATCGAGTTTTTAACATCTCAATAAAGACAAAGTTGGAATATTATAGAAGAAATATTGAGATATTAATATTTCAAAACATATTATTTACTCCCAGGACGGATGAAAATCCAATGTAGGTATACGTATACTTAGCCAATGTATAGACAGTAATACAAAAATATTCGAAATACAAGCGTTCTTCCCTAATCGAGTTTTTAACATCTCAATAAAGACAAAGTTGGAATATTATAGAAGAACTATTGAGATATTAATATTTCAAAACATATTATTTACTCCCAGGACGGATGAAAATCCAATGTAGGTATACGTATAGGCAATGTATAGACAGTTATACAAAAATATTCGAAATACAAGCGTTCTTCCCTAATCGAGTTTTTAACATCTCAATAAAAACAAAGTTGGAATATTATAGAAGAACTATTGAGATATTAATATTTCAAAACATATTATTTACTCCCAGGACGGATGTAGGTAGGTATACGTATAGGCAATGTATAGACAGTAATACAAAAATATTCGAAATACAAGCGTTCTTCCCTAATCGAGTTTTTAACATCTCAATAAAGACACAGATGGAATATTATAGAAGAACTATTGAGATATTAATATTTCAAAACATATTATTTACTCCCAGGACGGATGAAAATCCAATGTAGGTATACTTATAGGCAATGTATAGACAGTAATACAAAAATATTCGAAATACAAGCGTTCTTCCCTAATCAAGTTTTTAACATCTCAATAAAGACAAAGTTGGAATATTATAGAAGAACTATTGAGATATTAATATTTCAAAACATATTATTTACTCCCAGGACGGATGAAAATCCAATGTAGGTAAACGTATAGGCAATGTATAGACAGTAATACAAAAATATTCGAAATACAAGCGTTCTTCCCTAATCGAGTTTTTAACATCTCAATAAAGACAAAGTTGGAATAGTATAGAAGAACTATTGAAATATTAATATTTCAAAACATATTATTTACTCCCAGGACGGATGAAAATCCAATGTAGGTATACGTAAAGGCAATGTATAGACAGTAATACAAAAATATTCGAAATACAAGCGTTCTTCCCTAATCGAGTTTTTAACATCTCAATAAAGACAAAGTTGGAATATTATAGAAGAACTATTGACATATTAATATTTCAAAACACATTATTTACTCCCAGGACGGATGAAAATCCAATGTAGGTAGGTAAACGTATAGGCAATGTATAGACAGTAATACAAAAATATTCGAAATACAAGCGTTCTTCCCTAATCGAGTTTTTAACATCTCAATAAAGACAAAGTTGGAATATTATAGAAGAACTTTTGAGATATTAATATTTCAAAACATATTATTTACTCCCCGGACGGATGAAAAACCAATGTAGGTATACGTATAGGAAATGTATAGACAGTTATACAAAAATATTCGAAATACAAGCGTTCTTCCCTAATCGAGTTTTTAACATCTCAATAAAGACAAAGTTGGAATATTATAGAAGAACTATTGAGATATTAATATTTCAAAACATATTATTTACTCCCAGGACGGATGAAAATCCAATGTAGGTAAACGTATAGGCAATGTATAGACAGTAATACAAAAATATTCGAAATACAAGCGTTCTTCCCTAATCGAGTTTTTAACATCTCAATAAAGACAAAGTTGGAATATTATAGAAGAACTTTTGAGATATTAATATTTCAAAACATATTATTTACTCCCAGGACGGATGAAAATCCAATGTAGGTATACGTATAGGAAATGTATAGACAGTAATACAAAAATATTCGAAATACAAGCGTTCTTCCCTAATCGAGTTTTTAACATCTCAATAAAGACAAAGTTGGAATATTATAGAAGAACTATTGAGATATTAATATTTCAAAACATATTATTTACTCCCAGGACGGATGAAAATCCAATATAGGTAGGTATACGTATAGGAAATGTATAGACAGTAATACAAAAATATTCGAAATACAAGCGTTCTTCCCTAATCGAGTTTTTAACATCTCAATAAAGACAAAGTTGGAATATTATAGAAGAACTATTGAGATATTAATATTTCAAAACATATTATTTACTCCCAGGACGGATGAAAATCCAATGTAGGTAGGTATACGTATAGGCAATGTATAGACAGTAATACAAAAATATTCGAAATACAAGCGCTCTTCCCTAATCGAGTTTTTAACATCTCAATAAAGACAAAGTTGGAATATTATAGAAGAACTATTGAGATATTAATATTTCAAAACATATTATTTACTCCCAGGACGGATGAAAATCCAATGTAGGTAGCTATACGTATAGGCAATGTATAGACAGTAATACAAAAATATTCGAAATACAAGCGTTCTTCCCTAATCGAGTTTTTAACATCTCAATAAAGACAAAGTTGGAATATTATAGAAGAACTATTGAGATATTAATATTTCAAAACATATTATTTACTCCCAGGACGGATGAAAATCCAATGTAGGTATACGTATACTTAGCCAATGTATAGACAGTAATACAAAAATATTCGAAATACAAGCGTTCTTCCCTAATCGAGTTTTTAACATCTCAATAAAGACAAAGTTGGAATATTATATGAGAACTATTGAACTGTAACTGTGTAATTGTACTGTAACTGTTACTGTACTGTAACTGTAATACTGTAACTGTGTAATTGTATAATTACTGTAACTTTGACACAGAATCCCCGACTACCATACACTGACCTACTTAATAATTACAATCTATGCACACTAAAAGATAGACGTACCCTAATTGACATGACAACACTACACAAAATAATCAATAGCACTTTTGACTGTCCAGCACTCGTTAGCGCTATTAACATACATGCACCACTCAGATGCCTACGAAATAATTTACTCTTCCTCCCCTCAACTTCAAAAACAAATGCAGGATTTAGGAAACCAACTAACAGAATGTGCAATGAATACAACAAAACCTTCCCAGACACACACATCTTCTCCAAATCATACGCAGCATTCAAACATGAAATACGACACATTCAAAAATCATCACCACAACACGCGATGACATAATACACATACACATACACCACTTGTACTTTTGAATTATGGCTTCTTAATTTTTAATTTTAATATTTTAACTATTTTTATGTTTTTATAAAATTATTGTTTTTTTTTTGCCCCTTAATGTTTTTGTATAATCAATTTCTTAACTACTTAATTTCATAATGTTATTTCTTTATTAATTCTTTGCTTGTTTTTTATTATTTATGGCCTTTTATTTGTTATTTATTTATTTATTTATACATCTTCTTGTACATAATATAAACAAATATAATTGTTATTGTGTTACTCTACAAACTAAATTGTGAATACTGTAAGGTTGCAGATAAACGTCGACTTAACATATTGCTATTAGTTATACACATTTATATTCTGTAACTGTTTGTATTCCTAAATAAATAAATAAATAAACTCCACCCACATATTTGGCAACGCTGTGGAGTTAATGTAGCTCCACCCACACATGTGACAACGTTGTAAATGCTGAGTGAAGTGGAAATTAGCTTGTTTTTGTTTTAGTTTCGTTTGGATCTTGATAATGCCAAGTCACCTTGGCGAAAACGTTCGATCGTTAGTATAAAAAACATTGTGGCAAAAAACAAAGTTATTTATTTATTCATATATAATATTATAATGTGCACATATATAGGAGGTATGCAGATACAAATATTTATATATGCTCAAATATACATCGTATAAACGGAGAATAAAATTTTGTTTAGTTCTCTACCCCTTTGACAGAAAATTTTCTTTGTCATTTTATTATTTTTCGCAAATTTGTATTTCATGTTGACATAAAACTCGAAGTATTTGAGCCTTTTCTAAAGAGACTTTTGATATTGAATTAAAACTGTTGTTCTCAAACATTACGTATATGATTTTTTTGTTGATTATCCCCTTTTCTGTGTAATAATTATACAGATTGTATTCTGAAAAATTCATCACAATGAATCTGTGTTTGTGCTGTATACTATGTGTTATAATATGTACGGCGTATTTACTCTACAAAATGATGTGCCTTTTTAGCAATTTAAAAAAAAATATTATATCATTTTTTTAGTTTCCTGAGCTTGGGGTCACATTGAAATTTCACAGTTAAATAATTTCAAAGCACTGATTAGATATCCATCAAAATCAATTAAAGTCTAAGCGATTATTAGATATGCAAATTTGAAAATAATCAAATGTGTGCTTTTGTCTATAATCGATAAAATAGAATGAACACCCCGTGCATAGTATACAGCACACACAAACACATAGATACATTATGATGAAACTTTCAGAATCTTAGCATGATACTCGTTGATAATCACCAATAAATAAAATAAAATAAACTATTGCGAACTCATAAATCCCCAATTTATTTCTTCAGGTCGTGAGGAGTAAAAAGAATATATTTAGTAATCTCGTTTGATTTATGACTGTATATTTTTTTTACGTTTTTCGAGGGGCGACAAATAACTTTGTATTTTACGAATCCAGTATTGAATACAGCTGATAATGAAAAATATACGTAGTCTTACAAGAATAATATGACATTTGAAAAGAAGTTGGTGCTTTCTGTTCATATACTAACAACAAAAATAGAAAAATCATTCATAGACGAAAAATATACATATATAATGTATATTCAAAATGACATCACTGAATAAAGTGACAAGTGATAGACGATAACATAATTCATTTCATAAAATATGTTGTTGTTAAGGCCTATTTTTGAGTGAGTGACGTTATTGTCGACATGAGAACAAAATATTTAATAACATTTTACATGTCCATGTAACAAAGACTTAAATATCAATAACTAAGCAAGTTCGAATAGGGGAACAAGATCGATCGAGGTAGGATTTGATCCAGCTTCCTCTGGGCTGTGTTCAGATACAACACTCGACGTCGGGTGTCGGATGTACCAGAAGTTGCACATTATGGCGTTTTTCACACCAATCTCACTAAACGCTTTCGAGCGACATTTCAATCTGAGCACAGAAAAGAGCGTTTTAAATGTCGAATGTCATTTCTAGGTTATAATAATTTCAACATAAATTAATCAATAACAGGAATGAAGAAAAGAAAAAAAAAGTATACAGAAAGAACACCAATCACTAAAGATTTATGAAAAATTAATATCCTCGTTATTTCGATGAAAATCAAAATAATCTTTGTTAAAATCCAATCATTTTTGTTATATAACTATTTTAATTTATTTAAGATTTTATACACGGTTCACATACAATACACATTTCCATAATATCAAAACAATGTAACCGTGCAGACAAAAATCCCACAAGGCAAAGCCTGTCTGTGGGTATACCTATTAAAATATAGACAAAATTATTTTGTTAATAACATCAGATAACGATATAAAATGATAATATAGGAAAATGGAATATATGTACAAAAAATGTAAAGAAAATAACTAATAGATATAAAAACATAAATACACATAAATCAATAGGTAGGTAAATACAAAACAGCTAACCGACAGCGAACGGTCCTACCAAATATTATAACTGCAGTCGACAGCAACAACACTTGGCATGTATAAAGATATGAATGTCGCAATCAACATACATATTTTATATATGTTTGATTCCTTCCCTGGTATGTAAATCTAAACATAAATGTAAGTTTTAATAAATACCTCTTTAATTACATTATATCCATGATATGCGTAATCATGAGGGTTTTGATTTCACCATTTGACCAGACTTACCTCACATGACTGTTGTATCATATGGCTTGGACACTGACAGCAAAGACTGTGGAGATGCTGGACATCATTAAATAAGAATTCTGCGTTAAATCCTTGGACCCGTCAATGATGGACAAACACGGAGGAATAGATTCAACGATAAATTGCACAACATTTAATATAAAGCTCCCAAACTCACTTGATACATAAGAACAAGCAGGCTGAGAAGGACTGGGCATGTTCAAAAAATACCATCATCGCAAATACCAAAAAAAGACGCACCCAGGTGACAAAAGAAATGTCAGGAGACCGAGGCTGAGATGGGAAGACGAAATTGTGAGGGACGCGTCACAGCATCTGATTTTGCCAAACTGTAGAATCCAAGCGATTAACAAAAAGTGTTGGACGAGGAAGTTGCTGGAGGGCAAGGCTCGAAATGGGCCATTGAAAAAGATTTAAGCCTGACCGGATATAACAAAAAAATCATTCATGCATCATATTTTTGAAATATAAAAATTCATGTGTCACAATATATCATCAAAATAAATTATTTCTTACCTTTGTGTAAAGCCTGAAGTATTTTTATCCTAAGAAAAAAGGAGTAAATTTATGATACGTCAAATAAAGACGGTACCTATATTTCGAAACAGATTTCACGGAAAAAATTTAAGGTTACTACTGCACGTGATTCAATATTATAAAAAAAAATATTTGTTTTTAATTTTTACGTGTTTTTTGGATAATATGAGACTTTTGAAAAATAAAAGGAGACATCTTACCTACCTACAAAGACATATTTAAAAATTAAAAAATGTACCTATTTATATTTGAGTACTTACCTACTGTAATAGTGTGAGATGTATGCAGATGATAATGTTCTGTTGGTAGAGAGTATGGAAGAGTTACAGTATATTATGTAAGTATGGTATATGAAGGATGCATAGAGAAAACGGACTAAGGATGAATGCCAGGAAATTAAAGGCAATGGTCTTTGAAAAAAGTGAAAGCAGAACAGCGTGTCAAAAAAGAGTAGATAACGAATGACTCGAGCAAGTCGACGAATATGTCTATCTGGGAAGCATGTTTCAACGGAATGGACGGCTTGATAAGTATCTATTACTTCTGATTCCCATTGAACTATAATATGTACTACGTACTTATAAATGATTTCTGTATCCATGATTTTTTTACAATGACCCGTAAGAACCAGTTAATTGAAAATACAACAGGCAAAATAACATCTCACATAGTTCAGCAATGAGAGATGATACTGGTGTGTGGAGATACACGTACGTGCAGTGCTTCCTTTTATAAGGTTTTGCACACACGCACAACACTGTCTCTGGTTATCCCGCATTGTGGGATATACCGTTTAAATGAACGAATGAATATTTTAAATTTTCATTTAGGTACCTATTTCCAATTTTTATATATAGGCAGGTACCTACATTAATTTTTATTAACAGTTTGCAACAGTACACACACTTTCATAATCTAACTTTTATTATTGTAGGTGGGAAGAGATGTCATTAGGCTTTCCATTGAAAAGTATGTATTTATAAGCATTATACATAAAAATAGTAAAAAACATTAATTTACGTTCTGTTTATATACATTTTCATTCAAAATTTAAAACGTTGTCAAATGTTTGTGAGTTCATTTTAAATAACAAAAATCAAATGAATATAAATAATTTTTTAATGTTTATTTGATTTGCTTAAAAATAGTTGAAATGGCAGCTGTTCAATCTGAGTTTGAGTACAAAAAAAAAACAATCCTCAGTAATACTCACATTTTCATACGTTATGTTCGTAAAAAAATTTTGTTTATTAAAACCTAATACAAATTAAAAAAATATTTTTTATCCTGTTTCCAGTCATTTATCAGATGCAACTGAGGATATGCTTCATTTATTTGTTGATTTATCTTTTTCGTGTAAATCAAATGTTCTTTATAATTTTGAAGTTCACACCTACCCGACGGGAACTTTAGACTGCCTCAGACTAACCTGGCAGGTACACAAAACAATGTGTATTACAAAGGTTTTCAATTGTGTAATGATTTACCAGAATATGTGAAGGAAGCATCTGGTCTTGTCGCTTTTCGTCGCCTAGGTGTTGAATACATAAAGGAAAAGTTCTGCACAAATTGGAATATTTTCTTGTTATTTTCACAAATTGTTTTTATATATAATTCATACTGTGTAAAATTGTTATTTTTTCAACATGTTAATATTCTTTTTGTTTATACTAGATGAAAGAAAATGCATTTATTTATTTATTTATTTAATATTGCTTCTCGGGCAACTAACAGGTACTATGTCAAATATTAATTTAACACGCACCCAATAACAAGTTGCCACATTCTGGAGACTTGCGATATTAATCGTCTCACAGATCCAGACTGAAAACACAATTAAAAACTGTGTCTCCATCGGGAATCGAACCCGAGACCCTTGGCTCAGCAGTCAGATATCTAACCAACTGAGCCACGAAGGCCGATTTATTTATTACATTTAAATAAAATATATACATACACCAAGGTGAGCTTATTGCCTTAAGGAAAATTCTTACAATCGATTTGCAATACGTAGTTGATAACAAAATACCAACTTTTGAGTAGGGCTTTGGAGTGCCGAAAAATTTGAGCTTTCTTCGAATGTACATATTGTGTCAACTGTCACAATGTGCTCAGTAATTCCTCGTGACGTTAACAAATATTCATCTTTGTGTTGTGTGTACTTTAAGGGCATCATTACTCAGAATGGGTCATGTATTTGGTGTATGTGTCATTAGGTAGAGAGGTAGTCTTCTGAAGAATGAACGACCCACTTAATTTCCTGTCAATTTCTCCCTTTTCCACCGTCTCCGAGACTTTCATCTTCTCTTTCTCTCTCATTCTCTTCTCCTTCCCTTTCTTCTGCCATTTGTTGTTATTTCGCCTTACAGCGGGCCTTTTTAAATGTCATTTGTCTCTTCGTCCAGACCTCTACGAGATATTTCTATTCCTCACTTGTGTTTTTACGGCTGTTTGTCGGATTGGTTTCCATACCTTATTTTAAACCACAATATATCATTTTTAAAATAAATTCACAAAACTCACAAATTTAATGTATTTTTTTAAATTAAAATATATTTTTTAATATTCTATTTACATACATATTTATTTATTTATTTAATAAAATACACGGCATAAGCCATTTACATGTTACATAGAATTACAATTTTTTTTAAATTAACAACATTATATATTAAAAAGAAAAAAAACAGAATTAACAAAAAATTTCATTTAAAAATTTACAAATACTGGTCGAATATATAAAAAAATACAAAAACAACAATAAATTAACAAAACAAAATTTTAAAAATGTTTTTACACAGAGAAATAAACACATGCATCAATTATTATAACATATTGTGTAATATTAATAGGATAATTACAAAAAAAACAAAGAATAAAGAAAACTGGAAAGTTAGCTATTGAATTTGAATTTTGAAAAGACCTATAAATATTTTTTTTGAATACCGGCAAGCCATCCCCGAAAATATCTGCATCAACACACAGTTCATTTCCTAGCCTATGCAATCTCGGTATATTGGTGCAAAAGGGGCAATAAAAGCTAAAAATGAAATAAAATTTATGGTACAGTTCAGGAGTGACATCTGTGCGAGAGCATTGTCACCTCATCTATAAGGACTGATGCTTTCATTGATAACAAAAAAACATTTTTCAATAGATGGCGTTACAAATAGGTTTCTTCGTTACTTCATAGATAGTGATGGTATTTTCTCGAAATGATCAGTTTCTCGTTATCAAAATATACCTATAGAACTTTCAAAAATTGCTAAGGGAACTCATTAAGTAGGCACAAAGTGATCACGTAAACCAGCCTATGATGGGTCGTATTTTATGTAGGTGTCTTAAATTCCTGGTTCTCCTATAGGTTTTATTCCAAATTCGTTTTGAACCGTGGTCATACAAATTCATTTTTTGACCAACTTTTTAACATCTCAATTGAGACGAAGATGGAAATATCATTTGACTCCCGACAGGGAAAAAAATCCAATTTACTACACCCACTAGCAGATAAGCTGGCCAAAAAGGGATCAGAGCTATCTTTCATAGGACCTGAAACAGCAGTTGGCCTATCTGCAACTACGATCAAAAAATCAATTAAAGACTGGAAAACGGTGCAGCATAGAGAATTATGGAAAGCCAGTTGTGGACAACAACAGGCGAAAGAATTCATTGAAGGGCCCTCTAAATAAGGATAAGGAAGCTGCTGAATCTCATCAGAGAACAATTGAGAACAATGACTGGTTTATTCACTGGTCACTGTCATCTGAAAAGATACCATTACACAATGGGGATCGCTGATGAACCAAACTGTAGAAAATGTCAACAAGAGGAAGAAACAGCCTCACATGTGATCTGTGAGTATCCAGCTCTAATAGAATCCAGACACAGACACCTGGGAGCCTTTATACTAAGATCCAAGGACGTGGGAAGCATCTCAATATGCAAAATATAAGACTTTATTCAAGAAACCGAACTGCTATTCAAATGACAACCTTAAAGGGAGGTGCACAATAGATCAAACATGGTCGCAGTGCAAAGGCGAAAGGTCCCACTCCTATACAATAATAATAATAATAAATATTGAACCCAATACTTTAACATTACTTGTCTGTCTGTACTGTAATTTATGCTTAATATAGGGAATATATGAGGATGTATATGTACTTGTTATGAGGACATTTTCATTATTTAAAAATAATACGATCACAATTTTATTTATATTAGAATTATTATCTTACTAGTTTTGAACATTTCTTACCGAATCGATTGAATTCATCATAAATGTATAAATATTAATCTAGTTTAAAGTATTGCAGGGAGAGCGCTGCGAAAACTCAGCCGTGGTTTAAGTACATATGAACAAGTTTATTTCTGTACTCGTTACTTTTAAGGTCTTCTTTATCGATACTTTGATCCCCAATTTCATCCTTTCCAATGGATCGTTTATTTTAAATTCTCTACACTAAACCATGGATGAAAATAACACTTGTTGAACTCGAAGTTTCAATACTCATTCTTAATTTCAAACAAAACAACTTATTTCAATCGCACATTCCGTTAAAGTAACATAAAAACAAAAATTACAGATATAATGATATAATGTGCAGAATGATAATATAATGTGCACTTCTTTCAAAAATGTAACAATAAGTCATTCCTTTATTCATTTAATTTTGTATTTTATACCTATTCGATTGATAATATGATAAAAACTTATTTTTTTTTTAGTTTTTTTTTATATTCAACCCTATCTAGAACCCTGTTATTATCAAAATAATAAGGCAACATTTACATGATTTTAATCAAATCAATGCGTGGGCAAAACAAGGACAAAACACGACAGTATTTAAAAGTACCGACGGTCAACCAAGGGTTAAACAATAAATCGTCACATTCATAGAAAATAGTTCATTATTATAATCATTGTGATATTGCTCAGTTTTTTCCTTTATAATTTCAACAGATTGATACAACGACTTTTTAAAAATGTGTAAATACACAAAATGAAGATAGAAATGAAAACTAGAATATCTTTATTTTCTAATCCTGTAGGTAATAGTAATTTATGTTGGTACTACCAACATTGTTAAACAAAATGAAATGTTAATTATTTTTAGGTGTCATTGTCACACTATGGGAACAGGGCTGAAAGTCCACTCTGGAAACTTTGTAATTCTCCTAAGATAATACTGAAACTTCAATGAAAACTGGACACATATTTTTTTCTGTCCCTTCAAAGTTGGGCCAAAGTTTCGGGTTTATTTCGTAATCTCGAGAGGTAACAATTTATATTTTTAGGGATTGTAATAACAATATTGTATTTACATATAAAAAATACGAGTATAAACCTAAGCTTTTACAATACACTACGTAACAAAAGTATGGGATCATTGGGAATTCAACTTTCTCTCCGCCAAATTACTTTTATCAATGGAAGCGAATTGTATTGGGAAATAAGTTCAGTAATTAGTTGTATATTACAATTGATGGGAACATTCAGAAAATAGCCGTTTCAAAGTATAATTCGTAGATATTTTAAACATTTCATTTTTTTTATTATATATGCTCTAAAACACCGACTATTATTATTATATATGCTCTAAAACATCGACAATTATTATTATATATGCTCTAAAACACCGACTATTATTATTAGGTATATATGCTCTAAAACACCGACTATTATTATTATATATGCTCTAAAACACCGACTTTTATAATTATATATGCTCTAAAACACCGAATATTATTATTATACATGCTCTAAAACATCGACTATCACTCTATTTTATTGTCATTGTATTCGTGTGTCCCGTAAGAGTCGGATTATCGAAAATATATATTCGTCCTTTTCCTCGTGACTGAGGATAGCGGCTGTAGTCCGTCGCTGAACGCATTCCCAGATGGGAACAAAGTCAGTGTTTTGGGCTGAACGCAGAGCACCAGTCACCGAAGACCCCATTGTGGACTTAACCAAATCGCTCCATCTGGTCGGTGAGCGACCACGAGATCTCCGTCCTTCCACGCTGCCCATCACAACAAGCTTCTCTAGGCAGTCTGGTTCCCTTCTGGCAATGTGTCCAAAGAAGGATACGTCTGTAACATATCGTCGACAGACGATCCTCGATCTTCTGCTCGTCTAGAATCGACACATTCGTTCTGTCTGGCGATCCTCTTTCGTTCTGACTCCCTTAGTGTCCATTTTTCCACACCATACAGGAACATCGAGAATATCAGAACCCTGATGAGTCTAGCGTTCGTGTTTTTTGTGACGGTATCGAAAATACAACAGGTAAAATAATATTTTACATGGATAATTATTTTACATGGATGATTGGTCGATGATCTCACATTATACGTAAACCATTCTTAATATACCATTTTTAGGTGTGACAAAATCTGGTATGTGGGGATAAAAGCATGTTTCGTGCTTCCTTTTATAATACGATGAACGCCTTTTTTTAACATACGACTATTTTAACATTTTTTTTTTCTTTTTATTATATCTATTATAAAAAAAAAAATAAGCTTTTGTTACTGGATCATATTTCTGCAGTATATTATGCCCTTGTTAAACAAGTTCAAAAAGTTTTTTCTGTGCCATGTAAGTAATTTTCTGCCTCCTCGGAACAGGCTCAGCCTTGTGAGGTGATACATACATAGAAAAAATGTTGTATAATATTTTAATTTTTGTTTTCTTATATTAATAGTTTTATTATGTGTTATGTATTTTGATTTTCAATAATAAAAAAAATGTCATACTACAAGTATTTATAAAGACACATAAATAATTATGAAACAAATATATCATTAATTATGAATCTGAATTACACAATATGTATTATTGAAGGTAAATTTGTATGAATATTTTGTAGGTTACTATAATACTATAATTTTGTCGTTTAATAGCTTTGTGGTTATAAATGAAGGTCAAAACAATAATACGCAATACGACAAAAGTAATTATTGGTAGAGAGAGATATTTTGATACTTGGGCGAATTCGGAATTCGAAAGCGAATCGAAAAGGTTTTTCGATGTATATTTAATCCAGTTTTTTAGTATTTGGTAACAATATTTATTCATTAACTAGACAGTGTAATTTTCTACAAAAAATATACACATTATAGTAGTACATCTCAAAACATTTTAACAATTTTTGTAAAAATTGAATTTAGTGACGACATCGTTTCATACAATTTGTATGACAGTAGGTATACACTACACAATATCTACGGCGACTCAATATTTTGATACTTAATCTCTAAACATACATTCATAGGTACCATCATGCTGTTTACATATTTTGGGTAAGAAAAAAGGACTGATCACTAATCCTATCTTTTCATACATACCTACATGTTTTGTATCGAAAACACAAAAATCAATAATTTGGATTAATAGATTTATGATTTGGTACACATTCTTCATCTATTCATACTATCGCTATCGACAGTTGGATCTCATGTGTTACATGCAACCAGTCATATTCTTTAAATTGTTCTTTCAAAATATTTCGTCAGTGTATAATTTGCTTCTATTATGATTTGTTAACAAACATTCATAAATTGTGTCCCTCAATATCACTATTATTATCTGAATTTTGTCATTATAATCATTTATCTCTCAGTTGTGGATTGTATGCTATGAATTTACAGGAAACCACAAACATTAAACTTTCGATAAACCCATCAACCGAAATTTATATGGACCGGTCTTACACTCGCTTGTAAAAGGGAAATCCAAATACAGCACCAATGAGATTTTTTTAATTTATTTTATTTTATTTTTATAACGAAATACATTTCAATCCTCACCGTAATATTTTGGATAGGTAGTTATATGTATGTATGTATGTAGGTATTTTTTTAGTGTGCTGTTTTTAGTGTGCTGTGAAAAACTAGAAAACTTTAAAGTTTAAATATTCTACATATCGCTTCCTTTGCGACCAGTGAGTAACTTAGGCAAATTAAAATTAGACTTTGTAATGTTTTATTATATTATTTTTCATTTTTTTGTAAATTTTCCTTCAAAATTTATCACGAATGATACGCTAAAATATGTACTTTTTCATAAGCAAATATTGGTTTATTTAAATTTCAGAAGTGCGTTTTTACACGAATAACATATAGCGTTTGAGTGAAAAACATTGAGATTATTTTATTTCATTTTAATGTTTTTCGTATTTATAAAATGTAAAAAAAATTATAAGGAAATTTGTCTTTTATATAAAATGAACAAATAGATCGAACTAGCAGAATAACTAGCGTAATCTACCGGGAATAAAAAGTACTAAAATATTCGACGTATCTAATATTTCGTTCCATGGTTACACAGAATATAATTTTCAAATAAATCAACCTACTGAAACCAATATACGGGGAATTTGTTATGAATCAAATTCAAATTTATAGGACTTTGGTATAGCTGGTACGTAACCATAAACTAACATTTGCGAACTGTCAAAAAGTAAAGTTGATTGCGAGGAACCTTACGAGTGGTTTAATACTAAAATACGAGATGTTTCCGATGGATGATGATTTTAGCGATTTCGTTGTTTGTGTATTTTTCGTTGCTGCATGGTTAGGAAAGCCGACTCCGTGTAACGGGACATGGCGAGGATAAAGAAGAAGAAGAAGTTGTTTGTGTATTTGGTATTTTTTTTTAAATCAAATATCACACAGAGTATTCAGCGATCTATACGAGATGCCGAATATTCACTGGAATTTCAGAAGAATCGTGACATCGAGCTGTCAGTGTTTACTTGGTTACATATGTTTGAGATGTTATGACAAAAAAAACATGTTTAACGTTAGTTTAAACTCATAGAAAACTATCTATTTTTTTTTTGTACACAATAATGTGAAATTCTCCGCCATCGATCTTAAGTTTGGCATAGTATTTAGTTTGTGATGTCTCTGCAATGTAATTGCTAATTAAAGTATACTAAATACTCCAGTTAGGAGGTTAGGAATTAGTATTTAGTTACCTAGGACTGTACATTCGGGTCTATGTTCCAAAATTGACTCCTTACAGATTGATTTACGCCTGATATAGGCTTTTTCAACAGATGAAGTACATACATAAAACATAAAATCATTCCTGATGGATGATAAAAGAGTACCTACAGTTTTTAATTGTGTTTTCCATTGACCATATGTAAAATTAATATTTGACATAGTACGTACATGTTATTTGCCCGAGAAGCATTAAAAAATAATATGATGTATATTCCTTTAATAACATTTGATGAACGAAGTATTCTCAGAAGAATCATTATATAAAATAATCTTTTATCTTTTAATTATTTACAACTAGCTTTTATGTCCCGCCGTTGGCCAAGAATGTAAATTAGTGAAGGAATAAGCAATCGTTTATATACCTACATAATATTGTCACACATAATTTTTTTTAACCGTAGTATGAAAAGTAGTTTGAAATTTAATTGAGTTTAAGCGGTGTAAAATCTTAAAGTGATGGCCACGATCCATTTGCTTTTATATATAAGCACATACAATTTCTGCACGCATGGACTATGGGAAATGATTTTAAATATGACTTATTATAAAAAGACAACGTCGTAAAGAGTTTAGATTTGGCCACAACCCCTATTTTTATATATTGTCATCGAACGCAAATAATGTGTTTTAAATATTTAGTAATTTTGGATGATGAGAAATGGTTTAAAAATTGATTAAACAAAAGTACTGAAAATATTCTAGTGTTGGTCCCATCCCATTCGTTTTTATATTTTTCGTCAAGTGTGCATATAGTTTATTATAGTTTTGCACAATAAAACTGATAGACTTAAAACTGACACATAAGTCTACATTACAGAAGAAGAAGACTTAAGCTATGTTAAATAGTTTTTAATATGAATATAAACGTTGTGAAGATCCAGCAATGGCCACAACCCCGATTTTTTATATATTGTCATCAAAATGAAATGTGTAGTTATTGAAAATTAAGCAATATATGATGATATAATAAATGGTTTAAATTTGATTGAACAAAAGTAATGAGAAGATTCTAGTGTTGGTCACATCCCATTTGTTTTTATGTATTTTCATCAAGTATGCATGTTGTTTATAATATTTCGTTACAATAGACTATTAGACATAAAACTAATCCAAAAGACTAAATAAAAAAGAAGTAAAAGTATAAAACTATAACAAATAGTTTGTAATAAAAACTGACCCAATGGTCTACATAGAAGATGAAATAGAAGAATTACACATTAGGAAATGTATTCCAACTGTCGATTTGTTCAGGAGAACTTTGTTCTCTTAACATATCGACAATGTATCAAGCCAGAATACGCGAGAATTGTATGGAGAGGTCTACTTTTTTCACGGCTTTTCCAACTTTGAAGTCAAAAAACACCAACTTAGAGGCTTCGCAGCATATATGTTCCATACACGGATTTACTCAGAATTCGGAGTAGAACATTTCGTGTGTCTGTGTGTGTGTCTGTGTGTGTGTGTGTCTGTGTGTGTGTCCGTCCCCCCCTTATAACTTTTGAACCGCTCAATTTACAGAGCCCAAAATTTCAGAATATATAAACAGTTATAGGCCTACAAAACTTTTATACTCAGAATTTTGAATTTTTGTTTCAGTCAGGGGTTATCAACTTTTGAATTTTTATTTTATTTTTCCATATATCTCAGAAACCATAAAAGCTAGAACGCTGAAAATTGGTACAAACATAGAAAAATAAAAAATCTCAAATTAATTTTTTCAAAAAAATTCCAGGGTTTCTCAAACATTTTTTATTAAGAAAAATATTTTTTTTATGATAAATTTATGAGTTTAACTGCCTATATTTCCAAAACTTATACAATTATCGAAAAAAGCCGAAACACCCCAACTAGATAATTTAATTTTCTATAAAAAATATTAACATTATAGTAGAAGATCTCAATTTTTTTTAACAATTTTTTTAAAAATTGAATTTAGTGACGACATCGCTTCATACATTTTGTATGGCAGTCGCCTATACACAATATGTAAGAAGACTTAATAGTTTGATACTTCATCTCCAAACATACATACCATCATGCTATTTTCATATTCTGGGTAGGAAAAAAGGAACTTCCTCCATACTATCCTATCTTGACATACATACCTACATAATATATGTTGTATAGAAAACAAAATATCTGAAAATATTCAATAATTTGTATTTATGGGTTTATAGTTTGGTACATATTCTTCAACTATACATACTATCGCTATCGACAGTTGGATCTCATGTGTTACATGCAACTAGTATATAAAAAACTGACCAAAATGTCTTCATAAAAGAAGAAGAAGATGAATTGAACTATAGGAAATATTTTATATAAAATTCACCCAACATCTACATAAAATAAGCAAACGAAGAATTAGACTAAAGGATAGTTTGTTTAAAAACTAACCAAAAGGTCTATATAAAGGAAGAAGAAGACGAATTAGACTATAGGAAATAGTTTGTATAAAAACTCACCCAAGGTCTACATAAATTAAGAAAAAGAAAAATTAGACTATGAACTGTCCCAAATGACTTCACAAAAGAAGAGGAAGAAGATTTAAACCCCAAGAAATAGTTTGTAGAAAAAATCACCCAAAGGTCTACATAGAAAAAAGAAGAATTTCACTATAGGAAATAGTTTGTAGGTATATTGAATGTGTATTGTAGTTAACCTAAAATAGTTTAATAATTTTCCTATACAAAATCAGTATATTCTTGGTTTTTAAATAGTAAGTATTAGGTATGTAGGTACCTACCTACAATGATGTTCTAAATTAATTCGAATTCGATTTATAACAAATTTTATTTGAATATCAGAATGTGTCCGTTACCATAGTAACCATGTTCCAACATGTGAAAAATATCGATTACATGAAAATTCTTCGAAACACAATTGTTCGAATGCGCAATTGTACGAATAACAATTTTTCGAAAATCAGTTATCAGAATGACAGTTGTCCGAAAGCAAATTATTCGAACTAACATTTGTTGGAAAACCAATTAACCGAATTTAATATATTTTTGTGTCATTATGTTGCCTCCTTTGACATATTTGTTGCCAGTAAAATATATTCGATGAAGACTATTATTACTTGTTGTATTATTGTTGGGTACGTATGCTTGCACATTTTTAATAACTGATGATTGACAGCGCGGGATAGCCTAGTTTGTACACCAGTTTATGTTTATCTAGTATTCACACCAGTTTAGTTATTTTATTTTAATATTATAGTTACTTTTTTAAATATTTAATGCAACTGGCTCACGCCAGTCGCAATTATAACTACAAATAAACCTAACCAACCTAATTTTACCAAAGTTTTGTAGGTTTAGGTTTCAAAAAATAGGTGTCCATCCTAGGATATCTGACAGCGCGGTGCGTCGCCATGTTGTTTATTCCATAGATTTTTATTAAACGTAATATACTATGTAGATGTAGTAGTCCGTGCAAAAAGTGAGTCATTTGTTTTCGATTCATATAAAATTTGCTAACTACGACATCTAGTACCTATATTATAATAAAAATCTATGGTTTATTCCTCTCACAATACTACCAACATGACGTCATAAAAATTCGAACAATTGTAAATTCTGATAATTGTGTGTTCGGAAAATTGTTTTTCGAAAAAATGTGATTCGAATAATTGCCATTCGTAAAATTGATTTTCGTAAAATTGAGCATTCGAATAATTGTTTTTCGAATAATTTTCCTGTCACCAAAATATCAAATGTTATGGAGACATTTTTTGAATATGTAAAATTGTCAGAAAAATCAAATATTTTTAACAAATTATGCAATTTTATTACGCCTATATCTTTACTAATAATTAACAGACTTTTACAATATATGTCTTAAAACTTGCTGTAGTGTCTTGTGTTTCATTTTATTATTTCATAATCACATTTATTTCAAAGGTATATTATTTTAAAGAACATATTCATTCTATAGGAAAATTAAATATCATGAAAAGATATTAAAATGGCGGGGTTATATGTACATTTGTACAAAACGCTTACTTTAAAAATAAGTTAAACATTATAATTAGACAAAATATTCACCATGTTTTTCACTTAAAAGCTAAGTTATACTGGAAAATATATTTTTTTCGTTTAAATACGTACTTCTAACTTTTAAAATAACAGATATTTGCGTGCAAAATGTACACTTTTTTGACAGATATGACTTGGAAAATTTTGTATGAAAAAAATAATTATTGAAATATCTTTAAAATTCAGCATTTTAATCGCATTATTTTTAGCGTGACACTGCATCAGGTATAATGGTACACGTTCGCACATAAATTAGATTTTTAGATGCTCTTGGTTTTTCAAAAGGCGTGAGACAAACACACACACACACACACTAACATATTGATTGCTTTATTACTTTAGATTTACGCATGAATCCGCTAATTCTTTTGAGGATGGATATAAAATAATCATACATTTAAGAGGCTATAGTAGGCTATATAGTTTATTTTGAAAATCTTTTCCCCAGTACCCTCAAAATAATGAACAGTTCAAATAATTCAAATAATGAACAGTTTGTATTTACATATTTATTCTATTGCTAGATTTTTTTTGAAATTTGAATTTATTTAATAGTTTTCTTGTAAAATTCGTTTTTGTAAACCCTTTTTTATTTTTTATTGAAAGTAACTAAAAAACTACAAGGATGATGATGTTGATATTTACTTCAATCGAAAGAGAATATGAAAATTTACCAACGGATTTTTTTACTATTTTAATTACTATTAATGCTATTTAAACAAAAACTCTAAATTTTACATTTTCTTCGCGAAAAAATATTGTATGTCACAGATTTGGTGATATACAATATTTTATCGTGTTTCATACATTAGAAGGCAATTTAGTGTCCATATTTGTGTACATCCGTATTTCCAGGGCCTTAATTAAAAATTTAGTAAACATTCATTCCACTCTGCACTCAAGTGCGCGAACAAACTTTAATCTTCTCTTAACTTTGAGCATCGATTAGGTAACTTTGCGGATTGTGCGCCGACCGAAATTCGAGCCCTGTGGGGATATGTATTATGTAAGTACATCACCGCTCAATATAACAAGCAACGTGTTATTTTTACACGAATGTATGATATGATATGTTGTAACATAGTTACTAGTTGAGAGATTTCGAAGGGAGCTTAAAATACTCTCCATGTTGTGTTGCTGTGAAATAGCATTATCTTGGTAAACGATCCGAAATTCCCGTGTTTGCTTAGAGTTCGCAGTTCTCTTCCTCCACCACCACCCGTTCTGCTTATGGGGACTAATAATAACGGCCCCTTACAAAACTCTGAAAGAACATATGAAGAGTCCGGAGAACTCTAAAACCTTGCAGACACTGCACTTAATGTGCCAAAGAGGACTAATCACGTGGAAACAACTGGCTCACCGCTCAGTGATAGTGCATTCCCATAGGATATGCTCAGAACTCTGTTCAGGGTTATCACAAAGCTGACATGAGGACGAATCGGATAAGTGAAAACGAAAGAGATAACTTTTCACATTTACCTTGGAAACATTAACTTCAACTTCAACTTAAAAAAATTAGTGAAGAAGGTCTGATGAAATTAATATTTAATTCTCTTATTGTTTATTCTTCAGCATGTCATGAAGGAGAAGATTGAGGGTGTTAGAGGGGTAGAAATAAGGCAGCTTTCCTGACTGCGAAACATCCGGGAATGAACCTCACCGCACAAGACAGGGAGGCTTTCTCCATGGTGGTCATCAACGTCGGGGAGACCTAACATGACACAAGAAGAAGAAGATTGTTTATTTGGTAATATCATTCATCTTTAAAAATGGGATTAATATCTGGAAATTGAATATCTCATCTTCTTCTAGGTCACAATCCTAAGATTGGTTTGTACCAAGCACTCAATCTCTCCACATTTCGTCACTATCCGCCAACCTCTTCATCTCTTGGTAGCTGTTACCGCGCACATCACTGATCACCTGATCCATATAATTTGAAACTGAATTTGAATATCTAATAAGTTGAATTTAGTTATTATTCTTCATATTGGTATAAATTATTCTTCCAAGGGTTGATATATTGTATAGGAAAGCTTATAAACAAACATTCAACTTTGAAATTACAAGTCAATTTCTTGTGTGTCTTTGCTAACTCAAAATATCAAGCTGAGTAT